>CM037854.1:140560834-140985385 GCA_021234595.1 Delia radicum
TTTTTCCCTGAGTGTAGGTTATATAATCTATCTACCTTGGACATTGGTTGAGATTACCACAAAAGCAAAGACTTATCATCATTATCAACAGAAGTGTTAATTCGTACATAAATTGTTACCATTTTTATATAAATAGCCAAACGACTGCTATAAATATCAACAGTTTTCAATTATAATTGAATATGAATAAACGGAACTTGATATTTATAGGAGCTTTAGCAATATTAAGTATTGCTATATCGCACGGCAAGGCAAGGACTTAAATACCCCACCCCATAATGAGGACAATACAATAATTGACCAGACACGTGAAAAAGACGTAAGTTTAAATTTTTTTTTATAAAGTTAAAGATTTATTCTAAAGAGAAATTTTTTTAAATTTCTAGAAGTTTTCGCATTTGTTTTTAAATTTTTTTCATAAGATAAAGATTTATTCTAAAAAGAGACATTTTTTTTTTGAAATTTTCTAGAAGTTTTCGCATTTGTTTCAATTTTTCATAAAGATAAAGATTTATTCTAAAAGAGGAATTTTTCCATAAAGATAAAAATTATTCTAAAAAGAGATATTTTTTTGAAATTTCTAGAAGTATTCGCATTTGTTTCAAACTTTTTCATAAAGATAAATTTTTATTCCAAAAAGAGATATTTTTTGAAATTTTCTAGAAGTATTCGTATTTGCCGCTTTAGCAGCATATGCTGGATTAACCACACTAGCAAGTATATTTATTTCGCATTATATTAAAATCGAATGGAGCGGATTATCCCCTATTAAACCAAATGGAGCAGCAGATATGGAATTTCATCAAATGGCAAGCGATAAATTCAATGCTAAAATAATTCAATAATCCTCAATTTGTTCATAACTATAATAAAAAAGTTGAGGCATTATTTCACAATAGAACTATGGATGTTTGTGAAAGATACTATGTCCGTGACTATACTCTGCAAAATGTCCAAATGGTCAAAATGGTGAAAAGCGTCGCAATAAAAGAGATAATGATGCATTTCAGTGGCTGTATAACTTTCCCAGTGTTGGTATAAATCATTTAGTGCAAATTTATGAATTTTTGGGTGACCATCCGGCCAGAAGATGAATATGATGCAGTTGCCGTTCAGCCACCTTTCCAACATGTTGTAGTGAGAAACATGAGGACAAGAACTGGAGTACATGTTAGCGTTCCAGTTATGTTGAGAGCGGAATTATCTCGGGGCTCATATGCCTACAGGTAATCGAATACCGATTCCCCAAAATATATATCAGCGAATGATATTGTTGGAACGCAATAATGCCGACGATGCTGGACATATTTTAGCTTACTCCCTAGGTGGCGGTATGTTTAATGAATTCAACTATGTACCACAGTATAGGCGTGTAAATCGTAACACTAGACAGGATTTATCTGTATGGTTCACAATTGAGCGTGAAATATCACGTTACTTATAATCAAGCTCAGAGAATCGTGTAGATTGGCAAACGATTGTTCTTTATGATAGTAATGGCAGTCTAAGGCCAACGGGATTTATGGTTTCATACATAATGCGAACAGTCAGCAGTGCTGGCCAGAATGATTTTGTTAACTATTGCTTTAACAATGCTGTCGACGAAGACGGCTGTTTAGCATTTATGCGTTATGATAGAACATAGTCAAAACGCTACACAGGAAGTTCAGTCGAAAAAAAATTTCATTTACAATTGAAGGGTTTATTGTAAAAACTTGATAAGCCACATTTATTGTATTATGAATTTTCGATGTTTTCTAGACATCCATTGATTAATATTTAATAGAAGACTTGCCTTAACACTTATTGCAAGTACTGAGAGTGTAAACGTCCTGCCAAAGTCATATTTTTGCATCTCTTTAACCTTTAAAATGCAAAAATAAACTAAAAATTAAATGTGGCTTATCAAGTTCTTACAATAAGCTCTTCAATTGTTTCTGTAGTGATTAAAAGTACACTCTGAATATTCTTATAGTACACTCATAGAAATAAACTGGAAAAAAATAATACAAAAAAACTACTAAAAATTTGTTAAAGTTACCTTGCAGAAAAAAACTGCTAAATTTAGCAGATTTTTTTTTTTTTTTTTGCTAGAATAGCAAAAATAAATCTGTTAACTTTACAAAATTTTAGTTTTATGCGAGGTGAGTTTTAGGTAATTGAAAATAGTATTTTACTTTGTAAAATTATCAAAAACTTTTACTAAATATTTGTAGACTCTGGAATAGCAAAACAAAAACTGTAATATTAACAAAATTTTTGCTATATTTATTTACCTTAAATTTAGTTAGAAAATTTTCATTTACAGATGTTTCTGTAATAATTTAAAGTACTCTCAGAATATTCTTCATAGAAATAAACCTGTAAAAAAAAATAGCACAAAACCTATTAAAAAATTTGTTAAAACTTACCTCGCAGAAAAAACTGCAAGAACATTTTTAACTTTAATTTTTAGTAGCTTTTTTTGCTATTTTCACAAGTTTAATTCTATGAGTGTAAACATATGTGATTTGACTTTCAAGCAAATAATATTAAGGAATTCACAGATAAAGTGCTATCGCTGTTTTACAACGATAACATGATTTGTTATAGCATATTTTTGCATATTTTGCTCTTGCTTTTGCATATTATGATGAGAAAAAAAATCTTATTTTGAGCATATTTTAGTACTTTTTAGAACAAAAGTATACAATTTTATGTTTCAATAAAAATATTTTTTTGGGGTTTCAACACTGATTTCGGAAGTTTAGAGTCATTTTTGCAAATTTAAATTTCTTGTTTTAAGACTGTACCGATTTAGCTTATTCGATATTTTATTCCCTTTTTTTTAAGATCAAATTTTACGTTTTTAGAGCATTTTGTATGAGCTAAAAATTAATTTTTTTTAAGGGATATAGCCGGTTGCTTTGGTTATTATACATTTAAGAGGGAATTTCGACACTTTCGATGATGCAAATTAAAAAAAAAAAAACGATACTTTTTATGTTTCGAATTTTCAAAATTTTAAACCATAATTATTAAAAAAAAGTATATATTTAAGACTTTTTAAACTTTATATCAACCTCATGCCCCCCTTGGATCCGCGTCTGACGAATATGGATGACCATATAAAAAACATATATGATCATATCGCACACCTAGTTTAAAAGTGACTCAACTCAAAATTTTTCATTTTTCAGAAATCGAAAAAAAAAATATTTGCAACTTTATACCAATTGAAACATAAAGAAAGAAATAACTGTTTTTCAGCAACAGTTAACAACAACAAATACACTGATATTTTTTTTTATAGATAAACAAGTGTATTGTGCATAGTTAAAGCATATAAACCTGAAAAATTAAAATTTTGAGTTGAGCCACTTTTGAACTAAGTGTGCGATATATGAAGTGAAAAAATTAGCACAACTGGTTGGAAACTCGTTAAAAATTAAAAATAACATAAAAATAATCTCGATGTATATAAAAAAAAAAACTAACAAAACTGTAAAACTGTAAAACATGTTCCTTGAGCCAGAGTAAAAACTAAAATTTTTTTTATATAAATAGAACATTTTTGGCCTTCAAAGTTTAGTAACGTCATGATGCTTGTTAGGAAAATACCCTAACCACGTGCTTGATTACTAAGAAGACAGGAATGGAGCAAAATTAATGATTAATAGGTTTTTTGTTAAAGTTCTGCCTATTATGGAGGCTCTAATTTTTCTAAAATTTCGAGTTCTGATGAGATCTTTAGCCAGATCGAAATACGAAATACATATCAATCTAGCTAATATGTTGATTTGCTTTATTTTTGTAAATATACGGAGGTTGGAAGCTGCTTATATATTTAAAATAACATAAAAATAATCTCGATGTATATAAAACAAAAAACTAATATAACTGTAGTAAATTTTAAATGTTAAAATATAAATTTCTATGATTATGAATTTTTTTTATATAAATAGAACATTTTAGGTATTTTATATTTAGTAACGCCATGATGCTTGTTAGGAAAAGACCCTAGCCACGTGCCTGCTTACTAAGAAGACAAGAATTGAGCAAAATTAATGATTAATAGGTTTTTATGGAGGCTCTAACTTTTCTAAAACTTCGGGTTCTCGTTGGAAGCTCGTTAAAAATTAAAAACAACATAAAAATTATCTCGATGAATATAAAAAAAAAAACTAACAAAACTGTAAAAAATTAATTGGCACCTATTTAAACAGACTTTTCAACTAACTTTTTTTATGAGTGTACCTTTGTTTTAACTATCATTTTCAGTGGAATCTATTGACAAAAGTTTTTTGAGTGTATTTTCTTGTTATATTTATGGATTCATTAAAAACACTTTTTGATTTTTGATTTTTAATTTAATTTAATTTCATTTTAATTTAATTTGTAAATTTGTATTACAAAAAAAAGTTAATTCTACTTAAGAATTTGTTAATAAAACTATTACAATAATACAATCGTAGATCTTTAAAAACGGATTTAATTTTTTTTTTTATTTGTTCGTGTCCTTTATTAACATAGAAAATTTTATATAAATTACACTAAATTTAGAGCTCAATGAACACAAGGCATTAAATAGTTTTTTTTTTATTCGTTTCTTTTGTAATTGTATATTAACATTTATAAATTGAAATAATTTTTAATAATTTCAATTAATTACACAAAAAAAAATCATTACACACATAATATTTAAAAAAATATTAAAGACGGAGGAATATACACATACATTTTTTGATAAATGAAAAAATTACACATAAGTTTGTTTTCAGGGTTAAATTTTAAACTATTTTTTGTATAGAAAAATATATATATAGTTATTATGGATTTTGTTTTAAATACATTTGCTATTGTATTCTTATAAAAAAAGTTAAGTTTTTTATATATATAAATATAAAATTAGTTACTTTTTAAGTATTTCAATTTTGTTTCTTTTAGTTAAGTAAATTTGTTTTTTAGTTTAAGTAATTTTTGCATCATTTTTAATATTTTATACACAATTTTTGTTAGAATATATTTGTTTTTCTTTCTAATAAAACAACAACACTTGAAAAGTCAAAAGTAGATTTTTTGTAGGATTTATAACCAGAACCTTTTGAAATTCTTTGAAAAGATAAAAGAACGATTTTTAAGGAATTATTTCAAAGATAAATTTTTGAAGTTATAATAAATTTGAGTATATTTTTTAATAAGCTATGCTTATTTTGGCAGCGGTTTAAGTACTTTTTAAATTTTAAGTACAATTTTGAAAAAAAAAAAATTGTTTTATTTTTATTTATTTTCAAAAAAGTTTTTATATAATTTTTATATTTTTTTTTTTACCAAAATGCAGCTTTTTAAAGTAATTTTCAAAGAAAGTGTACTAATTTTTATCATTTTTTTAAATAAGATTAGGTGGTTAGTGCCATTTAAACAATCTTTTGATTATTAAGTTTATTTTTGAAGATCTGTTAAAGAAAATAAACATTTTTAGTACTTAAATATCCTCTTAAGAAGCGCTTACAAGGGGAGTCTCCCTATATATATATACAGCTGTGTTCAAAATAATAGGAGTGCTGATACCAATATTTTCACATGCACAATTTGTTAGTGTAACAAATTGCAAATGACTCGATCTCCTAACGGGTACTTCCAACGGGGTTCAAGAAGTTAAACACAAAATAGGATCTCATGATAACTATTATGTGTTTAATGTTATTCATTCATTTTAATATTTTTCCGTGAGTTTAATTGATCAAAAAAAAAAAAAAGGAGTGTCATTGATTTATAAATAAAAAAGTGGATTAGATTAAAATTCCTAAATATAAAGTGAAAAGTAAGTATGGAAAGGTGATATGAGTCTGGTTTCTTTAATTTTTAAATATAAGTTTGTATGGTACTGCTCATAGTGGGTCGAGGAAAGCACTGTTCTGAAGAAAAGCGGAAACTAATTCAAACCTTCGAAAACAAGGAAAAACATATAGAGAAATTAAAGAACTCTTGGGGGTGCTCGGATCAAAGTTGGTTGGTCCAATTCATATAATAAGAGTTATTATGGATAAACACGTGTATGTTGGAATAATGGGACGAAGTGATGCAGAGTGGAATATGCCACTGAAATGGGTATACCAACAAGACAATGACCCGAAACACAGCAATAAATTGGCAAAGAACTGGTTACTGGTCAATGGGGTTGAGGTCATGTCGTGGCCTGCTCAGTCTCCTGACCCTCAACCCTATAGAACATCTATGGGGAGACGTTAAGAAAAGTGTGGCAGAGAAGAGACCTTCAAATGCTGAAGAGTTGTGGAACACAGTGCGAGATTCGTGGTAGCAAATACCGTTTAAAAGATGTCGGGTTCTTATAGACTCCATGCCTCGCAGATGTGCTGCTGTCATCAAAAATAAAGGTTATTCCACTAAATACTAAATTTATTTAATTTTTTGTAAGATAATTATAAACTTTTATGTATTTTAATTTATAAAAATTAAACCTTGGACAAATACTCCTATTATTTTGAACAGTGAATATTGAAATAATTTTGTTTAAATATTTTTTTTTTCAATTTGTATGTATTTAATTCAATTCCAAATAGGTCTAAAAATTAAAAAATAAATCAATAATTCGTTTTAATTGAAAAAACTGAATAAAATTGTGCTTTTTGTTTAAAAATTTAAACTTTGTTTTTTTTTTATTAAGGGCACTCCTATTATTATGAACACAACTGTATGATAAATATATATATATATATGATAAAGAGAAAAAATAAGGAACACGTGTTTTTTTTTTTAGCGGCCCAATCTCATATAAATATACAGTGCACTCGCGAAAATATGAACATCCTAATATATGAACACCCCAAAATATGAACATTTTTTTTTTTTCTTCCATTGACTTCTCTAAAATATGAACTTAGTGAGAAAGCTTTAAAATATGAACAGCTTATTTTTGTATTTTTAACGTATTTTTCGCAAAATAACTTTTAAATTTTGTTTCTTTTTCAAAAACGAATTGTTTTTTTTTTAATCCAATAAACAATAAATAAAAAATTTAACATAAGAAACTTTTATTTTTATTGGAAAAACGTTTTTAAAGGTAAATTAGATGACATTCGCAAATATGAACAATCTTGCAAAAGTGAACTAGCTTGGTTTTAATTAGTTAATATTATCGCGAGTGCACTGTACTTTTGAATTTTTAGTTTATTGTTTAAGGAATTATTCTTATTTTTGTAGTTTTTTTTTCAAGAAACGTTGGAATTGTTATTTAATTTAAAGCAAAATGATTGTAAGTACTCTTTTAAGTACTCTTTTAAGTAGTTTTTAGTACAAGTTTCAGTTATGGTATTTTTAAATTTATACTTTCCGCGAAAAGATACTAGTTTAAATGTATTTTGAGACAAAAAGTTAAAGTTTAGTACATTTTCAAATACATATCGCACTTGATCAACAAGAGGGTATTAACTCAAAATTTTTAAAATATCACTTTTTTTAAGAAATCAACTAACAACATCAATATCTATCTATTGTAAAAATTTCAACGTATTCCGATTACTCTTTCATCTCGAAAACCACTTTTGAGACCATTTTCATGATAATGTAGTGATTACCTTCATTTCAACAAAAAGGTATTATTTTGAGTTAATACAAAAGTTCAAACAGAAATGAATCGTATATTTTCATAAAAAAGGTATTATTTTGATTTGAGCCTTTATTTATGTTAAAAATAATCAAACTGTTTTATTTATATTTGGTTGTATTTTGAGTTGATACTGTTTTGTTGATAAAATATTCAAAATAATACCAAAAAAAAATCGATAAAATTTCAAAAAAATTGTATTAACTCAAAAAATTGATTTTTTTTGCAATGAGTGGTAAAATTTAAAACAAAAACAATGTATATATATTTTCAAATGGAATTTGCTTATTATGATATGTTTGATTTTTTAAATTCTGTTAAAATGTGGCCATAAACAGTTTTTTGACTCTACTGAAAATTTTAAAATTTTGAGTTAATACCCTCTTGTTGATCAAGTGCGATATAATTTTTCCAATATATTTTTTTTATATTTTAAATTATAAGTTTTTAAAGAAATTGTACTTACTATGTATGTATTTTTAAAAATGTATTTATTTTTAAAAATAGTCAAATTCTAATTTGATGTTTCGTGTACATTGTTTTTAGTACTTTTCCCAAAAAGTACCCTTTAAAGTCAATTTGAAAGAGAAATATTCTTAGGCTTAATTAATTTTAAGGACATATCAAGTCCTTAAAGTACATTTTTTCAAATACCTTCTTTTTTTTTTTTAGTAAATTTTACCGAAAGCATACAATTTTTAGTACCTACTTTGTTTTAAGTACTATTTCAAAAAAAAAAAAAAAAATTTACCACACTTACGGAGAAAAAAGTACCAGTTAGTAAAATTTTGTAGAAAAAGTTTAACTTTAAGTACAATTTTGTCGAAACTTTTTTACTTTAAGTACCTACATTTTTGAAGAAAATCAATTCTTTTAGGAAATTCCATAAAAATTTCAGTTGTTTAAGTTGGTTTGGTTATAATTTTCCCGTTTTAATTTTTTAGTACATTCAAAAGTATGTATATTTAACTATTAAATACTTTAGATATTGAGGTAGCATATTTTTTTCACAAACATTTAAGCTATTTTTTTTTTTTTAATTTCAATTACCTACAATAATTTGAAGTTTTGTTAAGCAAATTGGAGTAATTTCAAATACAAAAAAAGTCTTGATTTAGTTTGAATTAATGTTATGCTAAACTTTCGGATAATCCTGTAAAACGTTTACGTTGACTTTAAAAAAGAAATAAATAATAAGAACAATTAATAAAAGAAATTTATAAATTAAGAAATAATGAAATAAAGTTTAACTTTTGAAAAGGATTTAATAAAAAGGAGAGTCTTTTTTTAATAATTTTTATAAAATTCGTTTTAAAAACATTTAAGTACTTAATTATTAAGGCAGTCATATTTGATTGTTATAAAAAAAAAAAACAGAGATAATTTGTGGATTAAAAAAGACTCTCCAATTACAAAAAAAAAACCTTTAGAATTTTAAAACAAAAATTTTAAAATTTAAACAGAAAAAAATCGAAAGCAATGAAAAAATTTAAGACAATATTATTGAAAACATTCTTTACAAAAAAATAAAACAAATTAACAAACAAAAAATAAAAATCAAGCTTTTACAAAAATGTAACTCAAAATCTATTCTAATTTCATAAATTTCCACAATTTAGCTTAATATGTTTGTTTTTGTGGACAACATCATGTTTATGTGTGTTTTGGCATGCTGTTTTGTGTTGTTTTAAAGGGATTTGATGGGGATTTTTAAGTAAATAAATTAAATTACAAAAAATAAAAATTAGGAAAAAAAAATTTAATTTACACTAAATTGGCATCCTTGGCCATACTATAGAAGGCGGATTGTGGATTACTTAATAGATTATCGGGTGAATCAAATTCAGAAATTTCACCCTTGTCCAAGACAATAACTTTGTCTGAATCCAAAATTGTATTTAAACGATGGGCAATGGTTAAGACGGTGCAATCTCTAAATTCAGAGCGAATAGTTTTCTGTAAATAAAATGAAAAAAGAATAAAAAATATTAGTTTAATTAAGAGCAAGATATAAATGGGACACATAATTTAAAGTTGATGTTCAGGGGTGGAACAAATTTAAGAGCGAAAGTTTCATAAAGTTTTAAAATCTGCCTAAAATTGATTAAAATCTGAAAAAAATCGATAAAAAAAAAAAACATTTAAAATCGGTAAAACAAACGCCAGAAACCAATAAATAAACTCATGA
Source organism: Delia radicum (assembly GCA_021234595.1). Lineage (NCBI taxonomy): Eukaryota > Metazoa > Arthropoda > Insecta > Diptera > Anthomyiidae > Delia > Delia radicum. Next base: position 140,570,629 of record CM037854.1, read on the forward strand.
AAAAAGACCGAAAATTCAGTTATGACAACAGAAAATTGTACTTGAATTTGCGACAGCAGAATTTTCAATGAAGTTAAGAATCACAGTCTGCTAAATTCAGGTGACCTAAATTTTTAAAGAACTAAATTTGAGTTGACAGTTGTTGTTAAATTACCTTATAATTTAGCTAATTTAATCGAATTTTTAAGCTGAATCAACAGAAAATTTCGGGAGTATAAGTACCCAGGAAGAAATTGCCAACCGTACAAAAAAAAAAAATAGTACTAGCAAACCACTGCTATTTTTGTAAAACCCAACATGCTAAAAATTACCAAAGGAACAACTAATATTGTACTAGGAAAACACTATTTTGTTTGCAAAGAATGCTGTTTGCCAGTACAACTTTCAATATTTTTCTGCCTGGGTAGTTAAACAAAAAAAAGAGTTCTTTTGATTCATTTTACTATATCTCGCTTAGTTTCCGAGATTTAGCATATTTTATGATTTTAAAATAAAAAAAATCTGAGAAAATAACGCCATCTACAAGTGAGACTGATAGCGGAGTCACAAAAAAATAATGGCTTAACAACAATTGTGGTTTAAATTAACTGGCAAAATTTGAGAATCACTCATTATCACTCGTAAAATTAGTACAAATACGAATGATATTTGTTCTTGAGGTAAAATGAGATAACTAACAATTTTAGTTAAATAACTGATTTAAACGAAACAGAAAATATTCGGCCTGATTACGGTTGTCGTAGTCGTAGTGAAAATTTGTCGTTTTAAAAAACGGTATTACGTTTGTCGAAAACTACGAATGTACAACACTGCTTGAAAATCTATTACAATTTCCGTATTACGGTTGTCGTTTTCGACTGTCAATGTATAAAAACATTCGTCTACAGTTTTTACATGCTTATATAGGCGATTTTTTTAATAAGGTGATCTTTTTACAAAAAAAAAAAAAACACAAATAATTATAAGGAAATTTTGAATTGGGCTGTAATGGGTTAAATTCTAGGGTCATATCGTACATCATTGAATATGACATGTATATTGTAATGATCGGATGTGTACTTTTTGAGATAATTGTAAAAAACTTTTCCGAATTTAATGCCTCATCCAGATTCAGGGGGGCTCTGGCTACAACATTTTTTTTTTTTTGCTTCTTAAAATCAGCTCAAAAAGTACTATGCGAGGTAAAAGTTTGGACGTGATCGGAGTTATTTTGCTAAACAACTCTTAGCCGTTTTCTTCGAATATCATTCGCCTCAGCCATAGGCACTCATATTTTTCATCTGAAGTTAAAAAAATAAGTCCAAACTTATAATTTTTTTATATTTTTGATAATTTAACAACAAAATTAAAAATTTTTTTTTGCTTCATAATATTAATAAATTTAACAAATTTGTCAACACTCTGTTGTTTTCAATCTATTGCAAAAACCTTTTAGGTCGAAAAATTTACGTAATACCGCAACAAATAAAAATCGACAACGACTTCGACTAGAGTCGAAATACGACTACGACAACCGTAATCAGGCCCATTAGCTCAACGGAATTGGAACCCGTTTCACTGACTTTTGAACTAACTTTTTTTTATGAGTGTAACTAAAATTCGATATTAAATCGATAAGAACCGAAGACATAATTGAGAGAAAAACCGCTTAATTCATAAAATAGAAATCACTATAAAAATTGAAAATCCGCTAAAATCTATAAAAAAATAAAAAGCGTTTAAATAAAATTTTTAATAGTAAATATCACGAAAATTAAACTCGATTAGTTAAAACAAAGGTCTGCACTGTGATCAAAAAAATACTCACAAAGCTATACACCCAAAAAAAACGTTGACAGTAGAATCAATTGTAAATTCAAAAAAAAAAAAAAAAAAAAAAAATGAGATAAAGGCAATTACCGTTAAAATAACTAAAAATTTAGTTGTTATTAACTGTTGAAAATATAATATAAATTACTAAAAATGCTGTAAAAATAACTGACAATTTGTTATTACAAAAATTTTGAAACAACAGTAAAAATTGGTAAAAAAAACTACTGTTTTTAACAGTTATTTTTCGGTATTTTAAAAATTTTAAAGGCATTGTGGCGGAAACGCTATATTGGAAAAAGTAGGAGACACATTTTCAAGATTTTATTATAAATTCTCCGGGAGACGTACACAGAATTTTCATAAAGTAACTACATGTAGGTCATACAGGTAGTAAAGACTAGTAGTTGTTTTAACTGTTATTGTAGCCATTTTTCTATGAGAAAATGGAAAACAACTATTTAAGACAGTCATTTCAAAAAATAACTAACGAAAAATATTGTACTCCTTTAACAGTTGTTTGATAAACAATAAGCAGCTGCAAATCAGTAATTTTGCAGTAAACAGTTAATTTTTGTTAGTTATTTAAAAATAGAAGATTAGGTCGAGTTTTTAAAAATTCTCGTTTAGTTTATATTTGTTTTTATTGATATTTAATATAATTAAATAGGAAGTAGGAAATACAAATTTTAATTGTAATTAAAAAAATATATATATTTTTTTATTAAAACAATTTTTTAAGATACCGAAAAATTAACTGTTAAAAACAGTTTTGATACACTAATGGTATACTTTCATTTTCCGTTGGACTCATTCGGGCTTTTTTTTGCACAGTGTTATAGTTTTAAACTTTCCAGTTATTAGCTATTTTTTTTATTTTGAGTGTTTTTATTTTATTTTTCTAAATATAGTAATTTTGAAAATGAAAATTATTCAAGTTCGAGGCCATACTCTACATTTCTTTATTAATATATTGTTATAAAGAAATAAACCTAAAAAAAAAACAAACAAAGTACGGTCTTAGTTTACTTTCCCTTTACATCTTGTTTTTAAACAAAACAAGTGTAAAAATAAAAAGGAGAATAAAAACAAAAAGCGTGTATTTTATATCTACCAAAGGCAGAGCTTGCACATAACGAACAAGTTTTCAATTTATGTTTGATTAATGGTGATAATCGTTAACTTCGAGCTCATATATTAGTTCTCATTTAGTGGGAAAACTAGGTTATATTAATGTTTGATGTTTTGTATGCGATTGTCACTTCTTTCAAAACGCTATAATGATTGGAACCTAGAAAATTCCCGAAATAGATCTATCAACACTGGGGTGGGGCGATTAGTATGGAAAGAAAAAAATATTAATGGGCGCTTCGCGTTCCTGATTCTTGGGATTGTACTGAGCAAAAAAGTCCACTAGACCATACGTCTATGGTAAAAATCGAGCTTCCAGATTTTGACTTGCAGTTTTTTCTCAGACTTTTGTCACGTTTTTTTTTGGATATTTTGGCCTATAACAGCCAAACCATTGAGATTTTCGATCCAATACTTAGACAAAAATTGTAGCCAAGACAATAGTTAAGAACTCTCTGCTACATCGCAAAAGCATTGGAACGCTCCTTCAGGCAGTTTTGGCCTTGTGAAAGTGCAAAGGGACAGGGTTACTTTCACAAAATACGGCAAAAAAAGCCCTATTTTGAAATTAAAAATTAACCCCTTAAACCCCACCCACAAATATGATTGATGCATTAATCTGCTAGAGAATCTTCCAAAGAAGAGATTGATACCATAATCTTGGATAAGCTTCTCCTACTTCCTGAGATATGTCCATACCACACATTGTTACTTTCATAAAATACGGCAAAAAAGCCCTATTTTGAAATTAAAAATTAACCCCTTAAACCCCACCCACAAATATGATTGATGCATTAATCTGCTAGAGAATCTTCCAAAGAAGAGATTGATACCATAATCTTGGATAAGCTTCTCCTATTTCCTGAGATATGTCCATCCCACACATTGTTACAAGCAAGTCAAAATCTGTTTGCAAGTCAAATCTGAAAGCTCGCTTTTCACCGTAGACGTATGGTGGACTTTTTTGCTCAGTACAATCCCAAGAATCAGAAACGCGAAGCGCCCATTAAGATGTTTAAATCGCCCCACCCTAATCAACACATTCCTGAAAGTGTTCAATTAAAAAATTTGAAAACAAAAACTCTATAAATTATTTGTTAGGATAATATCTTAATAAAAAAGTATACAGTATGGCCTGAAACTTAAATAACTTTCATTTTCATTGCACAATTAAAGGTCAAAAAAACATAATTTTTATTTTTAATAAAAATTATATCAAACTTTTATAGTAATTTTTATTAATTTAGGAACTTTTATCTGTTTATCTGAAGTGTTTTGTTTTTTTCAAGTTTGCGATTTTTTGTCATTTTAGAGATTGATTTTTTTTTACATATTATCGATCATGTTATTTGGATTGATTATAGCGTTTTCATCTATTTTTAATCACTTGATATCCGATTATAGTTTTCAATCACTTGATTTGCGATATAAGCGATTTTTTGTGATTTCCTCTTTTTTTCGCTATTGATTAGATTTTATGGATCTGCCGATTTTAACTGAATAAGCTAATTATTTCCATTTTCGTATTTTTTTCCGTTTCTAATGATATGTTTTCCTAACATTTCGATATTTTAGAAAATTGGTAATTTTTAATAAAAGCAGAGTTTTTTTTTAAACATTCCCCTTTTTAAAACTTAAGAGAACTCTAGGCCCCCGAGTTCGTTTATAGCACATTTAATTAGCTTTTAATCATTTGAATTGCGATATTAGCGATTTTTACGCTTTCTCTTTTTTTTGTGTTCTCTTTTTTTTTATTATTAATTTTTAGATTTTATGGATTGGCCGATTTTAACCGAATAAGGGAATTTTTTCCATTTGAATACTTTTTCCTAACATTTCAATATTTTTAAAATTCAGTTAAAATAAAATCATTTCGTCCAATCTCTTTATTACCATGTCCTAGTAAAATACTGGAAAAAATAGTGGCTACACGTTTGTATTGGTTTACCGAAAAAAATGGTCTTATATCCCGAAACCAGGTTGCTTTTAAGGCTGGTAGAGGCTGTACCGACGCTCTCCTACATATAGATTTCTACATATCTAATGCGCTTTCATCACGTAATCACGTATCAATTCTTTCAATTGACTTCGAGAAAGCGTTTGATAGGATTGGTGCCCATGTAATTCTTAACCTCCTTAATAAATGGAAAGTGGGTCCAAAAATGTTTAACTATGTTAAATCCTATCTGAAAAATCGTAAATTTCGTGTTAGAATAAATGGAATTTATTCTTCAACATACGCATTACACAACGGTATACCACAAGGCTCGCCTTTATCCGTAATCTTGTTCACTATTGCATTCAGTGAAATCAGCCTTATAATCAACAACTGTAAGCATTTGGATCATTGTATTTATGCTGATGATTTGTACATATTTTGCAAAAAAAATAGCAACATGGAATCTAACAATATACTACAAGATGCTTTGGATAAATTATATGACTGGTCTCTGAAATCTGGCGCTAGAATATCTATTGACAAAACTAAAAAACTGCACATATGTAGAAAAAAATTATGTGACATTCAATCCTACGGTGTGATCATTAACAACACTAATATTGAAAATGTAAATCAACTCAAAATATTAGGTATTATACTCACCAATAACTACTTGTGGAAAAAACATTACCTATCTTTGAAAAAATCTTTAATTCAAAGAGCAAATGTAATTTCATTTTTGTCTAACAAGAAAAGTTACGTTCATATTAACACCCTAATTTACCTTACTAGAGCATTGGTTCTTAGTAAAATAGTTTATGGTATTTTTATAACCGGCAACACATCCAAATCAACAATTAAACTTATTCAAGGATTATATCACCAAACTGTTAGAGCAAGTATTTATGCATTTAGAACCACTCCAGTAAAACATATACTTGCCGAATCAGGCCTACCATCACTTGAAGAACGGATACACGAAGCTAAATCCAAATTAATACCCAAAATTACTTTTCCAAATAATTCGGTTATTGATGAAGAAGTACATAAACAATTAACTACTAAAAGAATACCACGAATAACTTCAGCATTGGGCGAATCGTTAGAAATTGCTACATCTCTTAACATCAACTTTATAAACAAACCAAACAAATTAATTTACCCTCCTTGGTTCTTTTCAAAGGATTTATGTGATATATCTCTTTCAAAGTTTATTAAACAGAACACATCTAACGACATCTTTATACAATTGTACCTTGACAAGGAACAAGATTTGCTTAAGAATGGCTGGACTCTTTTTTTCACAGATGGTTCAAAAATGTTAAATGGAATAACATCCTATGCCATAGTCGACATACATGGTAAAATCCTTCGTCTGAAGATTCTTCCTAAATTTACATCAATCTTTGCTGCTGAAGCACTAGCAATAATAAACGCGATACATATCGCTCTTGAAAAACAACTCAGAACCGTTATTTGTACTGATAGTTTATCCGTTGTACAGTCAATACTCAATCCACTTTCGTGTGAATGGGAAACAGTTAATCACATCCGTGATATCTTGATAAAACATCATGATACATTAAAAATTCTATGGATCCCGGGACATACTAATATAAAAGGAAACGATAACGCTGATGAAGCTGCCAAATTTGCTTGCAAGGCCGCTATTATTATGGAAAATAAACCTGAAAGAATAGATATCCAAAACTATATTAAGAAATACTTATATCAAAATAAGATTTTAATTTGGTCCGATTACTACCATCCTCATTACAAAGAGTTAAATATGGATTGCATTCAACCACAATACCCAACAAATGTTAGCAGACAACAAGTTCAAACTTTTTCCCGGCTACGTTTGGGCCATACATATGCAACACACAGTTATCTTATCAGGAAAGAAACAACACCACCGCCCTGTTCCGAATGTGGACACACTATCTCTATAAAACATATTCTACTTGAATGCACTCAATACCAGAATGCCAGAACTGCTGTTTTTGGTACCATCAACCCAATAAGACTGCTAAAGGACCCCACTTATGAGAATATACTTAAAATTCCTAAATTTTATAATTCAGACTGGAATAATTATTTAATAAGTTACTATTTATTACATCGTAAATTAACTCTTTTGATAATCTCTACCTAGAGCCGATAGCCTATGTAGCTAGTGCTCCTTGAATTGTAATATTAGATTTATAATTTATTGTGAGTCTAATAAAGAATAATAATAATAATAATAATAATAAAATTTGAAAATTTTTATAAAAGTCGAGTTTTTTAAAACATTTCCCTTTTTAAAACTTAATAGAACTTTAGGCCCCCAGGTCTGCATTTGTCATACGGTTCTGTTCGTTGACACTTACCTGAATTAAATCATCAGTTTCTAAATCTACAGCTGCTGTAGCTTCATCCAATACTAATACTTTAGTTTTACGCAATAAGGCACGGGCCAAACACACCAATTGACGTTGACCCACAGACAAGTTTTCACCACCTTCAGAAACTTCATGATTCAAACCAGCAGGCAATGATTTAACAAAAGCCTTTAAGTGAGATAATTCTAAAGCTTTCCAAATTTCATCATCGCTCTTAACTTCGAAAGGATCCAAATTAATGCGTAAAGAACCGGAGAAAAGAACGGGATCTTGAGGAATAATGGTAAGACGAGAACGTAACATGTGTAAACCTAAAGAGGCAATGTCAATGTCATCGATAAGAATACGACCACCAGCAGCTTCAATAATACTTTGGGAAGAAAAATTAGAGAAAAACGTTATGGCATTTATAATTTTGATTTCATTTTCTCTAAGACTTACCGGAACAATGACAATGTCAAACTAGATTTGCCAGCACCAGTACGACCAACAATGCCAACTTTTTCTCCACCAGCTATCTTAAAACTGACACCGCGCAATACCAATTCCAAACCTTCGCGATAGCGAACTTTGAAATTTTCAAATACCACTTTACCATCTGCAGGCCAATCTCTGGGTACTTTAGAATTATTCAATTCCCAGGGTGCTTCTTGCTTAGTTTCACCATATTCCTTGATACGTTCCACAGCAACAATATTTGTTTCAATATCCGAAGACATACGCACCAACCAATTCAATGTTTGAGTAACTTGTAAAGCATAACTTACAGAGAGACCTACCAAGCCGGGATTGGTTTGACCACCCAAAACGGCAAATAATGAAGCGAAGAGAATAATCAAGTTACCAACCATTTCAAGACGTATGGCCAACCAACGATTTGCAATTAGAGAAGGATATTTGCAGACTTGATTTTTATCAACTTTAGTATCGGATTCATCGATAAATCTGAAAAGAAGAGAACGGATTAATAAAATTAAATAGTAATCGACATGTGAAAAATGTTTGTCGATAGAATACTTTATCTAAATTTGTTGTATAAATTATGCAAAAACTTGTGCAATTTTACCAAGTTTTTTGAGTAATTTAGACATTGACTTGTTAAATTTTACTAAGTTTATTGCTAAGCAAAAAGTAAAAACTATAAAATTTAACAATTTTTACATAATTTATAGTGTTGGAAAAAAACGATATTTAGTCGGTTTTTTGGTATTAGAAGGCAATGTGGACAATTTTTGATATTGAAAACATTTTTGTTGAGCCGCTTCAATTCGATTTTGAGTAAAAAATTTAAGAAGAAAGTCTAAGTTTAGCTGGAAAGTTAAATAATCGATCGACGAAGTTTTTCCGATTTGGCCGATTGTTTGGCGGTCGATTATTGAATTCATTGCTTAACTACGGACTTTTCTTTAAATTTGACCCTCAAAATCGCATCTAATAAGCCCATTTTTCCATTTCTCAAATATCTCCATAATGCTTTAAAATACTGAAAACCATATTCCCGTCGGACTCTAATAACACAGTGTCACAGTGAAAATATACTTTTAAGCCTGGTTGAATAATCAATTTTAAATTTTCCGAATTTTGATTACACGCTCAAAATCTGAAGTTATCGTAAAAAAACGTTTTTTCAATACTCAACGGACTAAACTATTTTTAACTATGTCAGTTTTGAACCAATTTCAAAATTAGTTGTTAGAAAGACGATTAGTTAAGCTTTCCAAAAATATATATGTTTATACTTTGATCAAACCCATGATGAAATATTATACAAAAAATTAAAAATTTCCAACATTTTTTAATTTTTTCAACTTTGGCGCCTTTTTTTTCTGATACTTTATTTGAAACCCTATTTTTCTTATTTTTTTCTTGAAAGTCTTGAAAGTAATTCTGAGTAAAAAGAGTCCTTGCTTGTTAAAATCGGTTAAAAAAAATAGGTTTTCAAATAAAGTATTAGAAAAAAGGAGCAAAAATTAGAAAATTAAAAAATAAGTTGAAAATTTTAAATATTTTGGATAATACACATGGGTTTATATATGGGGCGTTTCATCTCAAGTGACCCAACTTTTTAAATCCGATCGGGAAGAAATTTGCACCAACGTGAGTCCTATTGGATAGTAGTTTAGACACAATTCTTCAACAAGATCTGTGCAGAACTCTCTGAGTTAGGTGTCACCTATTGTTTAGATAGCTATTTCTTCAATCTTTCGAAAAAAAATATAAAAAAAAATAAAAAATTTGTTTTACTATTTTTTTTCAAAATCAAAAACTTTTTTGACTTTTTTTTTAAATATGCCCATTTTTTTAAGATATTAATTTAATTATTATTACAAATAAATAAAAAAAATAATTTTTCAACATTTCTATAGAAAAAAGTGATTTTATTCCTGAGGTTAACATATTGTGGGTATTACAGTATCGAGGGTATGAAATTTTAGTTAGGTATGTTACATACCGTCGGAAAGGTTAATTTGTCTAGTTTTTTAGTAGAATTTTTATTTTTAAGGTTTTAGAAATACTTACACACAAATAGGAAAACATTCAAAATAGTGCATATGCTAAAAATTGAAAAACCTTTGTCTTGAGTTACAAAACATTTATTTTGATAGATATCCCCCATTCGCATCCCACTAGGCGACCAAAGAGCTCTTAAAGGAAAAGACCCATGTAGATCAATGTAACTTTTACCTATTGTTCTTAGCAAAATTTGTCCTAAATAGTTGAGATAGCTATTTCTTCAATCTTTCGAAAAAAATATTTTAAAAAAAAAAATTTGACTATTTTTTTTCAAAATCAAAAACTTTTTTTTTCAAAATATGCTCATTTTTTTTTTTTTTTTTTTGCTAAAAAGAAAGGAAAATACCTTTAAGAGCTTTTTGGTCGCTTAGTGGGATGCGAGTTGGATATCTATGAAAATAAATGTTTTGTAACTCAAGACAAGGTTTTTCAATTTTTAGCACATGCACTATTTGAAGTATTTCCTACTTGTCAAATTTTGACCCCCTCTATCTCAGAGAGTTCTTGAACGATCTTGTTGAAAAATGGTGTCTAAGCTACTACCCAATAGGACAAACCTTGGTGCAAATTTTATCCCGATCGGAAGACATCGTTTTCAAAAGTTGGGTCACTTGAGATGAAACGCCCCATATATATATATATGTATGCGTAGCGCATACTTTAGGGACATGGCCAAAATTGTCGCCGGAATATGCGGTGTATAGAAAAAATTGTCCTCATCTTAAACGCTAGATGTATGAAAAGGCGCGAAAATTTTGGGGACAGTCCCCAAAGTAAGGAAATGTCCCTAAACTATGCGGGGGAACGAATAAATGTCTCTGGACTATGCGCTGTGCATACATATATATATATATATATATATATATATATTTGGAAAGCTTAACTATTTTTTTCTCCAAAACCGTTCAAAAGTTGAAAATCGACTGATTTAGTTCAAAATATTTTAATCTGTAGAATCTTGAAAAAAAGTTTTTATCGATAACTTCAAATTTTGAGAGTGTATTCAAAATTCTAAAAATTGAAAAATGATTTACTCAACCAGGCTTACAACCTACACTAGGTAATTTTAAAACTATATTAATTTTTTTTGTAATTTGTAACACCGTGTAATTTATTCAAAAAATTTATTAAGGCATATTTTGGCCACCTTATCATTTTTTGGTTTCCAGAGAATCACAGTTGCGGTCGTTTTAAAAAAGTTAAATTAATTTTCACTTACCTATCTTGTACGTTATAAGCTCTAATCGTCGATACACCCGTAACCGTTTCACTGAAATGTGAATAAATCGGTGATCTGGAAACCGATTCCAAACGCATCAATTGTCTTGAGGTAGCGACATAGAAACGTTGAGCAAAATAATATAAAAATGCTATGGGTATGATAACGGCCAAGAAAATTGGTGTGGACATACTAATAACCACAATAGTAGCTAAAACCTTTAGTTTTTAAAATAATTCAAATTGAACATTAAAGAAAGAACAAAAAGATAATTTATTAATATTTTAATAAACTAATTTAAAGTTTAATTAGTAATAAAATAGATGACATCTTTTTACCATTACTTGATATATATTTTTCTCAGTGTATGATAAAAGAAATTTAAAAAATAAATGATGTGTTGAATTAATATTTTTTGTAAAAAATTCAATGATGATGTGTTAAAGTTGAAAGAAAAATAATAGCAATTTGGCAACAAGTCGAAAAAAATGCTCAACAATTTCGAAAAGTCAAATGTATATATTTTACAACAAAATTTTTTCAAGTGTAGGTTGAGATATATTATATTTTGATCTCAAATTTTCAAAAACAAAAAAAATTTATACAACTTTTATAAAGAGGATTTTTAAATATATTTTTAACCACCTAAATGTGCAGTTAAATTCAAAATATATTAACCCTTTCGGACCCAACTCTTAATGGCTAGGAATTTTTCGTTGAGACTTTGTAGACACATTGATCTATGGTAAAAAATATTTTGTGTTAATAATAATATCTCCCCTAGCAGAGATATTTGGACATAAAATTTAAACTTTAACAAGCTGCCGGTCTTGAGCGGGTTTAGATTTTTAAAAAACTTAAATTTATCATTTTTTTAACTTAACTCTACATAAAATTTAAAGAGTTTTTTAATTTTGTTCAAAATACGATTTTTGAGATTAAAAAAATATATATTGACCATTCCACTGAAACGGGGCAAAAAAAGACAGTTTTTGATCTTGGTTCTTCCTATTTTAACTAAACTCAGTGGAGCCACTTAAAGATTGGCGTTTTTTAGTTTTTCAAATTTCGAAAAATCCACGTTTTTATGCGAGAATAAATTTTTGGAAAAATGAGAATTATGCAAAAAGTGTGTAACTTTGTATGTTCGTATTAACCCTTTCACTACCGACTTTATGTTTGTGGATATTATTATATTTGGACTTCAGACTCTTGTGTAGGGTTTAAATTTTAATGCAAATTTAAATGCAAAATTAAATTTAATTTGGAAGATCCACAGTCAGATTTTGGCCGTTTCAATCGTGAAATGGTCGATATATATTATCAATGATAAATATTACACTAATTATCGGCGATGCCACAGCACATTATTGAAAATACACTAATACCCCGGTTTGCGTCGGTAATATGGACCGGATAAATGCAACGCAAACCGATACACGATTTCCCATACATTTGTACTGATTTTTATTTAATTGGTTCCATAACCCTTTATTTTAGCTAAACTAATTTTTTTAGTTAAAAAAAAACGTTTTTTCAATAGAAAAAATATAACTTTTTTTTATATAGAAATGTTGAGGTTAAGAAGAAGAATAAAAGTTTGTCTCTAAAAATTATAAATACTATTAATTTTTGGAAAAAAAGTTTGTATTCAAATAAAAATTCATAAGAAAAACATAGCATAAAAAAAATTATAATAAAAATTTAAAATAAAGAATTCATCGTATAAAATTTAAGGTCTGAATCGATGCGTTTATTTTTCTATTCTGAGCTTGAGTCATCTAAATCGATTACCATCTCTACCGTTTCATTTGGCAATCTTGCTGATTTTTTTATGAAATGATCTAAAGTTTGTGGATTGTAAGAGCTTTTTTCCATATATATTTCCTTGTAACAGTTAATAGCGTCGGCAACATTTCTTGACACTTTTAAACTGCGAACTTCGTCCGGATCATTATTTTGAAAAATGTCCATTGCTTACGATATCAACTGGGGTTTCGATAAAGATTTTCATATTAGCGACGCAAATCGAAGCATTTGCGACGCAACTTCGAAGCCATGAGACGCAAACTGAAACATAAACGACGCAACTTCGAATTCACAGAAAAGTTTTAAACGATGCAACTTCGAAACGACGCAAATCGAAGCGACGCAAACCGGGGGTAATAGTGTACATAATAATGTAACTGTAAAATTTTCATGGTTTGTTTTGATTTCACTTCTAAAAACATCAACTACTAAACAAACGAAATATATCAATCGTAGCTTGTGCTAAAAGACCACAAACAGTGAAGTTGCTTATAAGCAACTTCGGGGTCGAAAGTGTTAAGTACCTAATTGGCAATATCTAGAAGTTATTTGGTAAAAAAGCATCAATATTGAGGAACTAAAATTGTAATGTTTTTTGCAGAAAATTAAATATTTTTCAAAACTAATTGTAATCTGACCTCAGAATTTCTTTAGTACATCAGGTTTTTGAGATATTTTAATATAAAGTTTAGAAAGCCCCGTTTTTTTTTTTTTGCTGTATTCGGGACGTTATAACATCGCGTATTATGAGTTTTTCACAAAATTGCTGTCATCAGAAATTTCTCCGTGTTGTTCTTAAAACTCAGGTTTGACTAGAGTTGTCAAATATTCGACCTATTTAAAAAGCCGGGTTTCGAATACTTAAAAACCAGTATTTTTTAAACCGGTTTTTTGTTTTTTTAACTCTAAACCGGTTCGAATAACGGGTTTTATTGTTTATATCTGAAAATCTTTAAACTCGTAAATTGAAAATTTTAACTTGCATTATCAAGTTTTCATTAAATTTTGTGAAATCCGTAATTTAATTTACTTTTTGAAGAAGTTTCATTTAAAAACTAGTTTCATAAAAAGTAAGACGCTTTTAATTAATTTTAAGAAAATTTTTCGTTCACTTTGTCAAGAAAAATTTCATTAGTTTAGTGAAAATTTTTATTATTTTTCGTCCACAAAAATTCTCAGTCAAATTTTAAAAAATTACTACAACTTTCAATGTCGACATTTAAGACTACAATAAAAAAAGCTCTTTAAAAGGCTAAATAAACTTTTTTTGTTCGTTTCTATTACAAAATAGCAGAATGAGAAAAAATGCATAAACAGAAAATATTATCGCCAAAAAAAACTACAATTGAACAGTTCATGCGAATAAGGACGAATAGGCCACTTTTTCGCAAACACGTTTTTTTGCATAAATGCATTTTATTAGCAGAGCCCTACAATCCTATGCAGAAATTTTGGGGAAATTTTGACTTTTAAGGCTAAAAAATGACTTTGAAAGTGCAATAATTCGTATATTTTTATATTTTTGTTTAAATTGGGAGTGAACTAACGAACAATTTTGATTAAATACAACACAAAAACATACAAAAATTTTACTTTCGGTAACAATTGTGTTAAAAGAACATTACAAGGAACAAACCACACTTATTATATTGGCAAACAAATTTACCGTTCTTGAGTTATAAGACTTTAAAGTGTGGAAAGCAAAAAGGGCGAATATCCATCCTTAACAAAATATTATATAAAAATTATTTAGCTGCGAGTCAAGGGTTAATATTATAATTCCTAAAAATGTATTTAGTGTCATAAAGAATTACTACTGCATCAAATGGCAGGAATATTAAAAAAAAAAAATTAACAAAAAAAAAATTTTTTTGCATGTCCTTGCAATCCTTAAAAAGTGTATCATTGAAGTCCTTAAAGTGTTACAAACAAATACCAACCATAGTTCGTCAAGTTTTTGCAAGTCCTCATGAAAATGTAGTCAAAATCTGCTGCATAATAACACATTTTTATTCAAATTTCAATACATTTTTTTGGATATTCGCCCTTTTTCCATTTAAGCAAAAATTGAAGTCCAATTTTTGGCAAGTTCTCTTTCGAATACCTTACTAAAATTTTGTGTATAGGTAGATGTGACTTAAATCTTTAAGCTAATACCAAAAAGTTGACAAAAATATTATTTTTTAACCGTTTCCTGCGTTTTTATTGTCCCCTGTAAAATTCTACAAATGGTCTATTCGTCTTTATTCGCATGAACTGTTCAATTAAACTTTTGTTTGATATCAAATTCACTTTCAATTAAAAATTTAATAATATGTATTAAATTTTTAATTGAAAATGAATTGGCTGCACGAAAAATTATCAGTTTTTATAACCTATATTGACAACAAAGAAAAAAATGCAAAAATTTAAAAAAAATCATCAAAGTTAAAAAAATTGCCAAAAATTCGGTAAGATTAAATAATTCTCAAAAATTAAAAAAAAAATCTCTTAAATTAAAAAATTGCCAAAATTGAAAAAAAATCTCCAAAATTAAAAAAAATCGACAAATTGAGAAAAAAAAATATCCAAAGTATTAAAAATATTAACTTTTAAAAAAAACTCACCAAATTAAAAAATAGTCCGAAATTAAAGACAAAAAAAATCAAAATGTTTTCGTGACCTAAAAAATTTCTAAAATATAATAACAGAGTTCGTCACAAAAATTTGATTTTCGGATATCATCACTTTTTTACGGTTTTTGCAGCAATAAAAAATATGGCGTTATTATTATTTTTTATAATTTCAACTCCTTTCTCATGCGCACGTGGCCAAAAACTTTAATTTGGGGTCCCTTTTACTACAGAACAAAACGAGAGTAATTTATATGAGATTTGAACTTGACATTCGATTCTAATGATTAAAAAAACTTGTTTCACGGTTTTTAAAGTGCACCGTTTAGGCAATACAGTGGACGAAAAACTCTGTTTTTTCAAAAACTTTTAAACATAAATTTTTTAATCGCACACTATAAAAAAATATTACCAACTGAGAATAAGGGTAAAAAAATTTCTGACATATCGCGAACCGCTAAATTAATTAAGGTATCAATTTTGAAAAAATAATAAAAATATTTTTTTTTAGCACACACAATGAAAAAGTATTTAAAGCTAAGAAAAAATTACACAAACATTTTCGATGTTTCGCGGCCCGCTAAAAAGTTCTTAACCAATAAAATATTTCCTTTTATATTTATAAGGACAACATTTTGAAAAGTTAATAGCTTTTTACTGAGTTACCATAAAACGAACATTTTTACACCATTTTCTTAGCTAAAAATGCTTTTTGATTGTGTGTAATCAAAAGGACTATAAGTTTTTTGGAAAAATTTGATTTTTTCAGACCACTCTATTTTCAAAATGGCGCACTTAAAAACGGGAAAAAGGTTTTTTTTTTAATAACACACCTTGACAAGCTTCCTTGGTTTTGTATATTGTTTTTAGAAAAAATATAAATACATTTTTTATACGAAATTGAGAAAAAAGAATTATAATTTCGTACAATTTTAAAGATACCCAGCAAAATTTTCTGTTACAGGGCAATAGGTTTGCGAGAAAAAATTAAGGTACTTAACTGCACTGATAGAAATTTGTGCGTAGTATTAATGAATTCCTTCATTAATCCAATGAATTTTTTCATAAAAAGTCGCCAAAGAAACGTTTCATTGAGTCAATGAAAGGTGTTTCATTAAATCATGTGGGCGTTGTAATAATGGTGTAATAGTTAATATATAATAGTTGGACTGGTTGGTTGGTTGGTTTAAGTGGCAGCTCACGCTACTCGTGAGCATCAAGTAGAGTCAAAAAGCGACTCCGTTTTGAAGAGACCACACTACCCGTAAGGAACTAGTATCCGGAGTACTAGACCCACCCCGTTCGGTTAAGATAACGTATGAGATCACCGAATCCCACACGTGATATTACCGAGAGGTCGTCCAGTATATGGTCACCCAAGATCCGGAGTCGAATATTCTGCAGCGCCGGACAATCGCAGAGAAGATGCTCCACAGTCTCCTCCTCGCCCGGTATGCCGCAGCTGCGACAATGCGAACCGCGTACAATCCCAAGTCTAATGCCATGCCTACCAATGAGCCAGTGACCGGTCAGAACAGCCGTCAGCCTCGAGACATCCCTCCTGCTCCTGCTCAGGAGAGAGTTTGTACTCCCTAGGTCGTAGTTGGGCCACGTAAGTCTCGCGGTCCTACAGGTATCCAAATTATGCCACCTGTTCCCCGCCCTGCGAAAATAGTGCCGGAAAATTTCCCCCTTAACAGTCCCCAGCGGTGCAGCGACTGACACCGATGTGGAGACGTTTAAGGCAGATCCTGCCCTTGCCAATTCGTCTGCCCTTTCGTTACCGTAGAGGTCTCTGTGGCCGGGGACCCAAACTAGAGTAACTTGGGATAGACAGCTTAGCCTGGACAGTTCCTCCCTGCACTGACCAACGAGAGCAGATGATGTGACGTACGAGCTCAGGGACATTAAAGCCGCTTGGCTATCGGCGAAGATGCCCACTGTCCCTCGAGCGCCCCTTTCAGACAGGAGTCTGCAGGCTTCCCTGATAGCCAGAATTTCCGCCTGGAAAACAGTAGCGTGATCAGGTAGCCTGAAAGAACACCGCAAGTTACACTCACCCGAGAAGACCCCGGAGCCTACACCACAACTCATCTTTGAGCCGTCGGTATATACCCTGATGTCAAAACCAAAAGTTGGATCCCCCATATCCCACTCCCGCCTGGAGGGAAAGCTAACCCGAAAAGGTCGGCAAAAAACCAATCTAGGAGTAACATAGTCGGACTCAAATCCCACACGTGGGTGAAGTCCATCAAGAAGCCTAGCATCTGTGTAATAGCGCAGCAAGCCGCGCTGCGCTATTACACAGATGGTCCCGGGTTCGATTCCCGATGACGACAACATCAATTTAGAAAAATAATATGTATGAGTTTTCTATCACTTATATGTATCGCTGCGCCCACCTTCGGTGTTTGCATGGCACTTAACCCTACCGAAGTAAAATAATGAATCAGGGCTATGAAACAAAAAGCTCCAATAAATTCGCCAACTCTCATCAGGTGGCGAGCAACAACTCTTCTAAGACTTATGTACTCGCGCATTTACAGTGTTGCCATGTTTGAAGCCCTTCATCTTTCACCACCTTTCATCTCTCCACTATCCCCTTTCCAAAGAAAGCAAAACATTAATTAATTGGAAGAATTTCCCGAGTTGCTTCTCTTTTTTCTTATTTAAAGTCAAAATTTTTATTCAAAAAAATTTGAAAATTTTTCATTGATTTAATGAATTTTTTTTATGAAATTATGAAAAAATCCTAAAAAATGTTAATGAAAAAAATACCAATATTAATGATTTTTCATTCAGTTAATGAAGTTTTTCATTAAACCAATGAATCGATTTTAATGAAATCGTTTCATTAATACTATGAAGGAAAATTCTATCAGTGTGGTTACTATTCTATTACAAACCCTATTATTTAACAAGGACATGTCCATTGTAACACATTATAAATACATATTATAAATGCAATAAATTTTTTTTATTTTTTTTTTTTTTATATTGGGTAAATAAATTTTATACAATTTAAAAATGTTTAACTAAAAATTTTGAACATACAATTTTTTTTTAAGTTTTGGGTGGAAAATTAAAACTTTTTTTAATAAGAAGGCAACGTGTTACTTTTCCATTACAAACACTTTTATTTTAACAAGGGCATGTTCATCGATGTAAGTACTTACTTCGGTAACATGTATGTTACTCCTCGCTTACATGTATAGAGTTTGTCCAATTTTTTATTTTAAAATTGTCAAATTTGTAGTAAAAATGTAATTATCTTTAATTAGGTATAGAAACGAACTAATTTTACCATAAAAACATTTAAACATGTGCATTCGGTATTACTAATTGGCAGTCAGTAAAACCAATGCCAAGGGTAAGGAGTTTAACGTATTATCTGGTAACATGTTCTGTAATACCAATCTCTTACCGAGGTTTTACTGGGTAGCTTGCATACGGGCAAAGGGACCGGTCACTGGTAACACGCATGATATGTCACCGCCAAGTGACAAGTCCGGGATCGGACTTTTGATATGCAAGGGATATGTCACTTTAACATGGCGTTGCCATTAGAGGTGACGTAGTTCCCCTTTTCAGACACTTAATGATATGTCCCAGGTCAAAACCCAAAACCCACCTAACTGACCTAAAGGAACGTAACACGGAACTAACCTAAAAGATATGAACGGAGAAACCAGTTCTATATTGTACTTTTTGTGACATGTCACCCAACTAACCTAAAAGGTATTGACACAGAACCAGACACATATTGCACTTTTTTTTAATTTTTCAATGTCTGCGTTTTTTCAATATTTGCAATTTTTTTTAAATTTTGTTAGTTTTTTGGCGTTTTTTTTCCAATTTTTTTTTTTAATTTTACCTATTTTTTTGTTAAATTTTGGCGTTTAAATTTTATAGATCTTTTTTGATGTTAAAATTTTTTCCAATTTTTGGTAATTTTGTTTTTACAAATTTGGCGTTTTATTTAATTTTGAAATTTTATTTCAATTACGGCATTTTTTTTTCGATTTTGACGATTTTCTAAAATTTTGGCGATTTTTTTAAATGTAGAACTTTTTTAAAAAATTTGGTGTTTTACTTTAATTTTGACAAATTTTCATAATTTTTTTTTTATTGTAGCTATTTTTTTAATTTTTGGTGATTTTTTTTAAATGTTGGGTTTTTATTTGCCGATTGATTTCAATTTGGGCGATTTTTTTTAGATTTTTAAATTTTTTTCCAAATTGGAGTTTTTAATTTAATTTTGACAAATTTTCATAATTTTTTTTTTATTGTAGCTATTTTTTTAAATTTTGGTGATTTTTTTTAAATGTTGGGTTTTTTATTTTGCCGATTGATTTCAATTTGGGCGATTTTTTTTAGATTTTTAAATTTTTTTCCAAATTTGGAGTTTTAATTTAATTTGACAAATTTTCATAATTTTTTTTTTAATTTTGACTATTTGTTTAAATTATGGTGATTTTTTTATATATCGGAATTTTTTATTTTTTGTAAATGTCGACTTACTTGAACTTATGCACATTCACTCACGAAGAATTTATTCCATCTTAATCTCAATTACGTGAGTAAATGTCTTCAGATTTCATAAAATCTTACCAATGTGTTTTCTTGTATCTACTTAAATCAGTTTAGTGATATGTCATCTATTGATCAGATTTGGAACCGTTTCTTTATATATTTGTCACCACTTAATCCACAGCAATGTTAAATTTTACTAGTCCTGGGATAAGTCCTGTTTAACCAGTCCTTTTAGGGCAGTGACCCCCAAGTGGCCCGTAGGATTATATTTGAAATGCAATTTAACCAGCCAAAGCCGACCAAATACAAAGTGGGAAGCACACCATTTTTTTTAACAAAAATTTAAGAAAAATTATGAATTTTTTTGAATTAAACACATTTGAATTGAATTTTGATTTACTAATGTTGAAAAAAATTTATTTATTAACTTTATAATTATGTAGATAAATTTTTTCTGATGGCAATTGCCAACAGCAGTACTCGATAATTTTTTAAATTTGCATATTAAAAATTAAAGCTTTTAGAAAAATAGTTGACAAATAGTGGTATTCATCGAAACAAGGCACAACCCAGAGAGGACCTCACATTTTGAGCACCAAAAAACCATGAGACACGGTTCGAGTACATTTTTTGGAGCATATAGGGTAGAAGGGGGAGGTTTCCCACTGGGGCGCATATGCCAACCCCAATTTTCGCTTTCGCAGTATTCAAAAGAGTTATTTAAATGCTCCTTTCCATGATTTGTGCAGTTATTGACCATCTTTCATGTCACCAAATTTTACACTTGTATTTCATATGAAGTCGAGTAGACATGTTTTGGGTAGCAAAAAAAAATAATATGGAGTTTGTAAAGGGTCCGCCATCTAACTCTTTTTTTCAACTAGTGCTTATTTCGTAAATGGAAACACTTAGCTCATGTCTGATTTGACAGATAATTAGTTTTATCCTTCCGCTGAACGAATATGATTGTGCATACGCTTGAACAACGCTGGGAAATATTGCGACATTACTTTGAAAATCATGGTAATGTTGCAGAATGTGTGCGAAAATTGCGTACGGATTTTGGAAGAAGAGAAGCACCGTCAGCTCCGTATGTTCGTTATCTTGTGAAAAAAGTGAAAGAAACTGGCATCCTGATCGATAAACCAAAGCGTGAAAAGCCAAAAACAGTGCGTACACCCGAGAATATTGCTGCTGTGGCAGAAAGTGTGTGTAAAGCGCCATCAACATCAATTCACCGTCGTTCTCAACAATTGAACATTTCGGAGACATCACTGAGACGAATTTTGCATAAAGACCTTGGTATGACGCCATACAAAGTCCAATTGGTTCAGGAGTTGCAGCCAACTGACCATCCAATGCGTTTTCGCTTCGCTAAGTGGGCCAGCGATCGACTTACATTGCCATTGGTGAAATACAGCTCCACACAATCGATAATGTGCTTAACAGTTGGACCGATCGTGTAGGCTACTGCATGACCAGCCGAGGCAGCCATATGAATGAAATTATTTTCCATTATTAACCGGAAGGATTGTACTTTCAAATAAAAAAAGAAATTTGAGAAAATATTCAGTAGTTTTTTTATAGCATTTTCCAAAAAAAAAGTTATTTGGCGGACCCTTTATATTTGAGATAACTTTTTCATTTCGTGTATTAAAACAAAATACCCTTTAAAATGTCGAAACATTGATATTAATTTATAATATTAACATGATTTTGTAGAATTTATTTTTAAAAAGTGTAAAAAATATAAAATTTTTTTTAATTTATTTCTAAAAATCGTAAAAAAAAAATATAACAGCAATTGATATCTATTTTTATGATTATTTAATATAAAATATAAATTTTCCAGCAGAACCGTTATATTTATAGCTGACAAACATCGACTTGGCGAATTTACCCCATAGATGGGGCAGTTTAACCGATTTGAGTTTCTTTGGAAGTTTTTTTAAAACAAATATAAGGAATAAACATTATTTATGTTTTAAACATACAAATTAAAGTTAAGATTTGTAAAATTTTAGATAAAAGTTCCATATACCATATCAATATATACTTTGCATTGGCCACGACTACTTTCACGACCACTGTTTTAAAATTTTGAATACATTGTTCACTTTAGATAAAACATTATTTTTTTCTCACTGGAACTTGTTCAAAACTGGCACATGTGATCTTCAAACCCCAGGCAAGATCGCCACATCCTTTTCATCGACCACGCCTACTTTTACGTCCAGTTTTTGTAAATTTTTTTATTTTACATTGAATGGTCTCTAAATTTTTTTAGCGCATTTCGCTCGAATTTGCTTCACATGAATGTCATATATAAGACAAGGTCGCCATATATTTTCATTGACTACGACCATTTTACCCACTTTTTTTAAAATGTGTAGATATATACGCTTTAGGTATTTGTTACACACATTCGCTAAAACTTTGTCTACAAGATTCCTTAAAATATTTAAACATGCGAAATTGGCATAGGCCATATTAGATGTTTGCTAAACAAACTTTGACTTTCTTACGGATTTTATTAAAATTTGGCACTCATAACACTGTTCAACAAAATAATTTTTTTTTTTCCAAAATTACAAGGTCGGACCTATAAATTTCGATAGAAGAGACAAAAAAAAAGACACGTGTATCGGTGTTTTGAAAGTTTACATCTGGGTTTAATTTTAGGGGGAGGTAAGTTTCCCCCAAACGCAAATTTTGTATTGTCAATCGGCATAGAAAATCAAGTAAAGCTTACGTTTAAAGTATATGGTGTGTTCAGCAAATTGATGTAAAATGTTACGGAGAACATTTTTTTTCTAGAATATGTTTACCCTCTAACTCCTCATGGTAAGGGTATTTTTGTCCTTTTTTAAAAAAAGAGCAAAAAAACACCATTAAAACAGGGATTTAAGAGGTTAAAATGTTAAAATTTTACTATAAGTCCCTGAATACACCAAAATCAAACATTTTTGTAAAATATGTTAACCCTCTAACTCCTCAAGGTAGGGGTCTTTTTTGTCCTTTTAAAAAAGAGCAAAAAAACACCTTTAAAACAGGGATTTAAGGGGTGAAAATGTCCTGCAAAAATGTTCGTCTTGAAATTTTACTATAAGTCCCTGAATACACCAAAACTTAAAATTTAGCCAGAAAGTCAGAACACAACAAAAGAGAGCTTAGGGTTAATTTCGCATTTATTAAGAATTTTATTTTAAAGTACCCCAAAAATTTAGCATGAAAATAAAATAGTTCAAATTTAACTAAAAACAGTAATATCTCTATTATTTTGCCTTCGATAGCAAATTTGGATAGGAAGTATTCATTAATTACATTTTTTTTTTATCTCTACGCAATTCCACTTCATTACACTGTACAACACAAAAACAAATTACAAGGTCCGACCTATAAATTTTTATAGATTGTCAGCTGTTCTTTGGCAGATTAGATCCGTTACATTACAACAAAAACAAAAACAAAAAAAAAATCAAAACAATAATCAAGTGATATATTTCTTATTGTACTGAAAACGTGTCAATTTGTGTACATAATTTGTTTTGTGATTTGAGTGTATTCAGATTTTGGTGCATTCAGGGACTTATAGTAAAATTTCACGGCGAATATTTTTGCGGAACATTTTAACCCCTTAAATCCCTGTTTTAATGGTGTTTTTTGCTCTTTTTCAAAAAAAGACCCTTACCTTGGGAAGTTAGAGGGTTAACATGTTCTACAAAAATGTTTGATTTTGGTGCATTCAGGAACTATAGTAAAATTTCACGGCGAATATTTTTGCGGAACATTTTAACCCCTTAAATACCTGTTTTAATGGTGTTTTTTGCTATTCTTTAAAAGAAGGACAAAAAAGACCCTTTCCTTGAGGAGTTAGAGGGTTAGCATATGTTTGATTTTGTTGTATTCAGTGACTTATAGTAAAATTTTAACATTTTAACCCCTTAAATCCCTGTTTTAATGGACCCTTACCTTGAGGAGTTAGAGGATTAACATATTTTACAAAAATGTTCTCCGTAACATTTTACATAAATTTGCTGAACACACCATATACTTTAAACGTAAGCTTTACTCGATTTTCTATGCCGATTGACAATACAAAATTTGCATTTGGGGGAAACTTTACATCCCCCTATAATGAAACCCAGATGTAAACTTTCAAAACGCCGATACACGTGTCGGACTTTGTAATTTTTTTTGTGTTGTACAGTGTAATTTTTACATCCAGGGCGAGTTCACCAATTACTTATCACTATTTTAATGATCAACTGTTTTTAAATTTATTAATGCATGGTCCACTATGGATTTTCCGCAATATAAATTGTTACTTTGCAACTAGTGTCGTTTAAATTTTACAATTTATAGCAGGGGTGCCCAAGGCCTATGCGCTTGGTACTCATTTGTTTTTGTAAAAACACTTAGCTATAGGCTGTGTGTTTTAATACACATATAGAGCGCTCAGCACTAGCAATACGAAATACACAAACAACTTTGTCTTATTAGTTTTTTTGCCGTTCTTCACTTTATACACGCAAGCGCAAAGCAACAACACTTTCGTATGCTTTGCTGGTAAACATTGAAATATTTTTTTCTTTTTTCTTTGTATGCATTGGTTTTTACAACAAAAAATATTGAATAAAAATTAGTTTTTCTTTAAATGTATTGGTGTTTGCTCTTCCATAAGGAACTTTTGGGCACTCCTGATTTATAGAGTCCACTTTGAATGTTCCCTAAACCAATTTTTATTTTTCACCAGATTCTACTCCAAATTATTTTATGCTTTAAGGATCTTCACAATATTATAAAAACGAGGCCATACTGCAATGTGGCAGCGGTCGGGATGGTGTCGACCGTGGGCGCGGAGTGTCGTGGGGGCTCCGGCGCATGAGTAATAATTAATATAAGGAATCGGATACAAAAATTGGTATAATTTTTAAGTCTTAAGGTATGCAGAAAAATTTGTTTATGCATTGTTTTAAAAGTATTTGAGCCCCGGACAAGACCGGGTACAAACAGCTAGTGTTTTGAATAAAAATCGTTAGCATGCACTTAAAAGCGAACTATAAAACCAGCCCAAAATTATAATTTTAAATCGAAATTTACCCTCAAAAAGACACAAAATAAAATCATCAAATATACGTGGTAATGATGTATCTAATGAATCAATTTCTTTTGAAAAACGTGATAATATACGACCCGTTGGTGTTGTATCAAAAAATGTCAATGGCAGACGCATAATGTTAAACAATAATGTTAGGTGAAGTAAAAGGGCAGCGCGTAAGGTACCAAGCCAGGGTACTGTGCCTTTACCATATGCAAAGAAAGCTGCAAACATAGTAAAATATTATAATAATTTTGATAAGGATATTCAATTCAGGATAAAGGAATGGAAGATGAATTACAAAAAAAAAAATTATAAACTAAATTATTATCATGCTAAAAAAAAATATAAAATAAAACTAAATTTTCAAAATCATCAAAATTATTGAAATTTGTTATTCTGTAGGAATACTTAAGTAAACACATCAACTAATTTTACGCTAACAAATGTATTGAGAATCAATTGAAATCAACTGCAATTGCTTTTAAAAGAGAGTACACTGAGAGAATTATCTGCATGACATCAATGAAATTTTGCATTAGAGCAGAGTGGAAATTGACACTGGAATTCGGTCATTGAAACTTTTCATTAAATTAATGCAGTTTTTCATAAAATTTTATGAATAATAATATTTATTATTAATTTAAAATTGCATACGTTCAATAAAAAACTTTCATTAAAACTACACTCATAAAAAAAAGTTGATACAAAAGTCTGTTAAACGCGTTCCAACTCAATTGAACAAATTTATTCTGTTGATATCATTTAAATCTGTTATCAGTTATCTCATTTTAACACATGAACAAATTTCAGTTGTACTTGAACTAATTTGTTCTTCTAATATTTAGTTAAATTTTTTTTAATGATTTTTGGAATTTGTTTCAAATGTGTGTGCTCTAGTTATTATGTGTGCGTGCATTTTTATAATAAACGTGCTGTTGCACAGTGGGGTATTTGAAAAAATAATGGTAATAAATATAGAACTTCTAAACTACTGATACGATCGGTACGAATCAAGTAAATTGTAAATTGTTAAAGATTTGTTAATATTTTGTAATATTGTGATTAGGTCACCCTGTTTTAGCACGGGGTGTACTTACAGGTTGTCAAAGTTGATTACCTCGTGTATAAACAATCTTTTGGGGCTTGTAACCTTCCTAAATGTAAACCGATTTCTAAAATTTTTAGCCTGGAGTAATGTTGTAAGATAAAGTTAAAAAGATGCTCATAGTGATAGGTTATGTCCTCTAGCTTAAAAGTTATTTAAATTTAAAAATAATGACCGAACAGTTCGGCCAAAAAACTATATTTGATCGGTTTTTTGGTATCAAGAGGCAATTAGGACAAATTTTGGTATTGGGAACATGTTTGTTGAGCCGATTTAATTCGATTTTGTGTATAAAATTTAAGGAAAAAGCCAAAGTTTAGCTATAAAGTTAAAAGTTCGGCCGCCGAACTATTTTCGATTTGGCCGAACTTTTGGAGGCCGAACAGTGAATTCATTGCTTAAATACGGACTTTTATTTAAATTTGACACTCGAAATCGCATCTAATCAGCCCAATAAACATTTTTCCATTCTCCAAATTTGCCCATAATCCTTAAAAATACCGAATACTGACCAAATGCATTTTCTGGCCGAACTGTTCAGTCGGACACTAAAAAATCACTTTATTATTCAATGGATTTAAAAACATAAAATTCTGCGTGTTAACAATACTTCACGATAAAAGAGATAGCAAGCAGTCCCTGTAAGTTATGCTAAAAAAGTGAAAAAAATAATTATTTTTCCTATGTTTTTCTTTTTAAACGTGCAAGAAAATGTAATTTTTTTCGCATTAAATAAAATTTGTTCGACGGATTCGTATCTACGTTATTGCCATATATAGTTAAGCGGTATCACCAAGTCTGAATTAGCTGTTGGACAAAAATTTATGACACCTTTTTTCGCCCATAAAAAAAAATTGTTCACCAAACTGTGTATAGGGTTTTACTACTTTGCAGTGTGTTATTAGTCGTATGTCAAGATATTCATACAAAATATTAAGAAAATTCTCTTTCATAATCCGAAATCCAAAAAAAGTTCTGAAATCAGCGTGCAATTTTTTTTTTAATACACTCTCAAAGTCATTTATTCTTTTTTTTGTTAAGTTTGCCATTTTCGTCCAATGCCTGAAGTAGGGCACATGTCCAAAAAATAAAGAAATTACATTTAAATTGTTTTTTTCAAAGCCCAATCTTTCAGAAAATATTAAAATTTGTATTGGTGTTCTAACAAAATTCCAAGAAAATTGTAAAGAAACATAAATACTTTTTTGGGCCAAAAATTACAATTTTTCATACATTTTTTAAATTTTGAACTTTAAGGATTTTTCACGACTAAAATATTATAGCTAATTTAAAAGAGTTTGCTATCTCTTTTATTGTGAAGTATAGTTAACACGGAGAGTTTTTTGTTTTTGAAGCCATTAAATAATAAAGTTTTTTGGTAGATAAACCAAAAAAAGTCATTGCTAAAAAAAAAACAAAAAAACACTGACGAAGGTTCAATACCAGAAACTGCGCAGTCTGATTCAGAAAATTGAAAATTTACAATGTAGTTATAATTTTTACAAAATACACTCATTCTTCTCTACCACGCCTTTCACAATTAAATTAAATAAAATTGCATATTAATTATAGTATTAATTGCAATTGTCTGAAAAATACGTTAAAATTCAAACTCAAACAAAATTTTTATTTTTAAATTTAAAAAACTTTTAAACTAGAGTAGCATGTTTTTTTTCTTTATTTTACAACGTATATTACTTCAGGCTATCGGTCTTCATTTAGCAATCGGTGTACATTTACAAGAGATACAGGCCCCAAAAGATATTTTGTAAACGGGTTAGTCAGCTTTGTACTAAAACAGGGTGACACAATTACAATATTACAAAATATTAACACTTCTTTAACAATTTCCAATTTAATTCGTACCAAACGGATTAGTAGTTTAGAAGTTCTATATTTATTACCATTATTTTTTCAAAAGCCCCACTGTGTGATGTTTTTTTTTCAAGTGTATATACATTTTTTACATAAAAAGAACAACAAGCGTTTGTAGATAAAAACATGCCTGCAGCAGAAAAAAAAAAATGCCGGGAAGAAAGTAATACACAATTTTGCCGGCTGAAATACTGAATTAATAAATAAATTTTAAATAATATAATTAAAATAATAAGGTTAGTATTATAAAAAATATATATATAAATAACTCAAGTTGTATGGATGCGAAATTCGTGCAAGGTGTACCCCCCTCAAAATGAACATTGGTATTTTTTATGATGACATCTAAAATATTTCGGCTCTAGCTTTGACCTCTTGTGAGCTGGACCATTTTGAAAAAGGGTCAATTTTTGCATGTTTTGTTAATTTAAGAATCTGTTTCCTTACCAACATACACAATATGGGTATCATAAGAAAGGTTTTTTTAAGGCGCGTCCAACTGTATATACAATTTGTCCAAGAACGATCATACATGTCCTTTTTTAAGGATATTCTGTAAAAAAAAAAAGGGTTTTGAATTTGTTGTTCCGGGTTGTTTGTAATAAAAATGCCAAATTAACATATTTTAATCTTTAGTCGATTTAATTAAATACGGGTCTCAGCTTTTTTTGAAATTCGTGCTTGTTCGCGTTTTGAAAAAAAGGCAATGGGTGGTAACTCTTCGTTTTAAATAGGACAATATGGGTATCAAATTTTTTCTTTTGCCAAGTACATCATCTTTGTATGTAAAAAAGTTAGATTTTTGCAAATTAAATGCATTTGACACGGTGCTCTGGAATATATATAAATGCAATTTTGTGGTAAGAGAAAGAAAAAAAAAAATGATCCACGACTTTTTGGCGGCATATTCTTTTTTTAATTTGCGAAAAAAATATGACGCCAAAAAGTCGTGGATCATTTTTTTTTTCTTTCTTTAATCCTATTTTCATATATACATGATCTAGAAACTAAATCCGCTATCATATTAGAGTTTCCACAAAATTGCATTTATATATATTCCAGAGCACCGTGTAAAATGCATCTAATTTGCACAAATCTAAATTATTTACATACAAAGATGATGTACTTGGCAAAAGAAAAAATTTGATACCCATATTGCCCATTGCATTTTTGTCAAAACGCGAACTAGCACGAATTTCAAAAAAAGCTGAGACCCGTATTTAATTAAATTGACTAAAGATTAAAATATGTTAATTTGGCATTTTTATTACAAACAACCCCGAACAAAAAATTCAAAAACCGTTTTTTTTACAGAATATCCTTAAAAAACAAGTTGTATATACAGTTGGACGCGCCTTAAAAAAACCTTTCTTATGATACCCATATTGTGTATGTTGGTAAGGAAACAGATTCTTAAATTAACAAAACATGCAAAAATGGACCCTTTTTCAGCTTGGTCCAGCTCACGAGAGGTCAAGCTGAAGCCGAAATATTTTAAACGTCATCTTTAAAAAGTCCAAGGTTCATTTTTAGGAGGGTACATCGAGCACTTTTTTTGGTGAGTCGCTCCAATACATATATATATATATATATATATATATATATATATATGGGGCGTTTCATGTTAAGTGAACCAACTTTTGAAAACGATGTCTTCTGATCTGTATGAAATCCACCAAGGTTAGTAATATTGGATAGTAGTTAAGACACAATTTTTCAACAAGAACTGTCAAGAACTCTCTGTGATAGAGGCGGTCAAAATTTGACATTTTGGCCAAACAGGTGTTTTTTTCTCATCCATGTAACTTATTACCTATTGTTCTTAGCAAAATTTGTCCTAAATAGTTTAGATAGCTATTTCCTCATTATTAAAAAAAAAATTTTGTTTTGACTATTTTTTTTTTCAAAATTAAAAACTTTTTTGACTTTTTTTGCAAAATATGCCCTATGAAATTTTCGTTAGGTGTGTAACATACCGTCGGAAAGGTTAATTTGTCTAGTTTCACAGTAGAATTTTTATTTTTAAGATTTTAAAAACACTTACACACAAATAGGAAATAATTCAAAATAGTGCATATGCTAAAAATTTAAAAACTTTTGTCTTGCGTTACAAAACATTTATTTTGATAGATATTCCACTCGCATCCCACTAAGCGACCACAAAGCTCTAAAGGAAAAGACCTAAGCTTTCATTTGAGCAAAAAAGGGCATATTTTGAAAAAAGAAGTAAAAAAAAATTTTGATTTTGAAAAAAAAAATAGCCAAAAAAAGATTAAATAAATAGCTATCTAAACTATTTAGGATAAATTTTGCTAAGAACAATATATAATAAGTTACATGGATGAGAAAAAACACCAGTTTGCCCTCTAACTCAGAGAGTTCTTGACCGGTCTTGTTGAAAAATTGTGTCTTAACTACTATCCAATATTACTAACCTTGGTGGAAATTTCATTCCGATCGGAAGACATCGTTTTCAAAAGTTGGGTCACTTGACATGAAACGCTCCATATATATGTATACGCACAGCGCATACTATAGGCACATCTGTATATATACCAAAAATGTCCACTAACTATGTGCTGTATCCAGTTAAATGTCCTCAACTTATATGGTAGATGTATACAAATTTGAGGACTGTCCCCAAAGTACGCAAATGTCTCCAAACTATACAATCTAATAAATGTCCTAATAGTATGCACTGTGCATACATATTATTTATTTATGTGAATGTGATTAAATGTTATTTTTCTCTCATCCCCTTAATATTTTCATACAATTCTATATGGCATTTGTGTAGAATACTAGAAACAAAGCCAGACAAGAATGATCGAGAAAAATAAACGCAGTGCTGGTTGTGCATATATGTATCCGTTTTTTTTTTTTTTGTAGGAAGCCCAGCCCGAAACAAGAACAAATTTGGCAGTTTAAAATATAATTAAACGGATAAACTAATTAGGTTAGTATTAAAATAAAAGATATGTTTACTTATGTGCATATGATTAAATATAGTTTTTCTCTTTTTTCAGCTCAAACAATCAAGGATGATATAAAAAGAGCGAAAACTAAAACAATATTAAGTGAATTTTTATATAGTTTTTTGAATTGTGTAATTTATTAAAGAATAAAATTAAATGAAATTTATTTTCGTAATAAGGTTCTGACCATCAATTCTATATAATTCGGGCATGCTGATTTTAATGGAGTACTTTATTTTTCGATCTGTGGTACAGTTTTTCCACAAAATTAAATTTGGACGCATCTTCGTACTGTTTTTTATATACAAAAATTTGCAATTGCAGTAAATCTGATTTCCTTCCATTGAAATGTAAGAACAAGACCAGCATTTACATTTATTGTACATATTTGATTCCCAAAGCGTAAAATCAAACTCGCTGTTAAGCGTTTTATGTAATTTTTTCTGTTTTCGCGAATTCTATCGCTAAATAATTAATTAAGCTAATCCAATGCTCACTCAGTGGAAAGAGTTATTTAAGGGGAATTATATTAGTAAGAAAAAAGTTATTTTATCAAAGTGTTTTTAAGCTAAATTCGAGATTTGTCTAAAATTTTACATGGCGCCATATCTTTCCAGGATGACCCCAAGGTCCAGCTTTTAATATGATATGTAAATACATTTCAAAAGTATGTTTCTAAATTTTCAAAAACTCCAAAAACATCCGTTTTGTCACATATTTGTTACAAAAGCAGGGTTTTTGGTAACAAAAACTTTTTCAAATCTACAATAAACATTTTTGTCTGATTTTTTGCACATATACTTTACAAATGTATTCATATATTATACTAAAAGTTTCTAAAATTTCATCCAACCGAATCGAATCGGTTGCTGCAACCTCGTAAATTCGGCTGTAACAACCGAATTCGGTTGTCACAACCACCAATTCGGTAACAACAACCGAATTCACATGTGAAAACCGAATTTACGTTGGATGAAATTTTAGAAATTTTATGAAAGTGTACTTGATTTACAAGACGTTTTACTAACTTTTTGTACTAACTTATTTTTTTGAGTGTAGAGTCAACCCGCTATTTAGCGGTTTTACTTACTTTTCCAATTTTTTACGGTTTAAGCGAATTTTTTCGCTAAACTAGCAATTGGCCTTAATAAATGGTCATGCAGTAGAAAGAGGCTAGACTCAAAAAAAGTAAGCAAAGTCATTAACATGTTTGCTGGGAGGAATTAATGTTTTACTACTAATTTACTAATGTTTTACTAATTTATTTTGCTAAACAAATTGTGTTGATAAGCACTTTAATAGTGTGGACAACAACCAGATTGAAAAATAGACACATAATGGAGAAGATGTCGCGGTATGTCGAGATGTAGTAGAGATGTAGTAGAGAAGAGAAAAATTATACCAAAAAGTACAACTCTTGTAATACATATAAAAAATCAACCATTTTTGTATCTGTTATATTTTGTATCTGTCATACATAAAACAAAATTGTGGATTAAAACAACTTAAATTTTGTGTTTGTTTTGTGTTTTGTTAAAGTATTTGTCATTTAAAAGTTTTAACTGAAAGTTAAACTGGCAATTATGATAGTGACTAGAGAAAAACAAACACACTATAAATAGAAATCGTTCGTGGTAAATTTCATTCTAACTCAACACACAGAGTAATGTGGGATTTAAAGTCACCCAATTCCTTTAACGTGTGAGTTAAATAGAAGATATTTACGATTAACACTAAATGGCACGAAGAATGTTGATGAAGACCATAGTGGGTCAGAAAATGCATTCCATTCATGCTAGTGTCTAATAACTTTTTCTGTGTTTTTTCTAATAGTCAAAGTAAATTATCATATAAAAATTATAATTTTTCTGTTAATTTAGAGAAAAATTTGTCATGATCTCAAACCTAACAAATAAAATCTCACACAGTATTTGTCTGTTTAATAAATTAAAGACAAAATAAATTATTTAAATAAAAGATAAAGATTAAATGTGTATTTGTAAACTAAATGTTTATAATAACTATTAATGTAGTGTGGTAAAATTGGCATTTTCAAATTGCAAACAAATATACGTTCAAATAGACAGACTACAGCGAACGACAATGACACACATCTTAGGTAATTGTTTATGTTTCCTTTTTCTTATTGCAAAAAAAAGGGTTATACAATATGTCATATTTTGTTATTTTTTCGTTTCGTTTCTAGAATTATCTAAGGCATTTGTCTTCCTTTAAAAGATGCCATCACTTAGACAACCATTGATGTAAGTATTTGAAAGATAATTTTATTTATAATATATACTAGCGGGCGTTGCCCGCTACGTTGTTAGCGTGCCTTAGACCTAGTTTTTGGGATGATGGATAACTTTTCAGTTTGCCCACTATCTGTGTACCAAAATTTAATAAAATCCTTTAAGCCATATAAAAGATAACAAAAAGTGGGCGTAAAACTGCCACGCCCACCAAGTCTTAATCTATTGTAGCAAATAGTGCTTATGAGTCATCACAATATCTGTGTACCAAATTTCAATAAAATCTGTTCAGCCATATAGAAGATAGTGAAGATGTGGGCGTAAAAGTGCCACGCCCACAATATCTAAATTTGATATAACTTAAAGTGATTATCTGTGACATCTCTTTCTGGGTACCAAATATCAATTGCATCGGTAAAGCCATATCGAAAATAGTGAAAAAGTGGGCGTAAAAGTGCCACGCCCATCATATAAAAATTTCATATAGCCTATAGTTCCTTCCAGACCGCCCACTATCTATGTGCCAAATTTTAATAAAATCGGTTCAGGCGTTTGGACGTGATGCTCACACAAACAAACAAACAAACAAACAAACAAACAAACAAACCAACAGTCATTTTTATAATATTAATAAGGATAACACACTGCTACAAAAAAACACTTTTTGTCAGAACTTGAAAACCGACCTAGTGGGCGTTGTAGGCCTAGGTGAGGACATACATAAACCGTTTTCAAAAATTTTGAAACACCAAAATTTTGAAGTACCGCTAACTCACACATTGTTTGACCGATTTCAAAATTTTAAACAGTTTTGGAAAGGCAAAGAATTAAGCTTTCATGAAATGTATTCTTTATACGTTGGTATAAATTTTTATAAGCTTTCATATTAAAATAAGCAATGAAAAGCTAATAAAATCAAAAAATTTATAATTTTCGTTTTTTTTTTTGTAGATATTCTTAACAAAAACAATACTTATAACTTACAAATGTATGAAAAAAATGCACGTCCGTTTAAAGCGTAATCAGTTTTCTTTCGGACAAAAACTGACTGAGTTACAGGTCAATAAGTTGACGCACATCACTGAAAACGGTTTTTTTTAGAATAACTTCTGAATTTGGGGGTGTTTCTAGTTTTTTTTTGACACAATTTGTAATGTACCCAACAAGCCCTATAACCCAGGCTAGGTCGTTTTCCAAGTTTTTTTTTTCACTGTAGCACCGTGTAATTATTTCTATATATTTTCAGATATGTCGTCAATTTGCGAGTATGAACATTTTTATATTTTGTACAATAAGTAGTAAATTATTTTTAAAAGAATCACAAAAATTTGTTAGGGTTTTTCAGCAAATAAATTAACTGAAGTATAATTTTTGTGCAAATTTTTTAAGTTTTTTTCTGTCCACTAAGATTCAGCAAAAACTTTGTTAACTTTTAGCAAGGATTTAAAATTTGTAATCAACTAAGTGTTAGCAAAACTTTTGCTGAATCTACCAATTTTGTTGCTGAAAAGATTTTGTTGACATTAGCAATTTTTTTGCAAGCACCCTGCTGACTAAAATTTTGCTAACACAGCAAAATATTTTGCTGAGTTTACTAACTTCTTTTTGACTGTCAGTTTTGTGAATCATATATGTACCTCAAATAAGAATACATGGGTTGTCTTTACATTTCAACAGAAATGAGCCAGGTTTATTGCATTTTAAAATCGTTATATGTAAAAACACTGCAGTTACATGTGCCAAACTTTAGTCATTTTGTGGAAAACTATACCATAGATTGAAAAATAAAGTACGCCAATGAAAGCAGCGTACCAAAATATCCCTATATAACCCTATTAATTTTTTAAAGTTATGATTTTTCCCTCCTGTGTAATTCATGTAATTCATTTCCATTTAACAGCTTTTCTGCTAAATTACATTTAACAGAACTTAATTCTCAACTTCATTGAAAGTTCTGCTGGTGCAAATTTAGGTACCTTTTTCAGTTGTAGCAGCTGAATTTTCAACTATTTGTACGGGCTTTTTTTATGAGTGTATTTTCATTAAAACTATGAAGCTTTTTCATAAAGTTTGAAATTTGCATTTGCATTGTGGAGAAAACTTTATTAGTTTAATGAAAGTAGTTCATTAAAATAAGTCCAATGAATTATCATTGTGTATGCACACAGCATTTACATAAAATAACGGGTATTACAGTTATTTTTAACTGTAAATATTAGTAAAACAGTTAAACATTACTGAAATATCAGTTCAGTATACACTTTTTGATAGCAACTGCATATCAATAACCCTGAAAATTTTTATTTACAAAAAATCTATTTACAAATATTTCATTATCTGATAAATATAGCAAAAAATTTGTTGATATTACAGTGTTTGTTTGCTGTTTTTAGTCTCCAGATACTTAGTAAAAGTTTTTGCTAATTTTGACAGAGTAAATTGCTATTTTCAATTAACTAACTACATTTTACCTATGCAAACACAACCTCATTTTTAAAAATTGCATTTGTGGCCGTGGCAAGGTATCGAAATATTTGAAAAATTACGGTAATAGGTACTTTTAAGCAGCTATTACTGCGGAATGGCTGAACCGATTTCAAAGATCTTGGTACCATTAGAAAGGTATTTAAATCAGTTTTCGAAAAATTACACTGTAAAAATTTTCTATTACACTGAACTAAAACTTTAAACTGGGAAAACAATTCAAATGCCAAGTGTTTTTTTTTTCCAAAAAAAAAATTTTTAGAAAGGTCCATTTAATGTATATAACATATCTAAAAACTAAAATTGCGTTTTTTTTTCTTCTTTTTTTAAATTTTTTTAAGTAAATGCATCTCTTATATTTTGATATCATTGTGTGACAAAAAAAGAATAAAGTAGCTATACTTTAAAAGTTATACAGATTTTTTTTGTAATTCTAATAGATTAGAACAAGAATCGTATTATCAAATTTTTCAGACACCTAGAGTTGTCAGTCGATTAAGAATAATTCGATTAATCGATCAAACAAAACCAAACTCTTGTTCGAATAATTTAAAAATGACGATTTTCGAATAACGAATAAATCGATTAATTAACGTCAATTAACCGAACATTTTTTTTTATTACAAAATAAATTAAATGAGAGCTTTTAATTTGATTTATTCTCATAAATTTTTAAAGAAGGATGACGAAAGCGATGATGATGATGAACTTAGTAATGAATATGACGTTGATAATGGATTTGAATAAAAATTAATATACAAAATGTTATAAGTAAACTACGGAAATACGTCAAAATTTTTAACAAATCCAACGAAAAATAACAAAAACTGCAGACATATGTTTGTCAACAAGAAGGAAATGAAGTTCGCCTTATTTATGACGTGAAACACAGATGGTCATCATTATTAAAGATGCTGGAAAACTTCATTACAATTCATAAATGTGATAATCATGCACTAATTGATTTTGGTTTAACACCATTTACGGACTTTGAAGTAACTGTTTTATCAAACCTTTATAAAATTTTACAACCACTTGATGTTGCTATAAAAGAGCTAGGAAAAGATAGCACATCCATAATAGAATTAGAGGGAGTAATCAAGTTTTTAATAAATAGTTTAGAAAAAATTAATAATTCTTTTGCAACAGACTTACTAACACGTATTAAAATAAGAATAAATGAGAGACGTATAAAAGTTTTAAATACGTTAATAATATTTCTGAATTCTGAAAATTTTCCGAGCAATGAAAGTTTCCGAAAATATTCCCAAAAAAGTGAAACTAAAGAATATGCTAATGAATTGTACTCCAGATTATTTTATGTTGAATCACAATAATTCAGATAAAAGTATTGAAATAGAAGAAGTTATTAGTAATGAAAATAATAATCTTTTATGCGAATTAAATAATTCAATTCAGAGCATTAAAAATACAGAAAATAAAAAAGACTTCAGCGATATATCAGACGATATCGTATATTTGGAAAAATCTAAAAAAAGAACAGAAAAATTAGATAAACTATTTAATGCTCTTCTTACTATATCACCTACCTCAACAATTACCGAAAGAGTGTTTTCAAAATCTAATTTAATAAAATCCAAAACCAAAAATCGTTTAAAAGCAAAAAAATTGAGTCAACTTTTGTTTTTAAAAAATTATTTCTTAAGAACAACCTAGCTATTTTATTTTAAAGTTTTTTTTGTTAATTATGAATTTCTTGTTAATTAAAATATTAACTTTTTTATTTTAAGTTTTTTTGTATGAATTGTTTATTTTTTTGTTAATAAAAATATTATTTAAAAATAATTTTTTTTATTCGTTATTCTCATCGATTAATCGAATAATTTTTGGAATTTAATCATTTGATCGAACAAGCGAAAACAATTATTTGAATTATTCGAACAAAGCCGAAAGGCGAATAATTGACAACTCTAGGACTTACCCTTGGTAAATTTTTTTTTTTTATTTTTATTTTTTTAGATTTAATATATAATTTTGCGCAGCTCATACTGTTGACTTTCGGACTATTTGCTAACTTTTAGTGAAGTTTCATCTAAAGGTATAGAAGAAAGGAAGCTTTGAGTTCCTGTAATAGTTTTAGCATTTTTATACCTTGAAAATAGCTCTTGTTTTGTTTTGTTATAGTCATCAGCGTCTGCATAAGCCACTTCTATGGAGATCTTATAATTTTGTGAAGCCAATGATACTTAAAAAAATTAAATTAAAAAAAAGAAAAAAAAACGCCATTTTAGTTTTTGATATGTTAAATATATTAAATAGACCTTTCTAAACAAAACTTGGCCTTTGAAGTGTTTTCCCAGTTTAAAGTTTTATTTTTGCCAAAAAAAAATGTTCAGTGTAATAGAAAATTTTTACAGTGTATGTTTTCGAAAGCTGATTTAAATACCTTTGAAATCGGTTCAGCCATTCCGCAGTAATCACAGCTTGAAGGTACATATTATCGAATTTTTTCAAAAACTTCGATACCTTGCCACGCCCACATATTTAAAAAAATGCAATTTCTAAAAATGAGGTTGTGTTTGTATAGGTAAAATGTAGCTGTATGCAAAATTTCATTATAATCTGAGAGGGTCCGGTTCAATGCATATCGGTTTTCATATGAAATTCATCATATATAAAATCTGCTAATTTTAGCAGTTTTTTATGCAACATAATTTTTAGCTAACTTTTAGTAGACTTTTCTGCTTTTTTTAAAGGTTTATTTCTATGCGTGTAAAAGAAAAACTTTTTAAGAATTGCAAACTTACAAAATATTCAAAAAAAATTTCGCCCAGTGTAATTAAAATAAATACAATAAAAATTATAACTAAATTTTTTGCTAAATAGTAATATTTGTTAATCTGTAGGACTACTTACGATAAGTTAGAACATCAACTAATTGTACGCACAGATAGTTTTAAAAGTGAAATCAACTGTAATTGCTATTAAAATTATTTGTATTACAGTTTTTTTTTTAAATGTAATAGTTAGTAAACAAGTTAAATATTAGGTACACTGATAGAAAAAAATAAGTAACATTTTTGCTAAAACTACTAATGAAAACTAGCAGAAAAACTACTAAAAATTAGTTAAAAATTACTGCAGAAAAGCTGCTAAATTTATCAGATTTCTTTTGCTAAATATTGGTAAGATAAGAAGAGCAAAAATAAATCTGTTGAATCTACAAATATTAAGTTATATTTGAGATAAATTTTAGTTATTTGAAAGTAACAAATTAATCAACTAAAATCAGCAAAAAATTTGCTAAATATTAGTAGACAAAAAAATTATTAAAAAAAATTAAAAATTTTCAAGTTTTTTTTAGATTTTTTTTTTAAGGCGAATAAAAATCTGCCTTTCTGTTGCTTTTAGCAAAATATACTGTTATTTTCATTCAACTAAGTTTAAGGTAAATGTAGCAAACATTTTGTTGATATTATCCTGCGGGAAATGGACCAGTCACTGGTATGGTCATGTGACTAGAACTTTGTGTGTATGAACCTGTCCAAGTTTCGGTTCTGTTATATGAAAGTGACCGGTACTTTAAACATGGGCTTGTCATAGGAGGTGACAATTTGCAACCTGTGGAGCACTGTGTGACGTGGCGAATAACGAATAACAAGGTAACCTATCGCCGTACCGACTGAAATGAATATGCTACAGGACAAGTTAGAAATAGGGAGTGTCAAAGTATGACCATTTTAGGATTTATGTGATATGCAACAGAACCAGTGGGAAAAAAATTATCACGTGACTGGTGAAGGTGTACGTATCGTAGAACTGGAGAAAAATTGTTGAAGGAAAACTGGTCACATATTAAGCGCAGTGTGTTCTGTTATAGGGGTAGTTTGAGTGGAATAGTTTTTTAAAGTACCACTGCACTGGTCTAAGGTGTACATGTCGCCGGGCATGCGGAAAGTAATTAGCAAGTAACCTGTCACTTTTTGTTCAGCGTGTGTCATATTATGTACGGGTTGCTAAATAGCCCGTCCGGAACCAGTCACTGCACTTATTCAAAACAGCGTGTCATACCACCTGCTCAAAAAACCTTCATAAAGGCACAACAAAAATCAATTATAAAATAGTTTATTTTGTCTATACCCAACAAAAAACTTTAACATTAAACTTAAATTTAAATTTGGAAAAGTACATAAACTAGACAAGAAGTCCGGATATTCAAAATATAGATTTTTGGCAAGTTTTTTTCTTTATTTGCTAACATTTTCTACTAATTTTTATTTTCCAACACTTCTAAAAAGCACTGCATGAACATTTTAATTTTGCATTCTGAATTATTATTCAAGTTCACAATAATATCTTTATAAAAAGAAGGAGCTGCAACAATTCAGCACAAATTTAATGTATAACTTATAAAGCAGAGTAACAAAATATATACTCAGTTTCAATTTTGTTCCCAAAGAAAGACAAATTGTTCCCAGATATCTTGTAAATTATCTAAACCAGATACTTCGAAACCAATATGCAGAAATATTTAAATTTTAATTTATATTCTTGTAAAGTATTTAAAGTTTTTTAAAAAGTTTGCTAGCGATTATTTATTTGTAAAATCTCCATTCACTCGAAAAATCGCCAGTCGGCATTTCGAAAATGAACTTGCCAAACGAGTTTTAAGATCGCAACGGTTGGCGATAAATAGCCATATCTGTCATTCCTTTAGTGTTAAGTCCACTTTGTAGCAGTCAAGGAACTGCATCTTTTGGTACTAATTGCCATTTTTTCATCCACTGCTAACGGTTTTGAGCCAGTTCAATGACCAGTACCAACTTCAACTGCAAAGACCCTATTTGCTTCAGTACACTTTGATGTTATGTTACTTTTTCTCCAGTTACGTGATGTATCTGGTACCAACCAGTGAATGTTTTGTCACCATAACTTTAGTCACGTGATTGCACATTTCACCCAAATTAACACTTTTTGGTGCACCACAATTTTGGTTTCACCAGTTTAGTGACGTGCTCCCCAATCATATATCACAGAATTGCCACTTTGGATCAATCGACCCTTCATTTCCCGCAGGATATGTACAATATTATAAGATAATACATAAATTAATCAAAGTTTTTTTACTCGGAATAAAAACTTATTAAAAGCATTAAAATTTTTGTAAATTATGCAAAAAAAAAATTCTCCCAAGTTGACCATAATTAACACATTTTGCACTGTCGTTGCTTTAAAGCAACACCTACTTTTAAGAGCTGATAATTTTAGATATGAGAGCAGTAAAAAGCAAGTGATAATTTGAGGTATTAACGATACAAATAAATAAAAGAAAAATTATAAACTATTGTTCCAGGGTTGCCATATAATTAATAAAAAAATAAAGTTTTTAAAATTTTTTTTATGAAACTTTTTTAAAACATTTTTAATTTATAGAAAGAATACCGGTGTTATAAATGTTATTGTATATGCTGATTTGAGTAGACCCCATTACTAAATGTCTAGTAAAAATTTAACAAACAGTTAAATTGAAAATGTATATGGGACACAACAACAAATGTGTCAGCTAAAGTAAGACGCTAACGGGCCATTCAGTAATCGGGCCTAAGGCAGACAAATTTTCAAAAATTGATTTTTTCTGTTGTATTTAATGTCTTGGTTTGAGCCAATTATCGTTTTCTTTTGCGGATAACTGAGGATTTGGGTGATGCCAATGAAACAATTGTATTATATATCATGAAAATGTTCAAACTTTTTAAAAAGCAATAATTAAAATCTAATATGGCAATATCTTTTAGATTTTGGACTTGAGGTAGAACAATATTCTAACTAAATATATGAGCAACAAATTTTAAAAATTGGATCACCAGTTCTGTCGTATTACAATTTTGAAAAAAAAAAATCACCAATATTTACAAAAAATGTTCCAAAATCGTCAAAAATCCGATAGATCAAATTGTGTATCACAGTTCGATAGAAATTTGCTTTACCAATAAATAAAAATTATAATTTGTAAAAATCTGTACCCGTTAAGTACATACAAAGCGTCAACATTTGAATTTAAACTGCGAATACAACCGCCAGATGACGAAATAAGTCTACAAACACTTTAGAAAAAGCTTATTTAAATACCATTACATCTTTCTAAAAAATGGTCTCAAAAAAATTCCCGCGGATTCGGGAAAACCAATTTTAGAATTATCACTTTTTTGTGTGTAGACAACATCATAAAGAAAATGTATGCTAAAAAGTTGTTAAAAAAGAGGAAATTTACAAAGTTTTAGTAATACACTTAGTAAATTTTTAAAATAAAAATATTTTTTTTTATTTGCGTAAGCTACTTTTTTGTATGTAGTCAACTCAGGCCCGATTACTGAATGTCCTCTTAGCTACTAACTGGAATTTTAACTGACATATGTTGTTGTTTCCAATAAAAAACTTAAATATGTTAGTCAAATTTTATTTGGACATTCAGTAATCGGGACATTCATTATTTTGGACATTCAGTAATCGGGACATTCATTATTTTTGATATTCAGTAATAAAAATCATAATTTACCTCGAAAGCACAATTAAAACCATCAT
Organism: Delia radicum; assembly: GCA_021234595.1. NCBI lineage: Eukaryota > Metazoa > Arthropoda > Insecta > Diptera > Anthomyiidae > Delia > Delia radicum. Next base: position 140,612,917 of record CM037854.1, read on the forward strand.
CAAGTAATATTGCTAATGTTACATCTATTGCTTCAAAATCTTTAGAAAACCGAGATAATATGCGGCCCAAAGGTGTAGACTCGAAAAAGCTCATTGGTAGACGCATAACATTGAAGAATAATTTCTGATATAGTATAAGGGCAGCTCGTAAGGCACCAAGATATGGCATTAATGATACACCATATGAAACTACAACTGTAAACAGAATGCAATGCGGACAACAATGAATTTGGATTAAGGAACTAACAAGCAAGGAACCCTTTCAATGACATTTGACTATATAGCAGAGGAGGCTTTTTCTAAAATGATCCATAGTTCTTCAAAAAGACGTTAATGGTATATAGTTCTTTAGCTTCTGTAGAAGTAATGACTGAAAACATATAAAATCAACCACTCGATGTCCTTCACCCTTTCCGATTTCAACTAAACTTGGTATATAAGTTGTAAGTCAACATCGTCCAATTTTGGAATATCTCGTTTCAAAATATGAAAAATATCTGAAAATTTCACAAAAGGAATCGTACATAAAAGTTCATATATCTTTTAATGGTGGAAGCTACTTTATTCGATATGCCATATTTTAAATTTACTGTTACCATGTTTTAACTAAAAAAAGATAAAAAAAATTTTTCAAAATAATTTTTTTTTTTTTTTTAATTTGCAATTTTAAATTTTTCTGTTGTATTTAATGTCTCGGTTTGAGCCAATTATCGTTTTCATTTGCGGACAACTGAGGATTTGGGTGATGCCAATGAAACAATTGTATTATATATCATGAAAATGTTCAAACTTTATAAAAAGCAACAACTAAAATCTAATATGGCAATATCATATTAGATTTTGGACTTGAGGTAGAACAATATTCTAACTAAATATATGAGAAACAAATTTTAAAAATTGGATCACCAGTTCTGCCGTATTACAATTTTGAAAAAAAATCACCAATATTTACAAAAAATTCTCCAAAATCGTCAAAATCCGTCAGTCTAGCAGTAAATGAGCGATATGTAAAGAATTGTTGAACTTTATTCGGTATACGCCATGCAGTGAGAGTTTGTGAGTGTTCTTTGAATAAAATGTTTAACTTTTTCTGGAAATGGAAGGCACTTCAGAAAAAGTTTAAAATGCTATTCAAAGAACACTCACAAACTCTCACTGCATGCTGAATACCGAATAAAGTTCAACTATTCTTGACATATCGCTCATTTACTGCAAGATTTAGCAGAAAAAGAGTTTAAAGTTTTCAATCCATATCTGCCTCGCTTGACACTTTCTCTATTTACACTTAACACTTTCTCTATTTATTAAATGCGATGTGACAGTTGTTTTTTATTAACAGAAGAAATCGTTTGCCGTTAAACGCCAGCTTGCCTAGTAATTGTTTTGTGCGGACGACACTAAAATTCATGAAATATTTTACTAAAAAATGTATTCACTTTTTCTTGATTACCCACTGAAACGTCATTGGGTTTAAACAAAAAATCATTAATACCATGCACAGTGTAATATTACTGGATACTGGCGTAAAATTCTGCATTTATGTCAAAAAAAAAAACAAGAAAATGTATTTTACGTCGAATAAAATAAATATATCAAATAAATTACTTTTTAATTATCAATTACTTTTTTATGTCTAATTACATGTAATTGGGTGTAATTGAGTAATTTCCTTGTAATTAAATACCCATATGTTGTTACTAAGTGCCATGTTTGGTATTAAAAATTTTACAAATTTTCCAAGGAAGTGTTTAAAAGCTCACAAGTGTGAGCGTAGGTCTGACATTATAAATGATATAGAAAAATATTACAAGTGAATGATTGTGAAATGTAATTGACGTCGTCAAAGTCTGCTTTTACGGAATTCATAGTTATGAATAAAAATGTAAAAAATATAATTAAAAACCCGTTAACTCAAGAACCCGCATTAGTAGCATATAGAGATTTTGCAACGGTTTAGAAGAATAATTTGAAATACAGCGGTTTGAACCACGGATTTGGAAAAAATGTATTTTGACATCATAAAAGTGAATAACAACCACGATTTAGCTAGCTTTTAAATTAGGTAACAGCGACTCTCGTACACACAGAGAAAAATTTAGCTCTTTGCCAACTGAAATTCGATTACTTAGACTTAAATCCGGTTATTACGAATTTCAGTCGGTTGGTACAACTTAACGTTAGTTTTCACACCAAAGTTCGGTTAAGTCAACTGAACTTTAGTTGCAACACCCAAAATATTCACAAATCTAATTTAAATATCATTGTATTCACCGAATTTATAAGTTGTCACCATTAAAATACACTTTTCAATTCGGTTGGCACTTTATTTCTCTGTGTGTACCTTAAGAAGTTGAAAAGTTATAGGCAAGTATGTGTAACTATTTTTGTAAAATTTTTTTTTTTATCTCTTTCAACAAAATATTTTTTATGTTAATCTTTTCTTCTACTACATTTAGTATCTCTTTTCAGATTTTTATTCAAAACTTTGAATTCCGTCAGAGATCGAATAATAAAGATATTTTTCAACGGCATAGGGGAAAGATTTATAATTAACATATTTTTATTTTAAGAATTAAAAAAAGGTTTTTTTAAAACAGCGGATTGAACCGCGTTTGTTTTCTAATTTTAAACTACGATAACAGTAGTTTTAAAATAAGATATTAACGAAACGAGAAGCTTTCAACGTTAAAGAGATATGAACATTTATACACGACTTTTTTTGTGAAATTTTCTTTTTTTTTTTAATTTAAAAAGGCGATATTCCCACAACTGTAAGTGCTACCAGCCTATTTTGGATTATGCCTAATTTGGATTATGTCATAGTCCAAGTTTTGGGTTGTTTGAGGTCAAAAATTCGATTTTTTATGGTTTTATATGGAATAGTTCTGTTATGAAAAATTTATATTTTTACCCGCTAAAGCTGAAAAATAATTTTTCATTTGCGTGGAATTGTTGTGAAAAAGTGGTGAAATTTTTTTCGCATTAACTAAATAGACAAAACTTTTACAATAGTGCTGGTTAAAGAATGAGAATGAGGGTATTGAGTAATTGTCTTCGTTTTTGGGTACTCGTTACTTAAAAGTAACTTCTCGATATCATCAGAGTTGTAGTTTTGACAGAAAAACAATACAAAAATGTGACCCCCCAAAAATAATTAGCATTAAAATACAACTCAGCTAAAAGAAAAAATCAAAGGTGAAAAGTCAAAAGTATCGAGTATTCAAATTAAAAATTTCGAGTAGTATCGAGTATTGAAAAGTAACTGAATTTACCAGCACCGTTTTACACTTTCACAAAATAAAATAAAAAAAAAAATTTTTAATTATAATATATTATGAGATTCGATTCAAGTTTAATTAATTTTTTTGAGCTAAAAAAATAATTCTTTTCAAAATTTGAGTACTTGGCTTAGGGAGCCAAAAAAAAAGGATGCGTCTTTTAGTAATTTTTCTCTGTCGAACTCTGATTTGAGCCTTTCTTATAGTCGTAAATGAAGTCGCATGTACCGTAAATTCGTAACATTGAATTTTAAACCATAAAACGTTGAATTTTAAATGATGAATTTTACGAAACTGGAGTTCAAATTCATTGAAGTCGATGTGTTTCCGATGGGGTACCTTCCTTGTTAGACAATAATAGGGGCAAATATAATTAGGGAGGACATCATACAATAACATAAATTTAAAAAATACAGGCCGAAAATCAGAAATTACAAGAAGCTCATTTAATTGACAATTAGTACAGATATACAAAAAACATTAGTGTATGGGCTGAATTATTAAAGACAGAAACTAATTGGTTGATGAAGTAGTGAGCAATGAATGAGCTTATATTGGCTAATAAAACACCATATATAAACACTATAATACCTATTATATACCATACTATAGTACTATAAAGAGTCGATTGATCCAAAGTGGTAAGTCTGTGATATATGATTTGGGAGCACGTCACTAAACTGGTGAAACCAAAATTGTGGTGCACCAAAAAGTGTTAATTCGAGTGAAATGTGCAATCACGTGACTATAGTTATGGTGACAAAACATTCACTGGTTGGTACCAGGTACATCACGTAACTGGAGAAAAAGTAACATAACATCAAAGTGTACTGATGCAACTAATGTCGTTGCAGTTGTAGTTGGTACTGGTCATTGAACTGGCTCAAAACCGTTAGCAGTGGATGAAAACATGGCAATTAGTACCAAAGGATGCAGTTCCTTGACTGCTATAAAGTGTACTCAACACTGAAGGAATGACAGATATGGCGATTTATCGCCAAACGTCGCGATCGTTTGGCAAGTTGATTTTCGAAATGCCAACTGGTGATTTTTCGAGTGAATGGTGATTTTACACGTAAAATATCGCTACCAAAAAACTATCACCAGAATATGGTTTTTTGCACAGCTTATTAAAAAACTTGAAACACTTTACAAGAATATACAAAAATTAAAATGTCAAAATTTCTGCATATTGGTTTCGAAATATCTTGTTTAGATATTTTACAAGATTTTTGGTAACGATTACTTATGTGTAAGTAATTGGCAATTTGTAAGAATTTCTTTGGGAACAAAATTGAAACTGAGTATTTATTTTGTTACTCTGCTTTATAAGTTATACATTTAATTTGTACTAAATTGTTGCAGCTCCTTCTTTTTATAAAGATCTGAATTATAATTCAGAATGCTAAATTAAAATGTTCATGAAGTGCCTTTTAGAAGTGTTGGAAAATAAAAATTAGTAGAAAATGTTAGCAAATAAAGAAAAAACCTTGCAAAAAATCTATATTTTGAATATTCGGACTTATTGTCTAGTTTATGTACTTTTCCAAATTTAAATTGTTATAATGAATTTAATGTTCTAGTTTTTTGTTGGGTATAGACAAAATTAACAATTTTAATAATTGATTTTTGTTGTGCCTTTTTGAAGGTTGTGCAGCGACTGGTTCCGGACGGGCTATTTAGCAACCCGTACATAATATGACACACGCTGAATAAAAGGTGACAGGTTACTTGCTAATTACTTTCCGCATACCCGGCGACATGTACCCCTTAGGCCAGTGCAGTGGCACTTTACAAAACTATTCCACTCAAACTACCCCTAAAACAGAACACATTTCGCTTAATGTGTGACCAGTTTTCCTTCAAAAATTTTTCACCAGTTCTACGATACGTACACCTACACCAGTCACGTGATAATTTTTCACCACTGGTCCTGTTGCATATCACATAAATCCTAAAATGGTCATACTTTGACACTCCCTATTTCTAACTTGTCCCGTAGCATATTAATTTCAGTCGGTACGGTGATAGGTTACCTTGGTTAAAAGTACCCGTCACTTTCATATAACAGAACCGAAACTTGGACTGATTCATACACACAAAGTTCTAGTCACGTGACCATCCCAGTCAATTTCCGGCAGGGTTTTTAACACATCGGAAAAAATTCTGTTACCTTATAAACTATTTATATTCTTGATCAGCATAAATAGCGAAACCGATTGTATAGATTGGATTAGGCTCAAATTGTTTGTTGATATTATAAGGAGTTTGCTTGTCAAAATGAGCAAAATCGGTTGACGGGTTCAAAAATTATTAGTGAAAATGTAAAGTTACATCGATATACCTCACACAAAATTCGAAAACTATTTTTTCGTGGAACTTTTTCTTAAGCAAAATTGTTTTTGCCAGTTTTTTCGCGAAATTTATTTCATGCTGTTGTATTATATAATACACAAATTCGTAAAATGAATTTAGTTCAATCTCAAACCATTTGGATTAACAATCGCACAAATATTGAAATAAAAATGTTAATTTACCTCAAAAGCACACCAAATAGCATCATCAAATTGACATGGCAATGTTGTATCTAATAAAACTAGATCTTTTGAAAATCGAGATAAAATACGACCCGTAGGTGTTGTATCGAAAAAACTCATTGGTAGACGAAATATATTGCTCAATAATGTCAGATGTAAAAACAGAGCAGCTCGTAATGCACCAAGCCAAGGTACTAAGGCATTGCCATATGAAAACAAAGCTGCAAGCACAGTTTAAAGGAATAATAATTTATAATAACTAAATTATTAATAATATAAAAAAATAGAGAAAGAGGTTCGTTTATTGGCTAAAAAGGAATATTTAATTTTTGGTGATCGGAAAAACTAACCACAATTTTACTACTGTTATTTGCAAAAATAAATAACTGGTCTTAACAGCGAGTTAATTAAAGCCAGAGTGTAATAATAACATGTAAAAAAAAAAGCTTCCAAAACTACTTGTGAGGATAAAAGCTAAGCAAGAATAGGTTTATACGGTTTAACATCCCAGTGTAGAAACACATTACCATATACATAAGTAGTTCTATAAGTAAATATATTTGGTAATGGAAAGTACTTTCAATTGTTATTAAAAACCTCATTAATTTTATACAGGGATGTCGCGCAAAATAATGACATATCATTACTAAACACCTTACAAAAAAGAGAAAAAATATGCATACCAGTATGGACAAAAATAATGAATAAAAATATATTAAAAAAAAAAAAACTAAATTTAATAAAAAAATATTTGATTTATTGAATTTTTTTTTTTTAATGAAATGTGCCCACACGGGATATGAACCCGAACTTCCAAGTTGTCAGTCAACCGCTCTACCATCTGAACTACCTCTACAGGTTATACCTGATAGATAAAAACATAAATGACGTGCTTGCATACAATGTCATTACTTTCCAGCTTAAAAAAAATATCTAAAATAAGTAGTTATATATAAAGTAAAAAAATAATGAGTCCAAAAATAGATTTTCAAAAAAATGTAAGATCATTATTTTACATTTAAAATAATGATAAAAATAAGAACTTATGGGTAATGCATTATTTTTTGTATTTAAATAATGTGAACATTAACTACTTATTAGTAAGTCCATATTAATTGTGTTAAAATAATGCAAAGAGTAAGCTGGTGTCATTACTGGTAGTGAAAAAAAAAATCCCGATGAAAAAAGTTTTTTTACACGCATATACAACTTGTTATCATTGTATATGCTTATATATACACATATCTTATACTTACTTTATGCAAATTTTTTGATATGGCGTAATATATTATCATATAATAGCATTGTATCGTGTGTTATATATTAGCATATCTTGTATGATCAGATATACAAGATATGCTAATATAAAAATAATAGAATATGGATCTATATATGACCATGTACCACATATGATCATATGTAAGTGTATATGGTACAATTAATCAATAATTCTATCTTCTACTTTTATATATTTTTTAGCACCGTTTATAATTAGAATATACTATATAAATGGTTTCAAAATTGAATGCAAAAAAAAAAAAATAAAACTACGGTTTTTTGTTTTGTAATGATTATTAATATTTAAGTACTAAAAAACAAGGTTATAATTTTTAGATTTTAAGCAGGGTAGACATTCAATACCTTTTTAGATTTACGGTAATTGGCTACAACAGTTACATCAGAATCGAAATGAAAATTGTAAAAAAGCGATTCCATTAAGGACATGTGTATTCTTATATAACCGGTCCTATTTTGATATTTTACCGGTTTGACTTTGAAATATCTTGAACCCATGTTAAAATAACTCTAAAATATCAAAACAGCGATTTACAACGGTATTTTGTAGATATAACAAAATTTAATTTGTAAAATTTTGAAATAACCCCTTTGATATTGGAAGACACATGCCACTATTTGAATTGTAGTTTACAAATTTTCATATCGGTATCGAGATACGCGTGTCAGGCAACTAAAGTTATATTGGGAAAGGCAGTGTTTTCAAAGGAAATCAACATCTGTTAAATTTTATATGCCAACTGGTTTTAAGAGAAACAGTTTTTAGAGGTTTTTAATGCATATTTTTTAGCATATACAAACAAAATTGTGTGTTAATTATACAAAACTTATGCAGAGAATACATTAAAAAACATACATTAACATTAAAATTTAATTAAAACTGCTTAAAAGCATGAAAATTAATTAATTTAAAGTGCCACTGTTAACACATTTTGTCGAAACTCTCTTAAAACCAGTTCAGGTTTTTAAAAGGGAGCGTTGAAAACGATTTGTTTAAATTAAAAAACACCCAAACCTTATAACATGCGTAATGGATTCCAAATTTTCAATTTTAAAAATTAAATAGTTGCTAAGTTTCTGTTTTGTAGTTAGTTAACAAGAGGAGGCTCTAACTTTTCTAAAACTTCGGGTTCTGATGAGATCTTTAGCCAGATCGAAATACTAGTATCAACCTAGCTAATATGTTTGATTTGCTTTATTTTTGTAAATATTCAGAGGTTGAAAGCTCGTTATAATTTGAAAATAACATAAAAATAAGCTCGATGTATAAAAACAAAAAACTAATAAAACTGTAAAAAAAAAAAATTAGATTTAACATTAATTTTTAAAATTAATATTTATATTTTTTTATAAATGAATTACAAGTAGTACTTAATTAGATAAAAAAAAAGTACTGATCTCTAAAACATATTAATTTTTTTTTTAATTGTATAATTAAAATACTTATTAGATTAAATTGTATTAAATTATATATAATTTGATCATATTTGATAGACCTATTTTTCGGATCTAACTATATGCGATTAGATCAAATAAGATACCATGAGATCAGCTTATGTACACAGAAAAAATTATGGGCCAAAAATATCTAATTAATCGATTGTTTGAATATCAATGGAAATTTAAACAATTTTTTTAATTGATTTAATAAAAAAATGTATTGAGTTTTCTAATATATCCATACAGTGTTGACAACATGTAAACAATTTTTTTAAAAATTTGGCAAACTATTTTTTTTTTTTTTATTTAGATTAAATAATAAAACAAAGGTTTAATTATATCAATATATTATTTAATTTGTAAATAAAAAGAAAACAAAAAAACGCAAATGATTAACTTTTAATAAGTTGAATAGTTTGCCGATTTTAAATACACGCAAAATCGTAGTTATTTCACTAGAGTTTGCAACACTCTTTTTGTTGAGATATTCGTGTACGCACGAAAACTTAGTTTAGTTTCGTGTTTTATCTGTGGTAATAAAAGTGCACATGTGGATTTAAATAAAATAAAAAACCGTTGTTTTCAATTAAAACTACCTTTGTTTTCTTGTCAAGTTTCAATTAAAGTTTTAATAAATTTAACTCAACTTTTTAATTGAGGTTGTAAAGAAAAACAATAACTCTTTTAATTGATATTATTATTATTTTAATTGAAAGAGTTTTAATAAACTGTCTGCAAATTTTTTTAGTTAATACTATCATTTCAGTCGTAGGTGCAAAATAAATTAAAATATTAATTGATTCAATAAAATTTTTAACTAAAACCCGTTTTTAGTTTTTTCTGTGTATGCCATATATATTAGAGTTCGTTTTAAAATTTTTTTTTTTGATTTTGATTTCTGGATATTATCACTTTTTAGAAGGATTTTGTATCAATAAAAATAATGGCGTATTTTTTTTTTTTTTAATTCCAACTACTTCCCGTGCCTATAGGCGACTCAAATCGCGGATTTTGGGTCCCTTTTCCCATACAACAAAAACGGCTAAATATATGTCAAATCTTACGTCAGTATTCGATTCTACGGGAAAACTTAGGCCCATATGCTTTTTTTTTAGTTTTTGGAATGCAACAAAATGCATAATTAGAGTGGTCCAAAAAAATGTTTTAAAAAAAAAAAAATTAAAATATTTTTTTTGTTAATTTTTTTTTACAATGAAAAAATACATCTGAGAAAAATAGTCAAAAAATTTTAATTTGTAGTTACCCGTTCAGAAGTTATTAAAGTTTAAAAATTTAATTTTTTAGTGAATACAAAATAATTTATTGGTTTATATAATAATTTATTGGATTTGAGTCGCCTATAGGCACGGGAAGGAGTTGGAATTAAAAAAAAAAAATACGCCATTATTTTTATTGATACAAAAACCTTCTAAAAAGTGATAATATCCAAAAATCTATTTTTCAAAATTATCTCTAATATATATATATAATCATATATGATTATATGGGAAAATCCAAAGAAAGCAAAAAAAAAACACACAAAAAAGTAAAAAAGTTTATTTGTCTTCTTTGATAATTATACATAAACATATATGGTAGAAACAAGAACAAATTCTATCACTTTTACATGTAATTGCAGATGGCATCACATATTAGTCAAATTGAAATTCAGTCAAATTTTCCAATCCATTAATTTATACTTCAATTTTCATTATTATTTGGAATGTGAAACAAAATAGTAGTGCGAATTTTTAAAGAATTTTATGAAGTTATATCAAATTTTATCAAACTATATAAATAACTTGATCAAATTAGTAGACCCATTTTTCTGATCAAATTATATCAGATAAGATCCCATGGGATCTCTTGAGATAAGGATATGTATGCCATTTCTCGGATCAGCTATGATATGATTTGATAATGAATTATATATATTATTATATATACCTAAATCGGAACTTTTTTCATCGGGATATCATTATAAATTATATATAACTATATGGTCTAATACATAACTATATATGTTGTATATAATTAGATATAATTTTTTATAATTATATATAATGAGATATACCCATATTTTGGACATAATTATATCTAATTATATCAGATTTAATAGAATTATATAATAATGATATAATATATATATAATTTCCGTATATAATTATATATAGGGTTATAATTCATAAAAATATTTTATTTGTTTTTATTTTTTTTACAAAAATTTGTTAAAATTCTTTTTTATTATTAATTAAAATTACCTCAAATAAACACCAAACAGTGCCATCAATTAAATCGGGTAAAGTTTTATCTAATGATTCAATGTCTTTAGAAAAACGCGATAAAATACGACCCATTGGCGTTGTATCGAAAAATTGTTGGGGAAGACGAAAAATATGTAATAAAAATTGTTTATGTATAATACGAGCAGCTTGTAAAGTACCAAGCCAAGGTGCTAAAGTTAGGACATATGATAATAAGCCTGAAAACGGGAGAAGAATTCGTTTTTATTTTATACTTAATATATTTGATAACCAAATTGTTACGTTAATTTTTACGTATGCGTGAAAACGTATGCTATATAAACTTAAATTTTTTGTAAGTTAATTAATATAAACCTTTACCTATATCAAAAGACCATTAAAAAGGGTTAGGAAAAGTGTAAAATTAAATATAACTTAGTTCTTGAAATACATTTTGCAGGAATTTGTTTTTTTTTTTTGGGATAAAATGAGTGAGAAATAAAACGGGCATTTTTAAAATTTAAATAGGGAGCCAAAAGTAAAAACATGCAATGCTGCAACATCAAATTATACATAAATTAGATATGCGATGCTAACAAATTAGATCCGAAAAATTGTATATGTTCTCATTGTATCTAAAATACATAAAATTGTATCGAATTCGATACAATCCTTTCGAATTAAATCGAATTCGATGCAATTAGATACAAATTTCCTCAGTTCGAAGTATATTAGATAAAATTTCATCCGAATTTTGTAATATGTACAATTGCATCGAATTAGATATAATTTAATATTTTCGGATAATAATTGATATAATTGTATAAAATTCAAAAAATTTTAAATATAAATACTTGTGAACCAAGAATAAAAATATTCTGTTTATAATTTTTGATAAAGCCATATATTGTTTCATACAAAATTATATAGACATTTAATAGGACCCACGCTTTGAATATTTTTTAATAATCTCAGATCTGATTATATATGGTCCATTATACACTATTCGGCAGTATTATTTGGTTAAACAAAAATAGCTTTAAACTCTGTATTTTTCATATAAAAAATTGAGCAAAATCTTGTTTTTTATAAAAATTTTCTCTTTAACATTTCAAACACGGCTATGTTTTCAACATAAAAAGTATTACGGTTCAGTTTAATTTCGTCTATATCTAAATCACAGTGTACTTTTATATCAAATTTAAATGAAAATGAATGTAAGAACTATTTGGCAAAAATTTGAATTCGAATACACTATTTGTTTGGGACATCTCTAGTTATCTCAGAATTAAAATAGCCCAACTCTTTTTTTGCACGGTCTTTTTTTACACGATTTTGAAATAACACGGTGCACAAAAAAGACAAACTCTTCTTTTTTACACGGTTTATTTGTTCTAACACGAATCCAAAATAATTTTAAACTAAAAAAATCAAAAACTCTCAGGATGCCTTACATCAAATGTCTACTTAGTAAAATACTTTGTGTGCATTTTTATAAATATAGATTTGATAAAACCTCCAGATTTGTACAGCTGGGTACCATGAACTGCATAAGCAACTCGAAAAACCAAAAACCCAGCATTTGATTACAGACTTCCTACCTAAAACCAAACCAACTACAGACGACCTTATTATGGAACGGAACTCATCAATGGATTCAAACTCCTCAGATATGTTAGATATACGAGTATCTAGTGATGAAAGCAATAGTAGTCCAGTTGGCAATAAACATGGCTAATTACTAAGCAGTTATGCTATTTGCTAATAAAGCTTTTTTCTTTTATTTCTCAAGTTAATTTTTTTCATGTACAATATTTACTTATGGATTTAAGTTTTCTGTTATCTTTTTTAATAAAAATATGAATTAATTTATTTTTTTTTAATTTATGTAACACGTGTTTAATTTTTTTACACGGTTTTTAGAACAACGTATAGGAATTTTTTTATCTAACGCGTTTTTTTTAATTTTGGAACACATCCCTGATTTAAGTATGGGCTTCGTGCTTTTTTTTACACGTTTTTTTTTTTACACGTTTTTTGTTGGAACGTATCTACCGTGTAAAAAAAGAGTTGGGTGTAGTTTCAAATTACATATAATCGTTTTTTAAATATAATTAAAGGTTATATATCATATATATACGCCCATGTCCCTACTTTAGAACGTTTTGCAATTAGAACGAATTTGTGAAATCACACGAAATTGAAATTTGGTGTTCTCAAATCCTAAAAGCTTTCGAAACCTCAAATTTTTTTTCGAAATTATTAACGAAGTGCCAAAAACATATGGCTTTATGGAAAATAAAAAACATATGGAAAGTAAAATGCTTTCAAGAAATGCTTCTAACATTGTTGTCAATTTGTTTGAGTGTTTTCTAGAATATCAAAACAAAAAAATGTTTTTTAAAACAGTTTTTTAGAGTATAAACAATACAACCAAAAATACAATAAAATCAGAAATAAGTAAAAAAAAAAGTTCTAAATTTTTAATATTAAGCACCATTTTCGACCCTAAATTGTAATTTATTAGAGAAAAAAGGGCATTCGTTATACTTTCCACCAGGCTTTTTTACACGAATTAAAACGAATAAAAAATAGGCAAAAACGTTCTGATTTAATCGCAAGAACACCGAAAAAATTCTAAAATTTTCACTTTCGCTCTGATTTAAAAGCCGTAGCAGGGATGATAATATAGATATAAATGGTCCGCCATCTAACGTTTTTTTTTTTCAACTAGTGCTTATTTCGTGAATGGTAACACTTAGCTCATGTCTGATTTGACAGATAATTAGTTTTATCCTTCCGCTGAACGTATTTGGTCCGTATGTTCGTTATCTTGTGAAAAAAAGTGAAAGAAACTGGCATCCTCATCGATAAACCAAAGCGTGAAAAGCCAAAAACAGTGCGTACACCCGAGAATATTGCTGCTGTGGCAGAAAGTGTGCATGATGCGCCATCAACATCAATTCACCGTCGTTCTCAACAATTGAACATTTCGGAGACATCATTGAGACGAATTTTGCATAAAGACCTTGGTATGACGCCATACAAAGTCCAATTGTTTCAGGAGTTCAAAAAAAAAAGTTATTTGGCGCACCCTTTATATAATTTGATACAATTGTTGAAAAAAAAAAAAAACTAGCAACTGTTTTTATTAGCTCTTATCCAAAAATATTAAATTATATCTAATTCGATACAATTATATATAACACCCACAAATTTGTTTGGGGACAAAATGCGAATGAAATCTAATCTAATATACAACAAATTGTACAAATTTGTATTTAATTGCATCGAATTCGAACTAATTCGATATGATTGTATCAAATTCGATATAATTTATGTATTTTAGATACAATTATATGTTTTAATTTTTCGGATCAAATTTGAAATCATCGCATATCTAATTTAAGTTGATGTTGTCAAATAAAATTAATGTTCTTAAAGAAAAAGTTCTTAGAAAAAGTTCGAAGTTAGCAGAAAAAATAATATGTCACGAGTATAAGAAGAGCTTTAAGTTAGAAAATCTTAAGAAAACAATGAAAAGCCCAAAAATCTTAAGAAAAGATAAAAAAGTAAAAAATCTAGTTTGTCTTCTTTGATAATTATACATAAACATACATGGTAGACACAAGAATAACTTATATCTCTTTTACATATAATTGTACATGGCATCACATATTAGTCAAATTGAAATTTTATTTTATTATATAATGCATTGATTTAAACTTAAATTTTCATTATTATTTCGTATGTGAAACAAAATAGTAGTGCGGATTTCTACAGAATTTTATGAAGTTATATCAAATTTGATAAAATTATATATAACAAGATCAAATTAGATATACCTATTTTTCGGATCAAATTATATCAGATGAGATCCCATGGTGTATGTGTGAAATTTTTCGGATCAGCTAGAATATGATGTGATAATGAATTATATACATATCTATATATGATTATCGGAACTTTTTCATGGGCTCATTGTTTTTTACTTTCAGATCCAAATCAATGCAAAATGGAGTCACTAGACTTGGGAAATACATTCACAAAAAAGTATGTTTCATATCGCTTTTTAATGAAACGTTGTATGGTGGCTTGCAAGTGAAACCAAATATTTTCCGATTTTTAAACTTTCGCAGTTGTTTTTTTTTTATAGTTTTCTTACGCCGTTTAATGAAATTGAGTTTTGAGAATAGTATTGAAAACATGGTGTTTATAAGTTTGAGGTATACCAAGTTGATGTCAGCGCACCAATACGGAATACGAACACCACAAACTTATAAGGAATTGGCGTAAATTTTTGAAAATTTCTGTTTTTTGGGTCTGAAATTCAGAATTATATTTGTAATTGTCTAGCGTATGACGTCAACTGGGTTTCTAAGTAAACATCTCCGAGTTTTTTAACTCGGCAATTTAACTTTAATTTAATTTTAGACAATTTAACATTTTTAAACGCAAAAATTTTATGATTTTGTTTTTTTTAAAGAAATCTAACTATTTTTTATAAAAAAAAATTGACTTGAGAAGATAGTTAGATATCTAGAGTGAATATTCACGGTGGACTAAGTTATAAACAAACAAGTAAGCCTAAACCCAATTAAATATCATAAAACCGTCAAAAAAAATCGTTTTCTTTGTATGACAAAAATATTTTTTTTAATCGAAGCAAAAATTGTAATTTTAATATTTTTAACTTGCTTGAAACTTAAAACCGCCATAAGTTTTGGGCCGTTTAAGATAAATAATTAAAGCTGATGGATTTATCATGCTTAAACATTGGCTAACACAAAAGTTATGTATGTCAAACAAAAAACTTTTTGAAAATATTTTTCGTAAAAGTCGAAAATTTTTGAAATTCATTATGTTAAAAGTTATAGTCCTTTTTGTAACGATACTTAAGTCAAATTTTTAGCATTTTTTGCAATTTTCATGACGTCATATTTCGGAAACCGAAAGAGTGCGGGCTCTAAAATGTATGTTTCGTCGATTTCTTGTCGAGTATGGTAGTTATGAAATTTTTTATTGAGTTGACACACGCAGAGAAAAAATATGGTTGCAATATGACTGCGGCGACAGAACTATGTTTCCTATAGCCATAGTTAGTTGCTTTAATTAAATCATAATTTTATCAAACATACACACAGGGAAAAATTCAGCTGTTTGCCAACTGAAATTCGGTTACTTCGACTCAAATTTGTTTATTACGAAGTTCAGTCGGTTGAAACAACTCTACATTAGTTTTCACAACAAAGTTTAGTTAAATCAACAGAATCTTAGTTGCAACACCCAAAATTTTCTGAAATCTAATGTAAATATCGTTGTACTAACTGAATTTATAAAAGTTGTTACCATTAAAATACACTTTTCAATTCGGTTGGCACTTTATTTCTCTGTGTGTATGGTTGCTTTAATCACGTTGTAGTAAAAATCTCTCTTTTTTCGGTTATCATATTATTCTGCTGTCTACGATCATAACATAGTACTTATTATAAGATTCCTCTTTCTAACTACAGCCATATTGTAATTGTGCCAACTATAAGTGATCAGTTTGTTTTTTATGAGCGTCTTCGCTCTTTTAGTTTTATTCTTGTTTAAGACTTTGTAAATAACACTCATTGAACAAAAAGACATAAAAATAGAAAACAACGCAGTGGTGTTAATTGTAATGGTGATATTTATAGTGAAAGAAGAAACAATTTGGTAGTCTCTATTTTAAATTTGTTGTACTCAAGCAAAAAAAAATAAAAATTCAAAGAAATATGAAAGAAAACTTTAAACAAAATACACGTGCTTTTAAGTCGGTAGTACAATATAATCATAATATGTTTGCAGTAATAATAACATAGTAATAAATGATGACGAAATTCTTTTTCATGATCATAATATTATAACAAGGAATACAATATGATTATAGTGTAAATATTATGATTGCTACAAACATGTTATGATCATTATAAATGTATTGTGAAATTGTATTATTAGCAAATATATTAATGCATTCTTATGCTGTATTCACATGTTTCCATTATTTTATTATTAATGACAAAATAAGATTTGTGCTGAAAAAGAGAAAGTTTAGTTTTGATTTTTTAAATACTAAAACAAAAAATTTATGTAAACATCGCTTAGCTACATAATAATGATTTATGTTACTCCTTAATATCACAAATCTTATTCGTCAACACAAAGACAATTTGATTACTTAACTTATTTTAAAATAGGTTTATTTAAATTATTAAATAAATAAATATACGTATGTACCATTTAAAAAAACATGCATTATTTTTAATGTAGCATAAACGACACGCTTGGAGAATAATGTAGGAATCATAATTTGATAATTTATAAACATTTCCATAACCATACTAGGATAATATTAAGATCAATATGGTAATCTAATTATCATAATATTATGAAGAAAAAGATGACAGTATGTTTATCACAACCATAGTAATATGATGCTCTTCGAATATGTTGGCCATCTTTTCTTTGCGTGCATATTTTCACTCAGTGAAAATTCTCAGAAATTTTGAAGAAAAATTGTATTCTCAAATATTTTAAAGCAGGGATGGCATGCAATACCGCTAAGCCGTTACTGATTCAAAACCTTTTAACCTTTTATCCCTAAATAATCACTGTAAATATATATGTATGTATATTTTCCCAAATTCTCATCATAAACTATCCAGTCATTGAAATTCGGTCATAATGGGGCTAAAAATATCGGTGTGCATTAGGGTTGCCATATTTGATAAGTGGAAAAAAGTACATTGATGAAAAAACAGTACTTTTCAAAAAAAAAACAGTACATTTTTGTATTTATTGTTAACATAACTTTTACTTCAATACATCACATATTTACTTAAAATAAGTTAATACACCGAACCAAATAGCGTAGGTAAAATCAACAAAAAATTTGTTGTGGATCTTTAACGAAATTTTGTTAATTTTTTTAAGATTTAACCAACTTTATTCAAATCAACAAAATTTCGTCAAGTTTACATCCTCTAAAGAAGTAAAATTGACTAAATTTCATCAAATTGACTAAATTTCGTCAAATTGGCTAACATTATTAGTTTGGACGCCATTAATTTTTGCATTGGGCAGTGTCAGGAAAAAAAATTGTGTTTACAAACATCCATTGCTTGAAAAGTAAACAAACCAAACTTATATACATATGTACAAAGAAACGAAGTGGAATTAATACAGGGAGATTCAAAAAATTTATATAAAAAACTATTGTACCCACGAAAAAAACATGGTTAAAAAAATATATATTCTTTGTACACGCAAAAAAACTTGTTTATATAAAAATATGTAATATATACAAAAAAAAAAAAAAAAACAGTACAAAAACAGTACTTTTGCGTACTGTTTTAGGTGTTTTTTTTTTTTTTTTTTAATTTAACCAATACTCAGGGGATGCCCTCTACTCATGCAGTGCATTGTATTGATCAGGAAAATAAGGTATGGGAAGGAGGAAAGAGGGAGTAGTGTTTGTGGATATTTGATTTAAATTTTTCTAAATTGTAAGTAACAGGGAAGACTTCTGAGGGAAGTTTGTTCCACATACGAATCGTTCGACTAAAAAACGAATTTTCTCTGTAATGCGTTGTGCGAAACACAGGACAATCAACTACAAACGGATGTGCTCTACGAGATAAGCGAGTATTACGAATAAAAACTCGGGCTCGTGGAATAAGTTCACTTATCTCAGATGAGCATCTCCCATGGTAATATCGATAGAAAAGTGTCACACAACCCACATTCCGACAATGCTCCAATGAATCAATAGAGTTGGATACACTACTGTCATTGATAAGCTTCACCGCCCTCCCCTGAACACGTTCCAGAAGCTTCAGAATAGACAATGGAGCCCCTGCCCATATATGAGAGTTGTATTCGTAGGTAAAATCAACAAAAAAATTGTTGTGGATCTTTAACGAAATTTTGTTAATTTTTTTTAAGATTTAACCAACTTTATTCAAATCAACAAAATTTCGTCAAGTTTACATCCTCTAAAGAAGTAAAATTGACTAAATTTCATCAAATTGACTAAATTTCGTCAAATTGGCTAACATTATTAGTTTGGACGCCATTAATTTTTGCATTGGGCAGTGTCAGGAAAAAAAATTGTGTTTACAAACATCCATTGCTTGAAAAGTAAACAAACCAAACTTATATACATATGTACAAAGAAACGAAGTGGAATTAATACAGGGAGATTCAAAAAATTTATATAAAAAACTATTGTACACACGAAAAAAAACATGGTTAAAAAAATATATATTCTTTGTACACGCAAAAAAACTTGTTTATATAAAAATATGTAAAATATACAAAAAAAAAAAAAAACAGTACAAAAACAGTACTTTTGCGTACTGTTTTAGGTGTTGTGAATAAAACAGTACATTTTTCAAAAAACAGTACATGTACTGTTTAAAACAGTACGATGGCAACCCTAGTGAGCATTGGCATTACCTGAATAACTAAAATAAACACTTTTAATACTGTTACCGAAATAATTTAAGCCCCGTTATTACTAAAATAACGTTACTGAAATAACTAGAATACCGTTAACGCTAAAGACCCGTTACCGAAATAACTGAAATATCGTTACTGCTGTAAACGAAATAAAACAAAAATAGCGTTACCCTTACCGATACCCGCATCGAATCGGCTCCCATCCGTGTTTTAAAGTCAATTAAAAATATTTATTGACTCCAATTTATGTGAAAACAAATCGTTTTTCAAATATTTCTCCCCAAACATTATTTTGTGGCAATTCTGGGACAATTTTATGTGATATTGCTCTCGTAAAAAACGAACGCGTCGCTGTAGAATCTATTTCAAATTTAAATGTCTATATAATATTTTCTCACTCACTGTCTAAAAACCCACCTGTAAAAAACCCCATATTAACAATTTACTTTATTTATACCAAAACTAAAATTTTAGTTAAAGATTTTCTTTTGTTTTTTCTAAAAATTTACCTCAAATCCACACCAAATGCCACCTAATAAACGTGGTATAACTACATCAAGAGCATCAATATCTTTGGAAAAACGCGATAATAAACGACCTTGTGGCGTGGTTTCAAAAAATTCCATCGGTAATTTAAAAACATTTTTCAAAAGAACAAAATGTAAAATACAGGCAGCCTGTAAGGCACCGAAATGTGGAACTAAAAAAACGCCATATGATAATAAAGCTGTAAAATTAAGAATTATTTGATTCAAGTAAATAGTTTTGAAACTAAAAAAATAAAACGAATTTATTAAGTAAAGCTTTTAAAATTGTTTAAAAAAAATATGTTGTTTGGGGTTTTCTGTTTCTCATTAAAAACAAGACACAATAAAGCGTTTGCAAATATTGTTTAAATAAAGTTGCGACATTTTTAGTTCAGACAACATGCATAATTTTTTAAACCAAATTTTTATGTACAATAGATGTTATTTACAAAAGAAGTAAAATTTAAATTAAGAATAGCCAAGTTTACTACATTTTAAGGTTAGTGGTATAAATTTTTTTTAATTAGTGCAGTACAGCGGAATATTTTTGTATGAAGAAAAACTTTTTTTTTGAAAAATTTCAGGTTATTGTTCAGATTATTGTAGTATTAGGTCTAAAAGTAATTTGGTGCAAATTTGAGAAAAATCGGATAGAGGAGCCCTGCTTTCGAATTTTTTGTACTAGGAGGTATATCAGGTTCTAACTCACATACATACAAACATATATAGTAGGCCGGGTCGATTTGTATGGAGGCAAAAAAATCGCTCAACGTTCAAGAAAAATCGTATTCTAGGGATCAAAATAAGAAACTATGCCGAAGGAACCATACCTCTAAAACGAATTCTGATGTCCCGACTTTTGACCCGTAGGGTGAAATTTTGAAAAAGCCCACTTTGATATTTCAGAAAGTAGGAGGAATCTCTCCAAGATTATGGGAGATACTTCTTCTCCGGGCGACGCGCTAGCAGATTAATGCATAAATCATCATTCTAGGGGTTAAAATTTAAGTTAAAAGAGGGCCTTTTTAGCCGTGTTTTTTTTTAGCAAAATGTACAAATCTCGGGATAGAGATATTTCAGAAAGTAGGAGGAGTCTTTCCAAGATTAGGGTCTCTATTTCTTCTCCGGAAGAAATATAGTATAAATATATTCGATTGGGTTGGATTCGATTGGGGCACTCTAAATGGGTCAAAGTGGGATTTTTTAAATTTCACCCTACGGGTCAAAAGTCGGGACATCAGAATTCGTTTTAGAGGTTCCTTCGGCAAAGTTCCTTATTTCTTATTCTTATTTGTTATTTCTAATATATAGTATTCTATTATTTTTTATTTTTTCGATATTCGTGCGCATTTGAATTTTAGACGAAGTTTCCCAAAGCACTATATTTTGCCACTCTATGGCCAAAACATAGGCAACATTCATATTTTTGAAAATGCATTACTGCTGTGTAAAAATACTTTCAAATATCGCGATTTTGAGACATTCTCCTATACAAAGTTTTGTGAAAATGGTGTGTTTTTAAAATTTTTTTTCAATTTTGGCAATTTTTTGTAAGCATTAACGAGTTTTTACATTTTTTTTCCCATTTGAGCGTTTTTTAAATCTTGGCGAATTTTTTTATATTTTATAATTTTAGAGTTTATTTTTTTTTTTATTTTGGCGATTGCTTAATAATATTTTGCCTTTTTTTTGAAAATGTTAATTAAAATTTTAATAGTATCTACTAAAAATTTGTTTGATATTAAAATCAATATTCAATTAAATTTTTAATATATATGATTAAAATCTTAATTGAAAATAAAATCAATTATTGTAAATAAGTTACAAGTTATTTAAATTGTTACTACAATTTCTTTACTAGGACCAAGTTCAATTAAACTTTAATTGAATCAACATATATTTTAATTAAAACTCGATTTTAGTTTTTTCTGTGTACGTGCTGAGTATAAATAATTTTTCAGTTATTTTTCACATCCAAAATATTGCAATTCAATATTTTTAACAAACACAACCAGTGGTATTCACCATTTAAAATGCTATTTGATTTTAAACAGTTATCATCACTGTTTGTGTCCATTTCTGTAAGTTTTCATATTTAAAATGTTTATAAACCGTCTTAAGGTATCCCATACACTACGCAATATTCTTGTGCAACTTTTGCTATTGTGCAATATATTACCAGTGTGTATATACAATATATTAGAAAAAATCAAAAAGGTTTTAGTTCTGTGAAAAATATTTTATAATGTGTTGGCCACTTTGTTCAATTTTTATATCCCTCCACAACAGAACAAAATAGCCATATTTTGTGCAAAAACATTGTACAATATTCATATTTGCAATAATATTGCGAAGTGTATGGGTACCTATACTGAGAAAAAAATGAGGCATTTTCATTTCATAAAGTTTAAATTTATTGAAAGTTTGCAATTTAGTGCATATTTAAAACGTACCCTGAATATTTGTGAAACACAAGCTCTTAAATTTTGTGGCATTACACGATCCAATACATAAATATCATTAGATAAACGATTTAACAAACGTCCTGTGAGTGTAGTATCGAAAAACGATTGTGGTGCTCGCATTACGCGTACAAAAAAACATGTTAAACATTTTATGAGCACCCATTACAGTACCAACTTCGACGCTGAGGGCACCACCCATGTGACACATTACTAAATTTTAATTATAAAATTTATTAAATTAGAAAAAATCATATTTTTTTTTTTTAATAACAATACAAGGACTTGACACAGTGTTAAGAAACAATGGGGCAAAAACTTAAACTTATTTATTTACCGAAAAACCTAGTCCGGACATATGATAACGCAAAATATTTTAGGGGTATTCATGTCAGAAATTTAAGTCTTGTAAAATTGCGAATAATTTTCTACAAACCGGATCATTTTTTAATAACCACAACCAAGAGAAAAATTTTAGTCTTGCAAAAGTCAAACTTTTAATCTTAAAAGGCATTACATATTATTGTAAAAATACTAAAAATATGTAAAAAGTATTAACATTTCCAACTTTAATTCTTCTTATTTTAAACGAGCTTAAGATCCTTTATTTATAAATTATAATTATTTATTTCCAATATTTTGTAACCACATTGGGTGACTTCTTCAGCTCGTTTAAAATAAGAAGAATGAAATAAAAGAAGTTCAAAGTAAACTTAACATATTCAACTTTACATAAATAGTAAGTTTGGCAGCACTTTTTTGCCGAGTGCTGCGTATTTTCCTGGGAATAAAAAAAACATTATATTATATTTTTTATAAACAAGAAAAATTTTTTACTAAAAAAAAGAAATAGTTAAAAACTAAACATAAATCAGAGAATTCAGTGTTGTTTTATTCTGAAAATATAATTTGCTGGAAAAGTTGCTAAATTAAAGGGAAAAGTTACGTGTGATGCAATTTTTTAATTTCGCATTTATGCAAGAGCAAAATTTTAACGTGCATACCCCTAATAAAAAAGCAAGTGAAAAATTTGCTACTTTAAACAGAAAGTTACGGACTTTTTTCTGGTCGTGTTCAGTTTTAGAAAAATGTTTTGTGGTATTTATAAACGCAAATAGTACTATTTAATTTGTGTATAAAAATTTAAATAGCAATATTGTTTTACTACATTTTCCTCGTTGAGTGTATGGTAATATGCACTCAAAAACCAGCATGAACTAAAATTAAGTTCACGCCTAACTTCTGAACTTAAGTTGTCTACAATGAGATAATTACCTTCACTTTTGTAATGAATTTTCTCATAGCTTTAATGAAAATTGTCACTAGAACTCTTGAATTTTTTTTTAGAATCTATGAAACAGGTTTCCTTAAAGTCAAGGTTTATGAAATGTTCGTAGAATTAATCATAAAACTAATGAATCATACCGGCAATGAAGCGTTTATATAATTTATGAAACAGTTTCATAAAATTTGTTAATACTAAAAAGTTCTTTGAATTAATAAAACTCTTCACGAATGTCTTGAAAAATGCATCGGAACTAAGCTAATGAACCGCTTTATATGATATTTTAAACATTTTTATAGATGTCCAAAATTAATAAAAGGCTACATTGAAATAATGAAAACTTTATGAAATATGTTGAACACTTGAGAATTAAATCTTAAAACTAAAATTTGAAATGTATGAAAATTAATGAAATTATGAAACTTTATGAAAAAATAAAAAAATTTAGTCATTGAAATAATTTCATAGCTCTAAAGAAAATTTTCATTAAATTTATCAAGTGATAACACAGGTCAACAGCAAAAAAAAGGCTTGACTAACCACTATATAGATTTGATGCATCATGGCTGCCTAAGTACAAAAATGGTAAAATTTTTCAATTCTATGGATAATTTTTTTTTTAAAAATTTTTTAAGTAAAATTGACAATATTTTGAGACATTTCTCCACTTATGTTGTCATAACTCAAAAACAACTAGTCCGATTTTGTCAAATTAAATTTACAAAAATTAAGGTTTACAATATCTTTAAAGAAATTTTTTAATGCGATCAATAGTTTCAAAGTTATGAAACAAATTGTTAGCAAAAAAATGCTAAAAAAAAAAAAAAAATTTGAAAAACAAAAATCTGGAAAAAAAATCGAAAACTGCAAAAAATATTACTTTTTATTTTTTGTAGTAAAGCTACATATCATGCGAATTAAACTAGATATGGATCATAAAAATCGATGCATGATTTACATTTTTATTTACAATTAATTGAAGGTATCGCATATTTACAAGCACTGTAGAAAATTGTACCTACTATATAATGAAAATGCAGAACATAAAAACTCAGGTGCATTTACGACACGCATTTTGGCAAAACCCCTTTGGGAAAAACCTCTATGACATTTTTATGATTCTAATAATTAAAAAAAAAATAAGTAAAAAAAGTAAAAGATTGTTTAATTTTTACGATTGCGGTACGATAGTAATAAAACGCTCATAAATGTGCGTGTACGCTGAAGTGCTCTTATTTTCCGTTAGCTACCTGTAACGGATGATTTTTTTTTTTTCATAAAAGTCCTTAATGTTTTTTAGGATTCTTGGGAATAATAAAAAATTTGCAGCACACACAAACTGTATCCACACAAAGGGTTATCCCAAATTATAGTATCAGTATTTATAAGATCTCCTTGACCCTTTTTATTTCATTCAAGAAGTGTTTGCGATAACGCAAACATCATTTAATAGCTACACAAAAATTAGAGTCATACAGCTTAGAAGTTAAAAACAATTTTCAAATATTAATAAAAATGAGCCAGAAAGCCAGAACATTTTTATGTAAAAACGATCCAGATTTATTTTGTTATGTGTGCGGCCAATATATCACCGGGAAAAAACGGAAGTGCTTCTTAACTTCATTGCAAAAGTCATATCAAGATTGCTATAATATCTATCCGCACAATTTGAACCAGCATTGGACACCGAGTACTATATGCATTCCATGTCGATTGAATTTATCTATGAAGTCTTCTAACGTAAAGTAAGTATAAATTAATAGATTTGGAATATTTTATAATTACAATATTTCTTAATTAAAATTTGAATTCTTTATATTCCTGATTTCAATTTTTTTTTTTTCATTTTACAGACGACACTTGGAAATTTTGAAGCCTATGCTATGGAGAGAAACAGCGAACCACGCATCCGAGTGTTATTTTTGTTTAAGTACAAAAAGCGGTTTTGGAAAACATATGCGATGGTCTTACCCCACGAGGTCTGCTGATGGGTTTACCTGAAAATCTAGGAGACTTGAGTGAAGAACAGGCCGAATGATTCCACCAAGATATCCGGACAATGGAGGAACGATACCAGGGTCGCTGGGATGCACACATGATGGCTGATTTTTGCTGGAGTATTCAGAGTAACACTTCGTTATTCAACAATAGTAGAAAATCGACTAACAGAAAATTTCAGAGTTTGTAGTTTATAATACATATTCATTTATTTATTTTCTTGTTTTATTTATTATAATAAATGTGAATAATAAAATATAAATTTTCTACTATTTAATTTATTTATTTATTTACATTTCCGAAGAATAGAATCAGTATATTCTAGGTAGGGTTTTGCCAAAAAATACACGAATGTTACTATGTAATGCATTTTTGATGTGAAAATTTGTACATAGCATGGGCAAAATGTTTTCAAAATTCAATCAATCGAAAGAAGAACATTAACTACTCAATTTTATGTATATCAGACAAAAAACTAAAATTTGGTGAAAATGAGCGAATTCACTTAATTGTGAATAAATTCGAAAAAAATCAATCGATTTTTATGATCGATATCTCATTTTGTTCCTATTACATGTGGCTTTGCGATAAAGCAATAAATCTGAACGATTTTTGCCGTTTTCGATTTTTTATGATTTTTTTAAAACAAAAAAATTTGCTATTTTCACGTAAAAAAAATATTTTTTCCCTCAATTTTTTATTATAACTCCGAAACTACTGAGCCGATTGAAACGCAATATATTAACGGATTAAAGGCTATGTAAATTTCAGTTTTTCTAAATTTATTTGAATAATATCGGACTAATTTTTTTTTAGTTATCATTAATTATGTGGAGAAACGTCTAAAAAAATTTATAATTTTACTTAAAAATTTTTTAAAAAAAAAAACCTCTCCATAGAATTTCAAAATTGAACCATATTTGTACTACTGGGACCACAATACATCAAAATTGTATAGTGGTTTTCAAAGCCCCTAAAATTTTTTCAAAATTGTTGCCTTGTGTAATTTATGCAATCGAATGAATTTTTTTATGAAACTGCACATCAAACAAGTTTTCAATTTATTTTTTGATCAATGGTTATAATCTTTAACTTCAAACTCATATTTATATTAGTTCTCATGTAGTGAGTAAACTAGTTCATATGAATGTTTGATGTTTGGCATGGGATTGTTACCGCTTTCAAAACGTGTTCTGATGATGGGAACCTAGAAAATTCCCGAAATAGATCTATCAACACATTCCTGAAAGGGTCAAATAATAAATTTGAAAACAAAAAACTCTATAGATTATTTATTAGGACAATATCCTAATGAAGAAATATAGAGTATGGTCTCGAACTTGAATAATTTTCATTTTCATTGAAACTGTGAAATTTTATGAAAAAAAGTTAATGAATTATTTCCTAAAATTAATAAAATTTCTTGGTTATAATGAAATTCTTCATTGAATCTACGAAAAAAAATTTCTATGAAATTGTTTCGTTAATATCATTAAGGATAATTCTCTCAGCGTATCAGTTTTTCATTAATTTAGTTAAATTTTCCTTAAAACAAACAAAATTCCTTAAACATTATTTTGATTCTTTAAAATTCTTTGTGAACGGGAGACCTCCTACCCTCCCTGTCCAAAATTGAGCTTGACATTTTAGCGCATTTCTCCACTTTCAAAGGTCGAGTCCCGCAATATGTAGATAATAGTTTAGCCACTATGGAGCCGCAAGTTGAGATAAAAATATGTGGAGAAATGGCATCGGCTTGAAAATTTGCACATGGGGGTTCTTGGCAGATCTAATATGGCGGATGATTTTTTAAATACGATCGGTTTTATTGTCTATTATTAAAGCTACAGCTTTTGCTGTAGCTAAATACGAATCTGAAATTAGATTTTCAAAATTGAAAATGGCGAAAAAATTTTCTGAAAAATTATCGGTGTCGGATTAAATTATCCGCATCGGATTACAATCGGTGCCGGATTAAAAACCTCTAAAACTTTAAGAAAAAATATATCATATACTTCGATAATTTTTTAGAAAAAATTATCCTCTATTTTTAATATTTCAAATTTGATATTAGATTCGTACTCAGCGACCCCTAAAACTTTCCTATAAAATATTGGATACAAAAACGATTAATTTTCAAAAAAAAAAATCCGCCATATTAGAGCCGCGATTTTGAATTTTTATAATATTATTTCGGATTCGAAATCAGCGACCTCTAAAACTTTCCGAAAAGATATTTGTTACAAATCAGATGACTGTAAAAAAAATTCATCCGTCATATTAAATACGCCATTTTGAATTTTAAAAATTCAATTTCAGATTCGTATTCAGCTACTACAACAGCTTTACCAATAATAAAACCGAACACATTAAAAAAAAACATTCGCCATTTTTGATTTTGAAAATCTAATGTAATATTCGTAATCAGTGATCCCAAAACTATTAAGTGACAATTTTGAAGCAAATTCCGCAACTTTTTTAGATCATCCGCCAATTTTTAAATCTGATGCCAAATTCGAGCACAGCGACCCCAAGATCCCCCTTGTGCAAATTTCAAGCCGATTCCGTTATTAACATAGTGGTTAAACCCTTATTAGCTACATATTGCGCCACTAGACTTTTTAAAATAAAGATATGCACTAAAATCAAGCTCAATTTTGGACAGTGGTGGACAGAGGGGTGGGGGGTCTCCCGTTCACAAAGAATTTCAAACATGAATAGACTGACGCCTGAATAACGTTTCCAAATTGTGCAAATTTATTTTGAAAATCATGGTTCTGTTCAAAATACGTATCGCGCACGAATTTTGCGATTATTTTAGCGATGAAGCTTACTTTTGGTTAAATGGATACGTCAATAAACAAAACTGACGTATTTGGAGTGATGATAATCCTCAAGTGTATGTTGAGACACCGTTACATCCAGAAAAAACTGACTGGTGTGCTTTATGGACTGGTGGAATTATTGGTCCGTACTTCTTTAAAAACGATGCTGGTCGGAACGTTACAGTCAATGGTACCCGCTATAGAGACATGATTACTGACTTTTTCGTTCATCAATTGAACAACCATGATGTGCAGGAGCTGTGGTTTCAACAAGACGGCGCAACATGTCACACAGCTCGTGCCACAATTGCTTTATTGAAGGAACCGTTTGGTAACCGCAAAGTTTCACGTTTCGGACCCGTGAATTGGCCTCCAAGATCGTGCGATTTAACGCAGCTGGTCTACTTTCTGTGGGGATATGTGAAGTCTTTAGTCTACGACGATAAGCCCGAAACGATTGCCAATATACGGCCACAAATGTTGGAAAAGTCATCGATAATTGAACCTCCAGATTAGACTACGTCCGAGCCAGCCGTGGCGGTCATATGCCAGAAGTCATATTTAAATTATAATGCCAGGAGATTATCTTTCGAATAAAGTAAATTTCGTGTAAATTTAAAAAATTCATCTTTGTTTAATTCCATTTCAAAGTTCTATACCTCTATAAAAAACACACTTTACAATAATCAAAATATCGAAACGTTCTGATTAGGTGAGCTATTTTTCACTTTGTGCGCATTGGCAATTTTCAAGAATATCTTTAAGCTTTTCTTAATTTTGATTTCACTTTATCCGATTTGTCTATCATATAAATACATTTTCACTGAATTCTCTTCAGTAGATTTCATTTGGCCGTTAATGGGTTAAATAGGACTACATATCAAAATAAATGGATGTGTTTCGATTTAATTGAAAGTGAGCAAATTGGTATTCAACGTTCCTATGATATATGTGCGGTATTAAGTTTTTCGAAATTCGGTGTAGTTCGCGTTCTATCGCATCTCTTTAAGCAAAACGAATAAAGTTAACTAACTAATATTTAAACTACTCTAACTTTTTAAGTTTTTACCCGATTTTTAAAAATTGTATCTCATATGAAAGATTGATCTTTTTTTTTTTAAAAAAAAAAAGAGAAGCAACACTCAGGAAATTCTTCCTATTAATTAATGTGTTGCTTTCTTTGGAAAGGGAATAGTAAAGAGATGAAAGGTGGTGAAAGATGAAAGGCTTCAAACATGGCAACACTGTAATTGCGCGAGATGATAAGTCTTAGAACAGTTGTTGCTCGCCACCTGATGTAGAGTTGGCGAATTTATTGAAGCTTTTTGTTTCATAACCCTAATTCATTATTTTACTTCGGTGAGGTTAAGTGCTATGGGAACACCGAAGGTGGGCGCAGCGATACATATAAGTGATAGAAACTCATACATATTATTTTTCTAAATTGATGTTGTCGTCACCGGGAATCGAACCCGGGACCATCTGTGTAACAGTCCAACGCGCTAACCATTACACCACAACGCCCACAGTCTCTTTCCAGAAAGTTTGCAAAAATTCAAAAACCCCCTTTTCACGAATATTTTAAAAACTACATTTTCGATTTTTATTAAACAAATTGTGGTGATAGTAATAAAATTACTTAACAAACGTTTAAACTACTCTAACTTTTTAAGTTTTTATCCGATTTTTCAAAATTGTATCTCATATGAAAGATTGGATCTTCTAGTTTTAGATACTTGTTAAAAATTAAACAGTCTCTTTAAAGAAAATTAGCAAAAATTCAAAAACGCTTTTTTCGCGAATATTTTAAAAACTACATCTTCGACTTTTATTAAACAATTTGTGGTGATAGATCATATTGTCCTGTATAACATATCAAAAATTAGAAGGGTTCTTCATGGATTCAAAAGATATTTAGATTTGCGGGAGGGTGGTGGTGTGGTGTGGGTCTGGTTACAATTACCTGAAATGCAGTTGACATAAACATACGCATATTCATGGGTATTACTAAATCTATAATATTAATATCATTTGAACAACGATCTAATATACGACCTTTTGGTGTAGTATCATAAAATTCCGACGAACAGTGCATTAGATGAGAATACAAAGTATGGAAAATTCTTAATGAAGCTTGAAGTGTGGCCATCCATAAACATAAGGAGGCACTAAAATTGCAAAGACCTGTGTTAAAAAAAAAAACAAATTTTTGTGGAGAGAGAGAGAGAAAAAGAGAGAATTAAGGAGTTAAGGAGAATTGAAAATGGAATTAATGTTAAAACTAAATGATGTAAAAATCATTAATATTTATCAATTATTAAGGAGAATTGAAAATGGAATTAATGTTTAAACTAAATGATGTAAAAATCATTAATATTTATCATAAATTCGAAAATGATGGGCAAATTATGGAAAAATGAACAAAAAAAAAATACAAACCATTGTTGAAATTATAAAAAATATAATTAAAAAAAAAGATTTAAATACCATAAAAATAAATGTCAAAAAACTATCCAATGTTGCAGGAAGTTCACCATCAATAATTTCCATATCACCACTGAAGTTATTGAGTAGACGACCGATCGGTGTTATATCGAAGAAACGACATATCGAATTACGCATTATAATTTTCAAAAAGTCATTGTGTATCCTTTTGGCAGCCTCAAAAGTACCATAGTAAATAATAACTACAGCAAAAATAGGCAAAAACACCTGTTTTTTATAGTTGGGGAGAAAAAGGGAAGAAGGATATAGGGGGGAAAAAGGAGAAAAATTATGGATTAATATTGTATTCAATTGATAAATATTGATGGGATATGGGAATGAGGATAATGTTTTTTTTTTACCAAACCTGGTGGAGGAATAAAATATTATAAGTTAGGCTTTGTAAATGAGGAAGGGGATTTTTTTAGGATGATTTACCATTTTATAAGCAGTGTTTTTGAATATTTGAAGTATTTTATTTGTCATTATTCAAAAAAATTAATGATGGCAATGTTTTTTTTTACCAAAACTCTGAGAGAGGGAGATGTAAGTTAATATATTTATGATAAAATGTTCAATATATTTAACTTATTTTAGAAATTAACGTTTAATGATGGCAATGCCTTTTAACCGCAATTCTTAAAAGAGATGTAAGTTTTTTATTATATTTGAGAAAATTTTAATGATGGCAATGGGAACTTATATATAATTTTTTTTTTTTCACCAAAATTCTGAGAGAGGGAGATGTAAGTTCATATATTTGAGACATTGTTGAATATATTTAACTTATACACTGCGTTGCATAACTATAATTACAAATGATGTTTGCTATTTTCTCTAATATTACAAAACATTTTTTTTAATTTATAACTGTTTTTAAGAATGTGATAACTGATCTGTTATTGTGTAAAGTTTAAGAGATGACTTAAATGATTTAAGAGAAAATTTGGGTAATAATATTTTGTTAGTGTTCCATAAATATAATTACACATAATGGTAAACATAGCAAATAAAGAAAAAATTAAGAATAATTGAAGAATTATTTTTCTTTTTTATGCAATTTTAATCATTTTGCAATAAAATGCCGCGTGGCTCATATCTAAGTGATTTTAAAAAAGGGCAAACTTCAGCCCTTTTTAAAAAGTGGCTTAAGTTTTCGGGAAAAAGTTTTCTGATCGGGACTAGCGTTTTTTTTCGTGCATTTTTCGATTCCCGGGATCCTGCTAAATAAAAAATATTAAAAAGTAAATTTGTTTTAAATTGGTATAAAACGTTTTATTAAAAAGCATCCCAGTCAACACATTTCTGAGCGCTCAGAAATTATTACTCATACATGACTCTAAAATATGAAATTTTTTAAAGCTCTCAAATTTTATAAATAAAACTCTTATTTATGCGCAATTTTGAAAATATTGGGAAATGTTTCCAACACTCTTAAAAGACTCAAAAATTACCTCTAAAAGACTCGTAAATAAAGCAGAAAATTCTTAAGAGTTTTGATGAGTCATAAAAGATCGCTCAGAAAGAGGATTCATACACTGAGAGAATTACCTGCATGATATTAATGAATTTTTGCATTAGATCTATGAAATGTCACTGGAACTCGTCCTTTAAAACTTTTCATTAAATTAATGCAGTGTTTCTTACGATTTTATGGAAAATATCATTTTATTTATAAAAAATTTCGTACGCCTAGTGAAAGAATTTCATTAAAAATGGTATCATTAAAATTATGAAGCTTTTTCACAAGTTTTAAGAAATTTTTCATTCACTTTGTGAAGAAAACTTCATTAGTTTAGTGAACAAATTCATTAAAGCTCGTCCACGAAAACTCTCTCTGTGTATGTAAAGAAAAACAAATAGCGAGGATTCAGAATGTTTCAAGGATCGTTTCTGTGAGTGTTTTTAGACGCCAAATGTACTCTAGGTAAAATACTAGCCTATTAATGAAGTAAAAGAAACACTAAAATACTACAAAAATAAATGTTAATTAAACATTTTTAGATGAACTTGGATTATTAACTTTTAGCTTTTTAATGTAAATTCCATAAAAAAAGTTTTCTTTAATCTAGAAAAAGTATTCTCCAGATACAAGATCAAAAAACTAAAAAAAAAAAAACAACAATTCAATTCATAAAAAAAATATTAAAAAAATAATACAGATACTCGAGATATGAGATCGGAAACTAAAACATTAAAACCCTTAAACACAGAGAAAAATTTAGCTATTTGCCAACTGAAATTCGATTACTACTACTACGAATTTTAGACGGATGAAAGAGCTGAACGTTAGTTTTCACAACAAAGATCGGTTATTTCAACTGAATTTTAGTTGCACAACCCAAATATTCATAAATATAATGTTAATATCGTTGTACTAACTGAATTGTTACCATTAATATAAACTTTTCAATTCGGTTGGCACTTTATTTCTCTGTGTGTAAAATCGGTAAAATATTTTAAAAACCTAAATTAACTTTTTTGGTTTAAGAAAAAGCGTTTGCTAACTGTTTAGAAAGTATATTTCTGATTTTATTAACAAATTGGCCTGTTACCAAAAACACTTTCAATTCGACCGAAGTAGGACGAATAGTAAGAAGTGCGTTGTACTGCATTTACACTACAACCAATAACTTGTAGTTTTTTAAAACTACACTCAGGAAACTTCTGCTGTAAATATTTGTAGTTGTTTGAGTTGAGTAATACAGTATATTTATTTTTTTACTGAAAAAAACAGTAATTTGTAGAAGAAATCTCAGGTTTTACTACAATTGTAGTTCATTTTAAAAACATACCCAATTATTATGATTTTACATTTTATACAATAGCTTCTTTTCTATTTAAAAAAATAAAACAAATAAATGTTTGTTTATTTTTACTGCACATGTTGTTCATTTTTACTACAATTGTGGTTCATTTTCTGAACAGTTAAAAACAAATGACAATGTAGTTAAATTTACTGAAATGTAAGTTGCCCTTTCTTCAAGAGAAATTTCATTTGTTTTTAACTACATTTGCAGTAGTCTTTACCTACATAGTATTCTAAATATACTGTCGAATTCCAAACAAATTTCTGGTAGACAGTATGTCTGATCAAATTTTCTCACGCATCATTAAAACTGCTGCTTAAAAATATTTTTCTTAAATTTTTGTAAATTAAGTTAAGTGTATTTATATTTATGTATGAAACACTAATTGATGTTGTTACTACTTTTTAAATAGTAAAATAAAATATAAATGAATTGTTTTTTTTTTTTGTTAAATATTATTAATTTTCCATATATTTTACATTTATGTCGGTTAAACTCTTCTAACTTACGAAATTTAGTGAAATTAATGTGTAATTATAGTTTTGAAACGCAGTGTATTAGAAATTAAAGTTTAATGATGGCAATGCCTTTTTACCGCATTCATAAAAGAGATGTGAGTTTTTTAATATATTTGAGAAAATGTCTTATATATCCTAACTAAAGATTAATAACTTGTTAAATTATGTTGGCAACATTTTATTACCACACCTTTAAAAAATAATTTAATTTGGTAAAACATGTACAAAGCATGTCTTATTTTAAAACACGTGCAGTGGAAACGTAGTATTAGTGTTTTTGGCAGCAATGTTTTTAATGTTAATGAAATTTTAAAGCTGGCAATGCTTTGACATCTTAAAATAACTTAGAAGCCAAAAATAAGGTGGATTAAATTTGTGAATGAAAATTTTTATTTGAATTTTATACGACAGTAATGGATTTTTATTAAAACTTGGAAAATATATGTTATTATAAGAGATTAACCTTTATTATAAGAGTATTATAATATGAGTTAAATTTTAAGTAAAATTTTTGGATATTTCGCAAATCCTAATGGTTTGAAGTTAAAAGAATAATTAAAGTCATAAGAGAAAAATAATTGGGATTGAAAGATATGACGAGAGACTTTTCATAGTCCTTTTGGTAGCAATGTTTTAAATACTAATGATAATTTTAAGCTGGCAATATTTTATAAGTCTTAAAAAACTTAGTCTTCTAAAATCGAATATGAGGAAATATGTAAATGGACATTTGTATATGCATTTTATATGCCGGTAGTGGATTTGTACCAATGTTCGAAAATCTTATGATAACAGCCTAAAGTTGAAAGATAAATTTAAGTTATAAGAGCAAAATAATTGGGATTGAAAGATAAGAAGAGAGGCTTTCTTTGTTTGCAATATTCTTCTAAAATCGAAAATGCGGAAGAGGAAATTTGTGAATGGACATTTTTATATGAATTTTTATATGACTGTAGTGCCTTTTTACCAAAAACTGCGATAAAGAGAAATATTTATTGTTATAAGAGATTAAATTATATTATAAGATTATAAATAATAATTAATTAATATGAATAAAATTTTTAGCAAATGTTCGAATAACTTATTAGAACAGTTGGAAGTTAAAAGTAAGATAATTGTGGTAGCAAAGTTATGGAGTAGGACATTTTCATAGTCCTTATACCTTAGCAATGTTTTAGATACTAATAAAATTTAAAATTGGCAAGGATTTAAAAGTTAGTCGCTGAAAGTTATATATTAGCACGAGGAAATTGTAACATTATATATATTTTATATGACGGTAGTGGATTTTTACCAAAAACTTCGAAAGAAAATAAATATATATCCTTATAAGGACAAACTTGTATTAAAAGATATAAACTTGTATTATAACATGAATTACATTTTAAGTGAAATTTAAGCAATGTTTGAAAACCTTATTGAAGTTACCAATGATTTTTTTAGGTCGGTAAATGTAAAATGGTGTATTTAAGTGAAGCCTACAGAAATAACTTGAAGTTTAAAAAATACTGAAATTTTTAAAAAGAGAAATGGTAAGTATATTTATTACTAGAGATGAGCAAGTGAGTAACTCATACTCGCTCACGAACGAAAAATTCCAATCATTTACGAAATTTTTATCTCCTCACACTCGCTCATGTGAGCAAATTCAGATTTCATTCACACTTACGCGTGATTCACGTGAATCACGCAAATTCGCGAAATAAAATCTTACCCGATAAAATTAAAATGTTAAAATTAATTTTTTGCTCAAAAATTGAGCAGAAAACGAAATTTTGTCATTTATTTTATATTTTAAAAATTTTAAATATTAAAAAATATTAAATAAAAAGCCAAAAAAAAAGGTTCACTCACGAAGAATTTGTTCCTTTTACTCTCACGTTCACGTGAGTAAAATTAGGTATCCCTGACACTCACTCGTGATTCGCATGAATAAGACAAACTTCTGCTTACGTACCCCCCATCACTATTTATTACCTCAATTTATAATGTTCAATGAGACAATGCCTGATTGCAGGAACCGTCGTGAGATGAATATAAATTGTTTAAACTGGCAATGACCTTTTCTTTCAGATTTAAAGTTTTCCGATATTTATTTAAATATGAAGATTTTTATAGATAATTTTAGAATACATTTTTTATAAAATATATTAAGCCCCGTTTTAAAAAAAAAAATCTGTTTAAACTTTAAAACTTAAACAAAGAAGTAGTTTATAAAGATGAAATTTTAAAATGTATTTAAAAACGAAAAGGAAACTTAACTCTCTAATCAGCAAGTCAGCCTCCAGAAGGGGTATTTTATATTGGCCGTTAAAGTTAAAATTTCATAAAATGCCAAAAAATAAATATTTTGAAATGAACACAATGTTCAATAATCTTGAAAACATATTTGTGTGGACTAGAAAACGTTGATACTAAACACATAGTAAGATTGAAGATTAAACTTTGAAAAAAAAGCTCTTAATCTGGACCAAGGGCATGCAGGGTTTTACAAATATTATTTTGTAACGACCTCGTTCGTCATTACGCAGTTTTTGATACCAATGTTGTTCAAAAATTTTAAACTTTGTTTTTACCGATATGCATTAATATTACCAACTTTAAACGATGGTAGGGAACTAAAGACTCCCTAAAAAATTGTTTTACTTATTTTTACTATATTCAGCTGATTACACAGAAAGATTTTAGTGGACGAAAAATAATGAACATTTTTAGTAAAATAATAAAAATTTTATTTACAAAGTGAACGAAAAATGTATAAAAAATAATGTAAAGCTTTATACTTTTAATGAAACTTCTTCATTGCGTGAATGAAATTTCTAATAAAAAAAAATATTTTTCTTAAATTTTAAAAAAACCTGCATTAGTTTCATTTCAAGATTCATTGGACGAGTTTCAGTGCTACCCAGCAAAACTTTGGTAATGGGTGCGATAAAGTAATGCATTACCTTGTAATGTGTACTCCTTACCCGTATCATTACTTTCCAACAAGAAGTAATGATAATTGGACACTCATGGATTACCTTGTAATGAGACCTCATTACATTTTACATTACTTCAAAACATAAAATAATGACTTACCGATCATCTATTACATAATACATGAATTATAAACGTAAAGTAATTATCAATATATATTTTTGAAAATCTATTTATAGACACATTACTTTGTGATTTTTTGTAAGCATAATGGTAAGGTGTATATTTTTGATATCACGAACGAAAACACGAAGCACAACAACTCATCTACATGTTAAGCAATAAAATATTGTATGTATCGATAGCTCAGTTGGTAGAGTTCTCGCCTAACTAATTGTTAAATACCAGAGACCCCAGGTTCGAATCCCAGCATGACCAAGTTATTTATTTAATAAAAAAAAGTTATTTATTTAATTAAAAAAAAATATCTGTAAAAAAAAATTTTTATGCATTTTTTTTATGAAAATCTATTTATAGACACATTACTTTTTCCCACCATGTAACCATATAAGTAACCAGTTACTTTACCCACTACGAGGTAATGAGTTACCTTGAGGCTCATCGCCTGTAAAATTCATCAATGAAGTAACGTGTAAAGTAATGCATGAAGCCCTATGGCGATACATTACTTTACCCATGATTTGGTAATGTGTGGTTTTGCTGGGTACTTTATTGCTTCTGTGCAAAAAATCATTAATAACATACAGCGAATTCGCTAAGTGTAATTCGTCCCGTTTGAGTGGTAAACCACTTATTTTTTATCGGTATACCCAAATAGCCAATTACTGGAAAACTAAAGCTGACTTAGATCTATTCTAATACGTGATCTAAGATCACCAGTTTTGAGTTAATGCGAACCAGTTATAAATTCCCCGAATATGTTACTTTTTTCGGTTAGTTTTAAATGGATTAACTTTTAAGTAACATTTTTCTCGAAAATAAAAACTTTGTCAATCTGATTAAAATCGAATTAGGTTTGTTCTTCAATAAATATTTAGGAGACTGTAATTTGATAAAAATCTGATATGTTGTTGAGGACAAAAAAATGTTAGACACGTATTTTTTTAGGTGCGCAATCGCAGTTTGAGAGATTAAAAAAGAGGGTAAAAAATTACAAAATTTTTGTATAAAAACATCTTAAAAGTACAAGAAATTTAAATTTTTTGCACGCAGTATTAAACTACTCGAGAAAAAAAATTTTGATACCCATATGCAATATGATGTGGGCCCAGAGTTGCCATTTCATTGAATTATTAGAATATGAGTCATAAAAGCTCTTCGGGAAAAGTCGTGTTACAGACTACATGTTTTAAATACCAGTGGATGCGTCTTCAAAATACCTTTCATTTGATACCCAATTTGTTTCATATAGTTTTATAACTTATATACGAAATATATTTAAAAAAAACGTCAAATTGAGTAATTTTTTACATCACTTTTTAACACTTAAACTTAAGATGGCGCACTTAAAAAAAATATGTGTTTAATATTGTTTCGTCATTTACAATATACCCTAGTTTCATTCCAATCTGAGGATTTACCACTGTGTAGTTTCTTTGTGAAAAACATAGGTTATTGTTAGAGAAATATATAGAGAGAGTAATACAGGAACAGAGAGAAAGACACTTTAATAAATATGTCTCCAAAATAGGCTACAAGAGAAGAAATAGAAGATGAATTCTGAATATATTAAATGTAACTAAAATTAGTTGAGAAAATAAGTATGGAAAGCTCTTAAAAAGCTGTAAATTTTAAAACAATATATACAAAAAGTTCCGAAACTTTTTTAGGTATCGGAAATTACGATATGGTGAATGCATTAATATTTGTTTAATTTATAAATTTGTTAAAATTTTTATAAACTAATAACGGAAATAGTTACCAAATTGCCAAGAAGAAAATATACGTCCACTCCATGAGAGAACGTTCAAAAACCGTTATTTTTTGACATCCAGCCCTTTGATGTCTAAGATGTCTATTATTCACTACCGATTACTTAAAATTGTGTAAACTCGTGTATTTATTACCGTTTTTAATTTTTTTTAATTAAAAAAATGCTAAAAGTAATGAACTTTGAAGAGTCATACTTCCCAAAGTAGATGGACTATTTTAAAGATTTAAAAAGCATATGAAAGTTCAAATTGTCTACTTTACGATTTGTGATTAAAAACCTACTCAATCACTTTTTTTCAAAAATGCATACATAATGCAAATTCAATTTTTGATTGGATTTTACACCCCCTTTCGATTTTTAAAACGTTGTCAATTTTGAAAATTTTTAATTTTTTTTGAAAATAATAACTTTGATTTTTTGGGGACCTAGTTAACTATTTTTAATGATTTTTTCAAAAAATTGATTTCTACATTTTTCCATATAAAAAGAAAATTTTTTGAGTTAAGTTTTTTTTTATATAATTTTTAGTAATATCAAAAAAATCATAACAGCAATGAACTTTGACTAGCATTATCTTCTGAAGTATATTGACTATTTCAATAATTTAAAAAGCGTCTGGAAGTTATAGTAGCCAACTTTATGATTTGGGTAATAAAAAAAAATCGATCCTATTTCAAAATTGCGCTTTATTTAAAATCGCATTTGCATTTAAAGTGCAATTTACAAAAACCCGTGGTTTTTTTGAACCGTATATCGTAAACTAGACACTAAAGCTTTCAAATGGTTCTTAAATAATGGAAATATTCAAAGTTCAGTGCTGTTAAGAATTTTTTTTAATTCTAAAATAAAACTTTAAAATCATAAAAACAAAAAAAAAAAATGTTTTTTTATATGGAAAATTGAAGTAAGCTTTATTTGCAAAAATTATTAAAAGCAGTTGGCATTCTGGTCCCAAAAAACTCAAAGTTATTATTTATTCCAAAAATTTTGAATTTTTCAAAAATGACAGCGTTTCAAGAATCGAAAAGGGGAAAAAGTGCAAAATGCATTCAAAAATTGCATTTGCATTATGAATGCATTTTTGGTTGTTTTGAAATATTTGAAATACTACATCTACTTTGGGAAATATGGCTCTTCAAAAATCACTACTTTTAGAATTTTGTTGATGTTTTAAAATATTAAAAACGGGAATAAAAACACTATTTTTCTCAGGGTAGTGAATAATCGATAACCTAGAGAATACTTGTAAACAGGGACCGTAATCATTATGAGTTTTATAATAAAAATTACACAATAATGATTATATTATGAGTTTTAAGAATTTTCTTCAATGGTAATGATTATTTTTGAGTAATAATAAAAAAAAATCAGGCATAATCATTATTTTGAGCAAAAAAAATAAAACTCAAAAATAACCATTATTTATAATTTTTATTTTTTTCGCTCAAAATAAAACTCACTTTCAATTTATGACTCATTTGTGAAGTTATAAATTGAAAGTGTCCTCATAAAACAAATCCAATTGAAAGTGAGTTTTATTTTGAGCGAAAAAAAATAAAAATCATAAATAATGATTATTTTTGAGTTTTATTTTTTTTGCTCAAAAATAATGATTATGGCTGATTTTTTTTTAATTATTACTCAAAAATAATCATTACCATTGAAGAAAACTTTAAAAATCATGACGGATATGCAAAGATTGTCAAAAAATAATAATAATGGTGCAATAAATTTTTTTTATGTCTGTTCTAAGTGATTGATTTTTTGATTTAAAAAAACGAACAATAATCATTATTTACGGTCCCTGCTTGTAAATGATACCCGGTCAGATTTTGGCCGTTAAATTGTGGAATGGACGTATAATAAATGTAAATGTAAAAGTAAATATTTAAGAAATAATCAAGTAATGATAAAACTTAAACTATATTTAATGAAAATTATTAATGAATTATGTAAAAAAATGAATATAATATGAAAAGAAATTAAAGCTGCTGCAAAAACTACAGTTCTATATATATTTTAGGCTGGTTCTTTAAACTTAAATAAAAAGAACACTTTAAATAAGGCCAATTGGAAAATTATTTTTTACAAAATTTTAAATTAAGCGTAACAGGCTAGAATTTTTTTTTTTTTTTATAAATTAAAGTTTTTTACCGAAAAGCATGTTGATAAAAATTGTTGAAAAACTGCTGGTAAAACTGTATCACACGTATCAACATCTTTGGAGAAAACGACTTAAAATACGGCCCGTTGGTGTTGTATCGAATAGTTCCATTGGCCATTTGAAGACCATTGCCAATAATTTAATAAATACACTCATGGAACTATGTAAACAACCCAATGCCAAAAATAGGCCCGATAAATAACGTGCTATAACTGGATAAAGTAGGTTGGAAGTAGGATATATTGTTTTTTTTTTTATTTTATATTTTTCGTTGAAATTTATTAGGTCCATATTTTTTTTATATATAAGTCAAACTCAAAATAATTAGCTAACAAGGACAGTAATTTCATGGGTTCCCGCCGATTGCGATGAAATGTTGATATGTTATAAAGATTTAAAAACTAAGAGACCCATGTTTTTTAGCTGCCTAATCTCACATTTAGGGGTTAAAAAGTGGGATCAAAAATTACCCCATTTTCTGTTTTTGCGTTTTTTTTCATATATCTCCCAAAGAAACTATATATAAAATTGGTATCTAATGAAAAAGTATTTAAAATGCGCATCACAATGGGGAAAAATGCCAATCTAGCACACAAAAATTACTTACGTCTAAACTACTGTTTCGATCTTAATAAAATTTGTGGGAGATTACTCAGACGGATCACGGCAAAAATATCTTCAGATCCACAAAAATGTCCTCAGGATCATGGTAGAGAAAGACAGGATGCACCAGAAAGAGCCAACGTACCCCCTTTTTGGAAAAAAAAAAATGTTTGAAGCCTTGTCACTTTTGTTTTCATTGATGTATTTTTACTTTTTTTTTCTATTTGAATAGTGTATAAGGAAATAGCATATCAACATGGGGTATATCTTTTACCGTTGAAATCTTATTTAACATCAATTATAACCCTATTTTCCGAAAAACTGCCTTTATTCCAAAACTGATTTTTTATAAGCCGTTGGCGATAAAAGAGTTTGGTTTTTTGGTATATCTTAAATAAGTTGCCTTTAATGATTGTAAGTGCATTTTATATCTTTTCGATATACACATGCATTTTGGTGCAGTTTTCAAAATGCACAAATTTATTAAAAAATTTGCGTAAAAATGTGTATCTTCATATTGTATGCATTTGAAATTAAAGGGTGTTTTTTTTATAGAGGTATAGAACTTTGAATTGGAATGAAACAAAGATGATTTTTTTAAATTGACATGCAATTTACTTAATTCGAAAGATAATCTTCTGACATTATAATTTAAATATGACTTCTGGCTCTAACGTAGTCTAATCTGGATGGCCAATTTTCGATGACTTTTTCCAACATTTAAGGCCGTATGTTAGCAATAACGCGGCGAATGTTGTCCTCCAAGTGGTCAATCTTTTCGGGCTTATCGGCGTAGACTAGCGACTTCACATATCACTACAGAAAATAGTCCAGCGGCGTTAAATCGCACGACCACGTGAAACTATGCGGTTACCAAACGTTTTCTTCAATAAATCAATTGTGGCACGAGCTGTGTGACATATTGCGCCGTCTTGTTGAAAGCACAGCTCCTGCACATCATGGTTGTTTAATTGATGAACGAAAAAGTCAGAAATCATGGCTCTATAGCGTTCACCATTGACTGTAACGTTCTGCGTCGTTTTTAAAAGAAGTATGGACCAACGCTTCCACCCAGCCCATAAAGCACAACAAACAGTCAGTTTTTCAGTATGTAACGGTGTCTTGATCATCACTCCAAATACGGCAGTTTAGTTTATTGACGTATCCATTTAACCAAAAGTGAGCTTCATCGCTACAAATTGGTGCGCAAAATTTGTGCGCGATACGTATTTCGAACAGAAACATGATTTTCAAAATTTGGAAGCGTTGTTCAGTTGTTGAAATGCCAAACCAAACTAAACATAAATCACTTGACATCTGACAAAATAGCCGCCAGTTAAAAAAAAAAAAACCTTTACTTTGATTCTATTAACAGGCAAACAAAATTGTCTAAATCGGACTGCGGCACATGATTTTATTGCTTTTTTATGCAATTTTCAAAATGCAAACAAAAATCTTAAAAATAGTGTGAATGTCTGCGGCTTAGTTTTGTAAGTAAATGAATCTACATTTATTCTAGTAAAAAAAAAAGGTTTTCCGAAATCGCCCTACGGGATGTGATTTTATTGCAGTTTTAATGAAACTATCGATTTTAGGAATAATACTTCAAATAAAAAAAAAATAAAAATATATATTTTTTTTTTAATACTTAAATAACATGAAAAATCGTTTTCACTAATAATGCAATAAAATCGTGTGCAGTCCGCTTTCAATATTTTAATGGAATAAATGTAGTTTCAGATGCATACAATATAATATATATGAAACTTTTTTAAGCTTCTTATAAAAAAAACAAAAAAGCCTATAAAAAACACACAATTTTCATAAAATTTTGTATGGGAGCATATCTCAAAACTG
This sequence comes from Delia radicum, assembly GCA_021234595.1. Classification (NCBI taxonomy): domain Eukaryota; kingdom Metazoa; phylum Arthropoda; class Insecta; order Diptera; family Anthomyiidae; genus Delia; species Delia radicum. The sequence continues at coordinate 140,656,601 of CM037854.1, forward strand.
AGATATTTGAAATTTTTTTTACATTGCAGTAAATTTTTTAAAAATATGAAGTTTGATACTCATATTGCCTACGTTTTGGCCACAGAGTTGCTATCCAGCGCCAAAATATATAAGAAAAAATACGTGTCCACTTAAACTTAACAGAGAATAATATATGGGGACCTGAACCGACTATACCTCAAAGTTTAAAACCCCAAAAAATTTATGTGTTGGGCATGCTCTCACATACTACTTTATACCGGTGATGCTCATTTTAAATACTTTTCATTAAATTTCAAATTTATATATAATTTCCTTGGAAGAAATGAAAAAACCGGGTAATTTGTTACCTCACTTTTTAGCCCCTAGATGAGAGATTGGGCAGCTAAATAAACGTGAATCTCTTAATTTTGGATTCGTTATAACATATCCAAATTTCATCGCTATCGGCGGGAACCCATGAACGGCCTTGTCCATGTAAGTATAATTTTGAAAATCTACATGCAAAACATAATATTTTTACATTTAAAATAAAACCCCGAATTAGTAGGGACTAAGGGTTAAATTCATTCACAAGCCGAAAGAAACTAAAATACCAATTCTATTTTTAACTTAAAACACTACTTTTAGATACAAATATATTTACATTTAAGATGTAGTGATTTTGTTTTTTTGTTGTAATAGAAAATACATAAATACACAGTGATGTTGAAAGTTTTCATTAAAATATCGCAAATTAAAGAATGATTTCCAGCCAAAATTGTTCGCGATGTTCCAAAAGTAATATTTTTTTTTTTTTTTGTTTTAACTGTTATTGTAGTTATTTTTATGTGAGAAAACGTAAAATGACTTTTTTAGACAGTCATTTCAAAAAATAACTAACTAAAAACACTGTACTCCTGTAACAGTTGTTCTGAGTAGTTAATAAACAACTACCAAAACAGTAATTTTGCAGTAAACAGTTAATTTGTAGTAGTTAATTAAACTCTCTGGCTTTGTTCAAATGCATTTTTAAGACATTAATGAAAAATTTTATTAATTCAAGGAAACTTCTTAATATTAAAAAATTTTATAAACACTTCATTGTCGGAATGATTTATTCGTTTTATGAAGATTTTCATTAATTATACAAACATTTCATAAACATTGACTTTATTGAAACATGTTTCATAGATTATATGAAAAGTTTCAATGAACGAGTTCCAGTGATAATATTCATTAAAGCTATGACGAAATTCATTACTGAAGATAATTCTCGCAGTGTACATTTGTAGTCATTTCAATTGTAATTTTAGTTTTAGTTTCCTGAGTGTATAATTTTGCATTTTTTTTTGAAAGCGAGAGGGTAATGGGTAAGCATTATTTTGTGCCTTATTCCAAGCGAAAAGTTACTTTCTTGCGCTCACTTCCAGTGAGAAAAAAATGTTTTATCTAAAGAAAAATAATGAAATCACAAATTAAAAAAAGCGGGCGTAAATGTAGGGGTGGCCAATAAAAAGTATATGGTGACCTCGGCAGAGGTATAAAAAAATAAAATTTTATTAGTAAATATCAAATTCATATTTTTATATAAAAAGTGGGCAGCAGGGTTGGTAAAACAAATTATATGACGACCTTCCTTGGAGTATTGGATCAAGTGTTACAAATTTTAGAGCATTCCGTTAAAAAAAATTTGTTAGCAAACAAACAGAAAATTAATTTTATATATATAGATTAAAATCATGCAGATTCCCTGTAGTACTCTCATATATTTGAATCCCAGTCTGATAAATTCTGGTCGCCTAAATTTGAGTTGACAGTTGCAGTTAAATTAACTAAGAATTAAGCTAAATCAACCAAATTTTTGAGCTAAGTCAACAGAAAATTTCTGCTAAAAAGGCCTTTCAGGATCTGACCAGAAGCAGATAGTAAATACCGAGAACTTAATAAGTACGAAGTAACGATTTTTCGTAGATTTTGCTCTATTTCGCTTAGTTTTATGATTAAAAATATGAGAAAATAACGCCATGAAAAAATTGGAAAATTTATGAATCTCTAATTACAAAATGTTAGGTAAAAATTTTTTTTTAAATATGGATAAAATTTGTTTTTGAGGTAAAATAAGATAACTAATAACTTTATGTAAATAACTGATTTAAACTATAACAACAGAAAAAAATAGCTCAACTGAATTGGAACCCGTTTAACAGACTTTTGAAAAACAATTTTTTTTATGAATGTAAAAATTTCAAATTATAACTGGCCAAGGCTTTTACTAAATTAAACGCAAAAAACCATTTTATTTCATACATTATACAAAAACTTAGGTAAACAAATGAAATCAAATGGCATTTTAATAAAAATGTAGTAAAATATTTCATGGTAATGCCTAAGTTTTAAGATAACTTTTAAAAAAAAACTTAGCAAAAATTTCGCTATTTAGAAGATTTCAATCATCACTGCATTTATGTATTTTAAAAAGTAATAAGGATAAATTTGCCAAGCAATCTTATTCATAATAACTGTAGAAATCGCAATATTAGTAAAGTAAAATTTTGAAGTTTATACAAAAGTTTCAAACAAAAAATTAGTATAGCTAGAGGTGTTAATTATAAAAATTTGCCTAAGCCTAAAACTACCAAGCAATTTTTTTGTTAAATATTACAGAATGGAAAATAGTTGTGAAAAATTATATGATTAGTAATACATACACACAAAAAACAGTAAAACGAAAAGTTGTGCAAAATAGTTTTATTTAAATTTTATTGTATAAATTATGTAAAAACTTTGAAACATTTACCAAGTAGTAAAAAAAAATTTGGTAAAGTTAACCAAGTTTTAAATTTATATAGAAAAACATGTAAGTAAAACTATTTAACGATTTTCTTGGCAAACATTTTTGTGTGTGTAAAATTGTATAGAAAGTTTTAATGTTATTTTTTATAGATTAATTACCGCAAAAGCTTGACTAACAACAACACGCCAATTCAATGGTAGAACTGTATCAACTGTATCTATATCTTTTGCAAATCGATTTACAATTCTACCCAATGGTGTGATGTCAAATAATTCCATCGGCCAATGCATAATACTGGTTAATAATGTCTCATGTACAATTTGGGCACAACGAATGCAACCAATGGCCAATGATAGAGAAAATACAAAATGCATTAATACTAAAAAAGAAAGAGGAGAACATTTTTCGATATGTTTTAAGGAAAATTAAACAGAACAAAATTACGGAAATCACATTTACTTTGGCATAATATTTAAAGCTTAATCTGAGTTAAAGAGTGTGCAATTTAAAAAACTTTACACGAAAATTTTGAGTTCTGGACGACATTTTTTTAGGTATTCCAAAGAAATTCGAATGTGTTGGATTCATATGTTTTTGTATTATTCTTACACCATTTTCAATTGAATTTTTTAGAAAATTTCAAAATATTTAAGTTTTATTTTAAAATTTAAAACTAATTTATACCAGCCAACAAAATTTGGATACATTTTTAAGGGTTCTAATTCTTTGAGTCGGAAACGAATCAAATAAAATACATATTTTTGAAATTTAAGAATTTGTCAAAAAGTACTTATTTTGCACAGTGGGATATATCACAAAATTTTTAGAAATAATCCGGCCATTTCCTACTTAGTAGTACGAAATGGCCGCAGGTATGGGCTATCTCTAACAGTTCCCGAGATATTCCCCTTTGAAAATGTGAAATTCCAAATTTGGTCCAGTTTTTTGCGAATGTCGGGCCGAAAACGGGGACAATTAATTTTTGAAAATATTTGTTATTTAACTAAATAAATTCTTGATTAAATAAAAAAATATTAATGCAATATGATGTTCTAATCAAAAACTATATTCGTAGCAATTAAAATAAAATGAAACAGTCTTTTACTGCCAGGTAAATATTTTCTTTCTGGACATATAAAACGTGCATACTATTCTTAAAGGGTTTTTATATAAAAGCGAGTTTTGTTAAAAAGCGGAAAAAAATCGCTAAAACTTCGTTTTATTTTTTATTTATACTTTAATCGAATGAATGTTTTGAGTGAAACAAGATATTATATTTTTTTTTATATAATCAAGAATTTATATCGTTAATATTAATATTAAAAAAAAAAATAGCCCGATTTAATCCCGCCATTCGCAAAGAACTGGACCTGAGTTGGACCAAATGTGTATCTACTAGCAGATTACAAATATTTTTTGAAAATCGGATTAGAAACACAAAAATGGCGAGCACTCAAAATTGTATATGCAAAAAGTTCCCTATATTGCCGCCCGTGGGGTTTGGAAGGTTTAAAACATAAGCTCAATATTACGTCACTTACGCGTGCTCCAAATTTCATTGCAATCGGACCTTTAAGTAAGAAATGGTCGAATTGTTTTCTAAAATTTTGTGATATATCCCACTGTGTTTTGGGACGATAATATGAGCTTTCTAAAAAGAATCATAAAAGACACAAACATTTTAAGAAAATTATTATTTCCCTGATTCTGTTCGACGAACAAACCATCTTGTCTACAGAAGAAAATAAGTGGGAAATACTATTCAGTAAGCAATCTTTATTTGTCCGTCTGAATTTTAATAGGTTTGTGTCTATGATTAACGTTATTGTCAACTAGGTATTGCCAAAGCACAAAAACTCATTAGCTTAACTTTATTTTTTTTCGACTTTAAAGCTTCTTACAAATGGCGTTAAAATATAGAAAAAAAATTAAGAAATATGAATCTTTCAATAGAAACGAGAAAAAGTAGTCAAAATCGAAGAGTTTTTATAAAAAAAGTCCTTGAAGCCTTAAGGGATTTTTTGTCTTAAGTATGCTACGAGTTTGATATAAAAAAAATTATCAGAAAAATCTCAATAGAATCTGAGGTAAAAGTGCTCAGGTTCTATAAACTTTTTCTATAGAAACTTCCCCATAATCTGAGTGTTTTAATCAAGAATTTTAGAAAGAATCTCCTTGGGATCAGAGGATTTTTCTCTAAAAAAAAGTAATCAAAATTTTATTGTTTTTTAAAAAAAGTATTTATATCTGAGAGTTTTTGTTTCAGTTAAAAATCTTCAGACTCTAACGATATTTTGTATAAAAAATATTTTTTGAATTTAAGTGTTTTTTTAAAAACAAGGTCCTTATAACTTGGCGGATTTTCTATAGGAAAAAAGTTCTCAGAATTTAAGGGTTTTCTGTAGACAAAAGTCTTTTGACTCTGAGTGTTTTATTAAAAAATATATCCCTTACAATCGGAAGGTTTTTCTATAGATATTCTCCATAAAAGAAATACAGAGAAAATTCTTTGGACGACTTTTAATGACATTTTTTCACTAAACTTATGAAGTTTTCTTCAGAATGTGAATGAAAAATTTCTTAAACTCCATGAAGAAGCTTCATAGTTTTAATGAAACTATTTTTAATGAAAACTAAACTGCATTAATTTAATGAAAAGTTTCAGTGACATTTAATATATCTAATGCAAAAATTCATTGATACCATGCAGGTAGTTCTCTTAGTGTAGGTGTTTTCTGTTCTCAGAATACGATGTTTTTTTTAAGAAAAAGTTCTCATGAAATCAGGGTTTTTTTTATAGAAAACACTCACATTCTCAAAATTTTTTTATTAAAAATATCTTCAGAATTTAAAGACTTCTATAGAAAATTGTGCTTTTCAAAAAGTCAGATTCTGAGTTCTTTTTCCAAAAGAAAAAATAATTTTTATATAGAAACCACATATGTGCTGAAGAAAACATTTTCTACATTTTCTAAAAAACATTTTCTACAAAAAAAAAATAGAAACTTTTTTCTAGAGAAAAAGAATTTTATCAGTTTCTGTAGAAAATTTTCTTCAGAAAAACATCTAGATTCTAAAAATATTTTTCCGTAGAATATTCGCCAGTTACTAGGAACTGTTTTCTACACACATCGTTCTAAAAGATAGATCGTTCTAAAAGAACCATACGATTCTGAGAATTTTATTTTACGGGCTTTTTTCTATAGAAAAATCTTTTGATGCTTTTTCCGTAGAAATCTGTTTTTAACGGTTAACCCTCAGATGCTGATTTTTATAGGAACACCACTCAGGAGGTCTTTTTTCTACAGAAAATATAATTTTCTGAGTTTCACTGGGGAGTTTTACTATAGGATTATCCTCAGATTCGTGGGAGACTTTCGCTTTTGAATCCCCATTTTTACATCGTTCTCGTCCAGGTTTCTGTCGCACTTCGAAGCAATTTACAAAAATTGAAGTTCGTAACTCGAGCTGGTGTAGGCTGGGAAATTTTGACTCAGCCAGTACCGTTAATCTTTTTTAAATATGGATTATATTTTTTTATTGGTATACAAGTTAATAATGTCGATTTGAACAACATATGGCATGACTATCACATTTGGTTTTGTGTCAATAATAACAAATATGGCATTTTGGAGGGTAAACATCTGTCATTATAATTCAGTATTCGATAGACTACAAAATATAAACACACATTTTTTTCAATCGCTATAATAATGTCGAGTTTTGTGCCTAAAAAAGATGGAAGTCTGATAACCTTCTTTAATTTGAAGAAACCGGCTGCTGAAAGTTATCGATTGTTGGTAGAAGCTTACGGTCAACATGCACCAACTCAAAAAACTTGTGAACGATGGTTTGCGCTATTCAAAAGTGGTGATTTCGACACAGAAGATAAGGAGAGGCCTGGTAAGCCGAAAAATTTTGAAGTTGAAGTATTGGAAGCATTACTCCACGAATATTGTTGTCAAACGAAACTTGCATTATCATTAAGAGTCACACAACAAGCCATTTCCCTACGTTTAAAACCATTGGGATTCATTCAAAAGCAAGGAAATTGGGTCCTATGTGAATTGAAGCCGAGACGTTGAAAGCCGATTTTGCATATCGGAAATGCTGCTTGAACGCTACAAAAAGAAGTCATTTTTAAATCGAATTATTACTGGTGATGAAAAATGGATACATTACGATAACTCCAAGCGCAAAAAGTCATTTGTAAAGCCCGACCAACCAGCCAAATCAACGCTGAAGCCGAATATCCATGGCGCCAAGGTAATGAATGATCTGTATTTGGTGGGATCAGAAAGGTGTTTTGTATTATGAGCTGTTGAAATCGGGTCAGACGATCAGGACCAGTACCGAATACAATTGATTCGTTTAAAGAGAGCAGTCAATACAAAACGACCAGAATATTCGACCAGACACGAGGCCGTAATCTTCTATCATGACAACGCTCGGCCGCATGATGCAAGACCGGTCAAAAACTATTTGGAAAATAGTGGATGGGAAGTTTTGGCTCACCCGCCTTATAGCCCAGACCTTTCCAATTCTGACTACCATTTGTTTCGATCGATGCAGAACGCCCTTACTGGAATACGCTTCACTTCAGAACAGGGTATCAGAAATTGGCTTGATTCATTCTTTACCTCAAAACCGGAGCAGTTCTTTGGCGCTGAATCCATATGCTACCAGAAAAATGGGAAATAGTAGTGGCTAACGATGGACAATACTTTGAATAATGTATCAATTCATTTCGTTATTATAATAAATGCATTTTTCAAGCAAAAAAATCGACATTATTAACTTGTATACCCATATTTTTTAAAATTATGCAAAAAAAAAATAATTTATGACGGCTACAAAATACTTGCCGTCTGGATTGACATTTCATTTCCTCACTTTTCGTGTTATACTGAGTTTTGACTTACGTGTTTTGAGCAAAACATGTGTTTTGGTGAAAAAAAAATTTATGGGAAAACATGTAATGTAAAACAAAACATGTTTTGTTTTAAAACACGTGCAAAACACCTTCAGGGGAAACATAGCCTAACTGAATCAAGCATTTACGCTATTATTAAAGACAACAACCCCAGAAAATAGGACATACTGAATACAAAAAAATGCACTCAATCCTATTTAACCATTTGACGACGAATGGTTAATATATGTCCCAATTTTGCTATTTTCAATTTTAGAAAAGCTGCAGGACGGTGTTAACAAATCCTGTTGTGATCGACAATAGACAAATGTGGCTTTTTAGCGATAACTATATATTGTAGAATAAAAATTAGTTTTTTATGATTTTGTAGCGTTTTTGTTTTTAGTTTTATCATGTTAAAAATTCTGTTTTATGTTTATACAAAAATGGTTATTTTTGAATTAAGCATAACACAAAATTAAAAGTTAGACAAAATATTAATCCATTAATTAGCGACAGCCTATTACTGATTTAGCTTCCGTACTATATTTCTCCGATAGGGGCAGCCGTAAAGCGCCAAAAGCAGAACAAAATGTATTTTTAGTCAAAGTTTCGTCAAAAAATAGTCAGCGGTTTAAGTTTGTTCGTCAAAGGGTTAAGACGGAAACAGTTCAAATACGCTTTAGAAAACTAGGTCATAAATAAAAAAAATGGTTAAGAATTGACTTAGAAATATAATTGAATTTGAATATTTTGTGAAAAATTCTAAAAAGGAATCAAAAAAGATAGATTTTTAAGTTTATAGAATATTTTAAAATATCTTGTCTGACAAGGAAACTAGACAATGGTGAAACCGCAAATTTTAATGAAACTTGTATATGTTGTTGATGACCAACAAATATTAGAAATGTATTTTTTTTAGGTGCGAAAGCGCACGTTTAAAGGGGGGCTAAAAAGGGTGGTAAAAAATTACAATATTTTTTTTATGGAAATTTAAGAAATTCAGATATTTTTGTACGCAGTATTAAAGTACTGGAGAAAACAAAAATGTTGATACCCATATTGCCTAAACTGTGGGCTTAAGGTTGTCACTTATTTGAAATATTTAAAATATGGGTTATAAAAGCTCTTCGGGAAAAGTCGTTCTAAAGTTGAACGATTACGAAAATTGGAAAAAGCTCACACACCCCCTTTATTAAATTAAATAAGCATTAATATATATGTCCATTTGAGCTCAAACCAAGAACTTCATATACAAATGTGGTATTCGAAAAAATTGTTTTTTAAATAACAAAAAAGTTCGGTCATGCACGGATATTTTTTTATACCAGTAGATGCGTCCTCAAAATATCTTTCTTTTGATACCTAATAGTTTAATAACTTATATAAAAAAGGTTTTTTGATCCCACTTTTTAACCCCTAAACTTGAGATTGCGAACCTAAAAAAATACGTGTCTAACATTTTGTTGTCCTTTACAACATATCCTAGTTTTATTTAAATCTGAGGATTCGCCACTGTGTACTTTCCTTGTGAGTAATTTTTAAACTGGAAAAAGAAGGTTCTTTTCAATGTACCACACACAGAGAAAAAAAGTGCCAACCGAATTGAAAAATGTATTTATATAGTAACAACCTATAAATTCAGTTAGTACAACGGTATTTACATTATATTTCTGAATGTGTTGGGTATTGCAACTTAAATTCAGTTGAATTAACCGAACTTTGTTGTGAAAACTAATGTTGAGTTGTGCCAACACACTGAAATTCGTAATAACCGAATTTGAGTCGTAGTAACCGAATTTCAGTTGGCCAATTGCTTAATTTTTCTCTGTGTGCACTTTCATACAAAAACTTTAAATTTTAATAATACATTTTGAGACCATTTCTGACTCATTTTGGAGATTGTTTGCTGGCAGGGATGCATGTTTTTCTAAAATAAAGAATATTTTCAGAACGACGTTTTTAAAACGACTATTTTATCATTCGGTTAAAAAAACATGTAAATATAAGTTAAACATGATTAGCGCCCAACGTAGAAGCCATTTCGGAAATATGGAAAATTTTCTGAAAATCTGTTGATATTTCCGTAAACTGAATTGAAAATAGTGTAATTTTAATTTTGGTTGAAGAGAAAATTGTGCGGTAGAGAGAGATAGATAGTGTGCACTATAGAAGGTTATAGTTAAGGTTATAGTTATATGTTCTAAGAAATAAAATAAAATCTTTGTTTAAAATACTAAGTTTCGGAGAATATTACAATTAATCTATTCAAGACTTCGGCGATAATGTCTATATCATTTGCAACATTTTTAAACATCACCGTGTTTATGTATTTTGAAAAATAGCTGGGGTAAATTTCCTAAGTAGTTACATTATTAAAACTGTATAAATAACAGTATTAGTAAGATGCGAATTCCAAAGTTTACAATTTCAATTTGAAAAGAAAACTAGTGCAACTGAATCTTACTATGCTTTCTCAATCATTTGTTTTTTTTCTTTTCTTTTTGATAAATAGTGCATGTTAACAAATGAAATGTTTAATATTCGTATTTAATAGATTGTTTATTACCGAAAAAGCTTGAGTAATGACAAAACGCCAATTAAATGGTAAAACTGTATCAATTGTATCAATATCTTTTGAAAAACGATTAACAATTCTACCCAATGGTGTTGTATCAAATAATTCCATCGGCCAATGCATGATACTGTCTAACATTGTATGATGTAAGATTTTGGCACATCGAATACAACCGATGGCCAATGATAAAGAAAATACAAAATGTATTATTACTAAAAGAGAGAGAAGAGGAAAAGATATAAAGGAGATTTTTTGTTGTTTTGAAGGAAAGTTAACATTAAATTAGGGAAATATTTGTTAAAAGCTGATATATTACAGTTTTGAAATATGTTTTTGCTTAGTTTGTGTTAAAAAGTTTAGCGTGCAATTTGTGAAACAATTTTTATTTGAAAATTCAGACTTATTCTTAATAATGTTCGAAAGGCAATTTTATTTTGCTTTTTTGTAATAACAATGAAATTATTGGACAAATTGAAACAGATCTGAATGTGCCCTATATACAGGGTTTTATATATCCTAACTAATTTCGATTGAATTTAAAAAAAAAAAATATCTTTTAAAATGTGAGAAAATCTGAAATTAATACCATTAATATGTGGACTGTTTAAAGTTTTAATTAATTTCAGAAAAATTTCTAACACTAAAATGGCGCCCAACTTGGGACCTTTCAATAATCTTTTCTGAAATACAATTATGAAATTGATACAAAAATTAAACTGTAAGTAAATTTTCAACTTTTGAAATAACACATAAAAATGACGTGACGCGAAAACCTAACGAGTGATAAAAATAAATTAATTTTTTAAATTGAATTTAAGTTTGTATTCCCTTTCAAGCGGTTTTTGATTATTTTCCAAAAAAAAGACATCATTGAAATAATTTTATTTATTGTTTATTTGTCGAAAATTATCGACGTCCATTTTCAGGCGGAGGCAATTCATTTACTCAAAAAAGGTTTACAGTTAGCAGATGACAGTTGTTTGTGTAGTAATCAGTATTAGTTATTTCAACTGCAATTACAGTTGTTTATTCTATGAAATATCACAAAACAACTACTATGGCAGTAATTTGGCAGTAAACTGTTAATGTTTGTGAGTTATTTAAAAATCGAATATTATTTCGAGTTTTTTAAAACTCTCGCTAAGTTTATATTTTTTATTATTGTTATACACTTAGGAAATTAAGTAGGTATAAATTACTAAAAATGACAGTTAAAATAAGTGCAAATGTAGTCAAAAAGGCGATGGCTGTATTTGTCATAAAAATTACTAAATATATAACAGCTGGTGACTATAATGCCAAACATACCTTTTGGGGTTCCAGTCTTTTTAAACCCAAGAGGTCAACAATTATAGAACACGATAATGTCAAATAAGCTATATGCCATATCTAGCGGCCAGCCCACTGACTCCAATAAGAAGACAGATGTAATTGACTTTGCGGTCATGAAAAACATTAAACGTGATCAATTATTACTGAGCGCTTCACTGGATCTGTGAATGTTGATTGCGTCTCCTTAACTTAGACATTACTTGGTGTCAATATCACGTTATTTAAAATTTCAAAATGGCTTACAAATTTAAATTGCACCCAACTTCAAAAACATTTAACAATTTTTAAAAATTCTTCTATTGATATTTCCTACAATTCAATCGAAAATGATGTAAAAAATGTTAGTATAAAGCTTAATTAAGTTAGTGTAATTAGGAGAAAATAGTGCGCAATATAGAATTAATTTTTCATATCAGTTATAGAGGCCTTAAAAAAAAACTTTAATTAAAAAAAAAAATAATGAAGTAATGAGAATCGAAATTTTAAAAAGAAATACAAAATAATCATCAAAATCTGTTTATATTAAATCTGCATTTACATTACGATCGAAATATAGTTTAGACTAAATTTCGATCGATTATCTGCATGATATCAATTAATTTTTGTATAAGATCTATGAAGTGTCACTAGAATTCGTCCATTGAAACTTTTCACTAAACGAATGCAGTTTTCCATAAAATTTTATTTGTTAAAAATGGAATACGCCTAATGAAAATTATTCATTTAAAATGATTTCATAAAATTTATGAAGCTTTTTCATAGAGTTAAAGAAGTTTTTCATTCACTTTGTGGAGAAAACTTCATTAGTTTAGTAAAAAATTTGATTAAAACTCGTCCCAGAAAATTCTCTCGGTTCTCTTGATATCGAAATCTAGTTAAAACTGGTTTTCGTATCTAATGTAAATGCAGCATAAAGCGTTTTTTTAGAGCGCAATTTCCAGACATAAACAAGATTATGGCTGATTATCGGAAAATATTAAAAAAAATGTGTTAGTTTAAAAATATAACAAAAATATTTATCTTTTAATTTTAAAAAAGTGTATATTTTTAATTCGATATTTCGAAACAGCTGGCTATTCATCTTCAGGAAAAAATGTACGATAAAGCGCGGAGTTTAGGTTTCTTTATGGATTTTTATTATTAAAAATCCTTACAAGTTTTGGAAGTAGAATTTTTACGAAATTTTCTTTAAACAGTTTTATTGTTTAAATAAACAATTTTGCTGTTCTTCAGGAAAAATTTGTAATTATCTGACAATATTGCGCGGGGTGGAAAAGCGTCTTTATTTGTTTAGGTTTCTTAATCAAATTATTATTGAAAAAATTCAGCCAAACTTTTTTATGCTAAAAATAATTGGGTTAAAATAAATTGTACAAATTTGAAATTTTTTTTTACTGAAAAAAGGTTTGGATTAAAGTTAATACAATTTTTTAATCTTAATGGTTTATATATGCAATTTTTTTGACAGTTAAAAGTTTAACTTTGTCAATTATAGCGCATAAATATTTTTACAGTAGCTTCCTAACATTAATTTTTATCTGATTCTGCATGTATTAGTATTGAAAAGCGCCTTTATAAGTGATGCCAACTTGGTGCTTTTGGAACTATTTATGTGGTGCTTTTCAATGTCACAAAACGCCAAAAGTTTACTCATGATGCTAAAGTAAAAAAAAACAGCACTGAATCGGTGCTTTTGTAATTTATTGTTGTGCTTTTTAACCAATTTCGTTTCAGAGACCAGTAGTTTGTCCAAAAAGCCGTTAAACTGCAGTAAATACTATCGCAAACTACAAATTTTTGGAAGAAATTACAATCAAATGTCACTATTTTGCAACATTTTAAATGGTTTTGTCTGCTAAATTGATACGACAAACTTATTTTTATATATGGAGTTTGACAGATACTTTCGCAAAAATACGAACAAAATACTGGACTAAACAAAGAAATTATCGATGAAGAAATGTGGTTACTTTATTTTAGAAAGAAGTCCGATGATTTATGGTTTAATTGAGTCAATTTCTTTAACCCTGTAGTTAAATTAAAAAAGTGGCTGATGCTTTTTTACTCTTTTTTTTTGCTTTTTGCTCTCAAAAAGTTGGCAACTGATCTTTATATCAATAAACAGGGTTGCACACAATTTGCATCATGAACACAGACTCGCGTATAGGGAGTTTAGACTGCGAATTTAATCTACTTGATTAACGTTAATCCACCTTTTTAATCTTCCTCGTGTTCATATGCATTTTTTGATTAACTTGACAGCTAAAAGATTAACTTTGTCAGTTTAAAATATCAAAATGGCACCTATAGCGATCCGGCATAAGAGAAGCAAGGAAAATGGTCGGCGTTAGCGAATTTTGTCGACGGCGCCAACATTTTTTGCAGCAGCCTCTTAACGTTAATTTTTACCTGACTTTATTATTTTTTTTTTTCTTTTCTAACCGAAATTATATAAAAACACAGAGTTGCACACAAATAGTAGTATGAATACAGAGTCGTTTATTAATAGTAGTCAGATAAAAAGTGGGATTAACTAATAATCAAAAAGATAAAATAAAATTGTTTAATCGCCTTGTTTAGTGATTGATTAAGCAGTTAATCCGATTTTTAGATTAACTTGTCTATGTAAATTCCATATTAGAAATAGTAACCAAATGAATTCTTGGATAAGGTGTTCATAAAAAAGATTAAAATATGGATTAATGGACTTGTTAAGTAGTTAATCTACTTTTTACTGGATTAACATTTCTGTGTAAATTTGATGTAAGAGGATTTCGCTTCACGACAATGTTTTCATATTAAAAATTGTTTGTTGCAAAAAGTTTTTTATCTAAAGTTTATAAAAAATTCTTAAATTAGAGATAATTGTGTTTCGATAAAGTCAGAGCAAATTCGATAAAGTCAGAGCAAAGTCAGAGCAAAGTCACAATTCATTGCATACTGCAAACTTTAAAATTTAACTAATTTGGAATTAATTACTTCGGGAAGATTTTTGGTGTGACGCAGTGAACTTAAAAGAGTTATGAATTATAATAGTATCTTGTAAAAAAGCTTTGTAAAAACCTTCAAACTATTGATTCCGAATTTGTATTTCTTTCTATTTTATAATTAAATATTTTCCTAGTAATGATTGATGGTAAAGATCCGATTTACGATAAAATTTGAATATGTCAAGAGGGAGATAAAACTAATGAGTAATAATTTTTCTATAAACCCAATTCTATATTTTGGGGGGTAAAATGTAAAAGTTTTAAGGAATGCCAATTATATAAAAAAAATGTTGCAAGTTTGTCTTTCACATATCCAAAATTTACAGAAATCGTATTTTAGTAATGATTATTTTTTTTGATAAATTACCGAATAAGCCTGTGTTATAACAACCCGTAAATTTAATGGTAAAACATTATCAACCGTATCCATATCTTTAGCGAAACGATTGACAACTCTACCCAATGGTGTAGTGTCGAATAATTCCATTGGCCAACGGAAAACGTTGCCTAACATAACCAAGTGCATTTCCCTAGAACAATAAACACAACCCAATCCAATAGCTAATGTTGAAAAGAAGCTGGTTGTAACTAAATCCAGGTAGGAAGTTAGAAATGTTAGTATTTGTTAAAGGTTTCAAAAGAAAGACAAAAAACATTTATAGGGAGTTGTAAGCGGAAAAGGAAAGCTTTTGTATAAGCAAAGCCAGCAATTCGAGAATAGATAGCAGGAGAGAGAGATAGAGAGAGATAGCATAATATAAATATTTGTCTACCTTTTCCGTTGACGGATAGTGGGAAATACAAAATTAATCCAATTATATGCCCTGATTCTGAATGACGGACAAAGTATAGAAAAGTCATCAGAATCTGAGTGTTTTTATCAAGAAAGAACCTCCTTAAAATCAAAGGATTTTTCTGTATAAAAAAGTAATCAGTATCTGATTGTTTTTCTAAAGAAAAATTCCTTATAATATGAAGGGTTATTTTTGTAAAATGTCTTCAGATTCTAAAGATATTTTGTAAAGAAAATATCTTTAAAATCTAAGTGTTTTCCAAGTGTTTTCCATAGAAATGGACCTTAGAGCCGGACGGATTTTCTACTGAAATAGTTCTCAGAAGCTTGGGGTTTTCTATGGACAAAAGTCTTTTGAATATGAGGGTTTTATTCAGAAACAGTTTTTAGAATCCAATGGTTATTCTATAGGAAAATGTCTTCAGATTCTGAATATTTAGGAAATCAGTGAAAACTCATTTAAAATATTTTTCTATTAAATATATCTTCAGAATCTGAGGACTTTTCTGCTGCTTTTCTAAAGAAAAATGTCTTCAAAATATATGGAATTTTCTGTAGGAAAAAGTCACCACCCCAAGATCCTGAACAAAAATCCATATAAATTGAGGGATTTCTACAAGAAAAAAGAGTCTACAGGATCCAAGAGATTCCCTGTAGGGAAAATTTCTCTGCATCTTAGCAATGTCATCCGGGGATGAAGACTTTTTCATAGCAAAAAGTCAGATTCTGAGAGCTTTTTCCAATAGAAATTATGTTGAAGACATTTTTTTAGAAAACCAATATGGTGAGGATTTTTTTTACAAAAAACCTAGTAACTTTTTTCAAAAAAAAAAAATCTTCAGATCCTTCGATATTTTTATTGAGAGACTCCATCCGTTTACATGTTTTTTTTTAGATGCGGTGTTTTTTTTTCTGTAGAAACTTGTCTTCAACGGTAAATTCTCAGTTTCTGATAACATTTTTCATGGAGATTATGATATTTCTCTATATGAAAACCACTTATATTCTGAGGACTTTTTTCTACAGAAGAATCTTATCTTTTTTGGGAGACTTTTTCGCTTTTGAATGCCAATTTTTACCACGTTCTGGCGAAAGTTATCTTATCGGTTAGTTAGCCCATACTCCAGTCAATATACATTTTAAATTTTATTCAAAGGGGTTTGGGCTAGCCGTTAAGAGAAAGCTTATCTCTTTTTGGCCCACATGGAAGGAATTCCCAAAAATTAAATTTCGTAATTCGAGCGTTGTAGGCTTCGAAATGTTGAGTATATCCGTGAGGTGCATAGATTACATAAATCTCAGTCTTCTTTTTTTAACAACAAAAAGCAAATGTCAAAAATTTTGAGATCTGTGTAGTATATGGCAACGTTAAACTTTTATAAATATAGATTATATATTATTTTATTTTTTTTAAATTAAATATAAAAACAATTTATGACGGCAACAGAATACTTGCCGTTTGGTTTGACATTTTAAATCGTCAGCTTTCGTGCTGTTGAAGCAATCATTTTACGTTATTGTCAAAGACAACTACCCCAGACAATATAGACAATATACAGATATTGCCACGAAATCAAATTTATGAAGGAAACCACCCAAAAACATCATAGAGAATTGGGGCATTAGTTTTTCTAAAATTATTTCTAAAAGTTTTCTAGACAAGAATATTCATAACAAATTTATGTTGCGTTTAAAATCTTTTACCAAATTAAAAAATTTCGACTGAAATAGATATTTCCATTGAAATATAGTCTAAAATTTCCAAATCTTCCCATTAATAGTTGTTTGTGTAGTCATCGGTCGTTGTAGTTTTCAGCTGCAATTACAGTTACAACTAAAGAAAATTAATGTATTTTTTAATTGTTGTATGAAGCAGTTATTTTAGTATTTTTTATAAACAACTACCAAAACAGTAATCTTGCAGTTAACAGTTAATTTTTGTGAGTTATTTAAAAATCGAAGATTGTTTTGAGTTTTTAAAAATTCTCGTTTAGTTTATATTTGTTATTATTAATATGTTCATAGTTTGCAAATAATGATTACAAAATTTCATTGTATCTCCAAAGCATAAAAACGTTATAACTGGAGTATCGTTTGGAATACCGTAGGAAATAAAAATTTTTATTGTAATTAAAATGAAAAAAAAAATATTTTTTTTATTAAAAAAATATTTTGAAAATACTGAGATAAAACCTGTTAAAACCAGTAGTTTATACAAATTTTTAGTTTGAAAAAAAAAAATTTAATAAAATTGTCAGTTGTTTTGACGACATTTTAAGTAGTTTTTACTACATTTGTAAGTTGATTTTAAAAGTTAAAAGCAACTATATTTTTAGTTATTTTAACTGCAATTACCCTTGTCACCTTTTTAACTGAAACTACAGTAGTTTTAATTGTAATTTTAAGTCAATTCTACTGTCAGACTTTTTTGAGTGAACGCTTTCAATCTCTATCTGGTCCCACTTTCCCAAAATAAGTCTTTATTTAAGGGTCAAAATTAAAAAGTTTTGACGTTCAAAATGAGGGGCAAATTTTGTACATAGCTATTATTAGGTCAAAGGTCACGAAATTCGTCAAAATTGCCTCAACGGATAAGGTATAGTCCTCAAAATGTTAAAAAAGACAACTAACAACTTTTCGCTTTTGAATTAGTGATAGAGCGCGATTTGTTAATTTTTTGGACTGTAACAACATCAACAATTCTGTAACTTTTCGAAGTAAAAAAATAAGATCAACCTTAGAATAAAACAGCCTTTCAAGCAGCTGTTTAGATATTGCAAATTTTGCTAAATTTAAGATTTTGATTTTGAAATTGTATTTCTTTTTCCCACAATGAAGTTTTATTAAAATATTTAAAATGAAATTTAATTTACCGCAAAAGCCTGTGTTAGAGCACTACGCATAATATTTGGTATTACATTATCAACGGTATCGATATCTTTGGAGAATCGATTAACAATTCTACCCAATGGTGTAGTATCGAATAATTCCATGGGCCAACGGAAAACGTAGTTCAACAAAATTTGGTGCAATTGTATAGAACAGTAAATGCCACCCAATCCCACGGCAAGTGTAGAAGCGAAGTTGAATAAAACTAAATAGTGTTTATAAAAAGTTAAAGGCAAAAAAGGATTTTTGTTAAATTTGTTTAAAGGAATAAAGCAATGAAATTAGGAAGCGGACAAATTAAGTACTTGGCATAATACATATAACACAATAAGCAGCTTTAGGAGGAGGAAATATTAGGGGATTTCTTTCAATTTTTCAAACTAAAAAGCAAAATAATAATGCAACAGTAAATTTAAAAAAAAAAACAAATATTAATTTAAAACTAATTAAAAACTAAATATAACTAAACAAACATATGAAAGCATAAACCATTAATTAAAATAAAACTAATAAATTAATAATTAAAATGCAATATTAAACCAAAAATCATAACATAACAATACAATACAATAACATAAAATTCCCTTAAACCCAAACATTTATGAGACGATTGACGATTTTAAACGAAATTTAAAATACAATTTAGTTTTTTTTAAGAAAACTGGTTAACATAACAAACTTACCTTGACCCAAACCAAAGGCACCATAAACACCCAAGTACATATCTCTTAAACCAGTATCGTTTGCAACATTTTTATCGTTGGACCATTTTGTTAACCATAGATTCGAACCAATTTGGAAAGCTTGAAATACAAAGTTCAAAATCAATGTGGCGAGTGAAAGAAAAACGCCTACACTTTTAATATAATGTTTGTAAACAGCAAATTCAACCTGAAAAATAAAATAAAAAGTGATATTTAAGTATAATAATTCTCAGCAAATAATTGTGTTTAAATTCTACTGATGATTACTTGGGATAGTGTGAAATTATGATATAGAAATATCATCAAAATATCTTTAACGCACAATAATATCATATTTCTTTACTATTGCTAAATATTTCAAATAACTATTGCTAAATATTTCAAATTACTATTGCTAAATATTTCAAATGATCTTGAACTTGAATAATCTTGCACACATCATAAAATAAAACACATATTTTCAGACTTAAAGAAGACGGTTTTTGGAAAAAATCTCTCCGTAAAAATTTTCAAAATCATAGTCTTAAAAGATGTGGACATTCCAAATTTTGGCTGGGTGATTAAGGGGCGATTTATCCCCTTTAAATCACATTTTAATGGAACCTGGCAACCAGTTTTAAGCCACTATTTTTACTCATAGGTACCTGGCTAAAATTCCAAAAAGTACTTTTCTGTGAATAAACACTTACAGATATTTAAAATTTAATTGTTCTAGAAAAAGCGGTATAGGCAGGTCGTCAATGGCTGTCCCTTTTTTGTTACTCTCATGTTTTAACGGAAGCCTACGTGAGAGGAGGAACCTACTGATAATACTTTAAATTCCTAGCTTCAGTAGTATGTCCAGGTCGTTAAGGGGAGACTTTCCTCTTAAAGCACCTCCTTGAATGCAATTAAAAAAAAAAATCCGACTAAGTGAATATCTATGCTGGATTAGGAATAGGTTCCTCGTTTTAGCGATTTGAACAGGCCGCCAATGGAGACTAGTTTAGTAATCTGTAAGAATTAAATTCTGTAGAGGAAATGAAATAAATAAATAAATTTCAATTTCCTCGCTTCAGCGGTTTGGCCAGGCCGCCAAGGGGCAAACTTTTTCCCTATTTAACCTTTCTTTTATTTCGTTCCTGGACAGAAATCCATACAGTATGATTTTTTTTTTTTTGAAGAGAAGCAACGCTCAAGAAATTCTTCCTATTAATTAATCTGTTGCTTTCTTTGGAAAGGGGATAGTCGATAGATGAAAGGTTGTGAAAGATGAAGGGCTTCAAACATGGCAACACTGTAATTGCGCGGGATGTTAAGTCTTAGAACAGTTGTTTCTTGAAGCTTTTTGTTTCATAGCCCTGATTCAATATTTTACTTCGGTGGGGTTAAGTGCTATGGGAACACCGAAGGTAGGCGCTGCGATACATTTAAGTGATAGAAAACTCATACATATTATTTTTCTAAATTGATGTTGTCGTCACCGGGAATCGAACCCGGGACCATCTGTGTAACAGTCCAACGCGCTAACCATTACCATAACCACAACGCCCACAAATTAATTAAAAATTCTATTTAAAGCAGTTTGGACAGGGCGGCAAGGAGAAAACTTTTTCATTTTACCCCTCCATGTAAGAATTTCCAAAAATCCCGCCTATGCAGATCTGCGCAGTATTAGTAATCACATACCAAATTTCAAATTAGTAGCCATTGCGGTTTGGCCAAGAGGCATATAACCGCCTCCCACCACTTTTTAATCCCTCCTTTATCATGTTCGTGACCAGAAATCCTGAAAGTATCACATCAGTGAGTTAGGTCATATTCGAAAAAATATATACATATTTCAAATGTCTAAATTCAAGCCAAAGGGGTTTTGGCCGCCCATGGTGATATTTTAGTTCCCTTCCCGAAAGAATTGCAAAAATCCCGTATAAGCAAATGGCTACGAGTAATCAGGATCCCACAAAAAAAATTTCAAGTTCCTCTGTTTAGAGGTTTGGCCAGGCCATCAAGGAGAAGACTTGTCCCATTTTTGACAGTATCTGCAAGAATTTCTAAAAATTTCATATAAGTGGGATGGGAACCCAAATACTTAATGCCTCGGTTTGACAAGACCGCCAAAGGGGTATCCCCTACCAATGGTAATTTAAAAAAAAAAACTTCTAAGAGGATGTCTGTGTGGGATTAGGAACATGCATACCAAATTTCAAGTTCCTCGCTTTAGCGGGAGACTTTTCCCACTTTTTGCGCTCACCAGTAAGAATTTCCAAAATCACCTCTCAGCGGATGTCTATACGGAATAAGGAAACCATATACCAAATTCAAAGGTCATAGTTTCAGCGGTTTGTTTAGGCCTTTAAGGGGGACACTTTTCTCCATTTTAGCCCCTATTTTTACCACGTTTCTACACAAAATTCCAAAAAGTATTATATCAGTGAGTTGGGCCGTATTATAAGGAACATAAATTTTAAATTTCTACCCAAAGGGGTTTGGGCAGGCCGCCAAATTTTCTCTTTCCCTTTAAGCCCTTTCCCAAGAGAATTTCCAAAAACCCCGTATTTTACCAAGAAACCGGTTTTTAGTATTCAGAATTCTGCGATCCTTCAAAAAATGTATGCAACAAATTTGTATGCTTGTAAAAAAACTAATTGATAAAGCTACTTATGTCGATTTCAGTTACTTTGTCAAAAGCCCACATTAAACCGATAAATGGTCTTTAACAAATTTCGGACAGTTAATTAATCCACGAATTATTAAAAATATTCTTAGTTTTAAGCAGCATAATTTAAATTTAAAAATAATAATCAAAAAAATCAATATCAACTTACACCACCAGTATTAGATTTTTCCGTCTCAATAAGTTTTCCTTGTTCTTCAATTTGTAATTTTGTTTTTGAGGTAGTCGACATAACAGAATTCTCCGAATCTTGTCTACCAACTTGGCGGCGACGTCTTAAACTGCTAGTGCCACTTTCAAAAGAACGTACAGAACTAAAAGCGAAAATAAATTATTAAATATTTTAAAAATCACTAACCATCAGAAAACTTACACAGAATCTGATAAACTTTCAGTTCTAGCCAATTTAATAACTTTTTCAAATTTGCCTTTTAATTCTTCCGATTGTATGGTACCCTCCAATTGTTGTTTAATGACATCTAAATCTTCTACTTCTTCATTACCTTCTTGTAAATGTTGCAAAAGGAAATCAGAGAAATCACCCTTTCTATTTAATAATTCTTGATAACTGCCATTTTCACTAATTTCACCCATTTTCATGACATAAATATTATCAGTTTGTGGCAAGAAAGTAATACCGTGTGTTACCAAAATTCTTGTTTTCTTAGCCAATAGGCCTTTGGGGCCAACAACTTCTTCGAAGATATGTTTGCCGACATGAGAATCAACAGCACTAAGAGGATCATCCAAAAAATAAAGATCTGAATCACTGTACACAGCTCTAGCCAAAGAAATACGTTGTTTTTGACCACCCGACAAGTTAATACCCTTTTCACCGATTTCTGTTTGATCACCGGCCGAAAGCATTTCAATATCGGGTCTTAAAGCGCAGGCATCAATGACACGATTATAACGTTTGCGATCGTATTCAAGACCAAAGAGAATATTTTCTCTTAATGTGGAGTTTTGTATCCATGCTTGTTGTGGCACATAGGCAATGGAGCCAACAGTATTAACAGTACCGGATACTTTCTCCATTTCACCCAAAAACGATTGTATTACAGATGATTTACCCGAACCAACTGTACCGACAATGGCACATAAGGTATTCTTTTTAACTTCAATATTGATATTTTTCAATGTTATTTCACCATCACCCCAGGAGAAACTACCATCGACAATGGATAAAGGATTTGCTGTAAAGATAGAAATTATATAAATTAGGATTTTAAATCATTCTAGAGGTAGAATTTTTCTTTTCGGAACATATTGGAATATTTCAAAATATTTTGGAATTTAAAAATATTCATAATTGAGAGATTACAAGAGAGGGCTACAAACACTTTTTTTTCGATCCATTTCGAAGTGTTTTTTTTCGGACTACGAAAAATGTTCGGCTTGACTCACATTTAAGTGATTTCTTTTTTGTGGAAAAAATTAAAACTAACAACAGAGTACTTTTCCATCAACCAAATTCCAAACCTTTTGGAATAATTTTTTGAATAATAACAAGAAATATGATTAATTTTTTAGATTAAAAGTTTTGTAAAATCTTACTGAAAATTCAACAATGTTACTTATACAATAGAAAATTTGCGATTGTGATTATTTTCGAAGTATATACAAGATATATCTACTAGACAGTTTTTGTAGTATATAAGGCTAAAGTTAAGAAAAGCTAATATTGACACAATAAAAACAATTTAAAAGTAAAATCGATGCCTAACGCAGAAGTTAATGAAAATCTGAGCTTGAGTTCGTTTTCGAAGTAAAAGAAAGTCTACATTTTTGTCAGGTGTGGGAATATTTAATAATATATCGAAAACAAACTTTAATTTACTCAGTCTTTAGGAGTATGAAAAATTTAACGATAAAATTGGTTTTATTTATGGAGTATAAGAAAATCTACCATTTTAGCAGTTTAGGAGAATTTTATAAAATTTTATAAAAATAAGATCCAAGAATGGTTTAATCGGAGTAATTTTTCGGAGAAGATTTAAGAAAATCTACAATTGAAGTATTTTTACATAATTTTTTTATATGTTTTACGTAAAACTGAATTGATTTAATCAGAGTAATTTTCGAAGTTTTTCGAAGTAATTCGATAATTTCCGAAGTTTTACAAAATCTACTATTAAGGTAGCTAGCTTTAATATTTCGGAGTATACGAAAATATACAATTGTATATACACCCCTGTTACGGCTTTTAAATCAGAGCGAAAGTGAAAATTTTAGAATTTTTCGGTGTTCTTGCGATTAAATCAGAACGTTTTTTCCTATTTTTTATTCGTTTTAATTCGTGTAAAAAAGCCTGGTCGAAAGTAAAACGAATGCCATTTTTTCCTAATAAATTACAATTTAGGGTCAAAAATGGTGCTTAATATTAAAAATTTAAAACTTTTTTTACTTATTTCTGATTTTATTGTATTTTTGGTTGTATTGTTTATACTCTAAAAAACTGTTTTAAATAAACATTTTTTTGTTTTGATATTCTAGAAAACACTCAAATTGTTGTCAATTTTAGAAGTATTTCTTAAAAAAAGCATTTTACTTTCCATATGTTTTTTATTTTCCATAAAACCATATGTTTTTGGCACTTCGATAATAAGTGTGTTCTATTACTTTCCCAGTAAAGTCCAGTAAAAATTACTTAGTAACAAAATTCCAGAGAGTAAGACAAATTTACAAAAAAGTAAACGAACGGAAAATTTGTAAGAATTTGTAAAATATATAAAACAGCTGATTTTAAATACCAAATATTAAAAAAAAATCAACTGGTCATTATGGAAATCTAAAAGTTAATTGAAATTGTCGACCAGAAATAATTTAGAATGTTTTTTAATTTCTTTCATAGTTAATTCTTTAATATTTTGCACTTTAAGTCCATAAACAATTAAAATTTAATTTAATATTTGTTTTGTTTTGTTTACTAAAAATACAAGCATATTTTTTCAATCATATGTTTTTTTCTTCTTACAAATTCTTACTGGCAAAAATTTATCCAGTAAAAACTTGTAAGTTTTTTGTGAACAACCTGTCACTTTACTCTCTCTTCGTACTATTTATTTTGTACTGAGTATTTGTGTAAACGAACACCTTCCAGTAAAAACTTTTACAAATTTGTACAAATTTTTGCGTAAGAGAACAAACTTAATAATTTCGAAAAAATTCGAGTTTTCGAAAGCTTTTAGGATTTGAGAACACCAAATTTCAATTTCGTGTGATTTCACAAATTCGTTCTAATTGCAAAACGTTCTAAAGTAGGGACATGGGCGATAATTTTATAAGTAAAATTTAGTTAATTTAATCGGAGCATAAAAAAATTAATAATTGAATCAGTTACAGAAGGTAATCGGAGAATTTGCCGGAGTGTTACCAAATATACTAAAAAGATAGTTTTTAGTATTTTATAAAAAAAAAAACAAGTTTGACTTAACCAGAGAGTGACAATCTTGACGCGATGTGAGGGCTTAAGTGCACTGTGGTTTCCAGTCGCAGGACAAAATCTGGCCTCCAGGGTTTGTCCTGTGGCAGGAGACTTTAAAGGTGTGCGACCAATGGTCACTCCCATTAAACCGGAGTGTTACACGACCCGTGCTCTTTGGTTGGTTTGCAGTTAGGGGTAACCAACTGTATTTTAACGGAGTCTTGCTGATACCTGGGCACCTCAGCAAGTAGGTAGAGGCAGAGGCCGCCCTTACTGCGTTATCGGGGGCTATGACGCGGTGGACACTTCTTCCCCCACACTCGTGGGACCAAAAATGAATTCAAACAATAATTATAATAAAAAACAAACTTCATTCGCTGCTGGTTTGACTAGACCAACTAGTTCTACCAGTCAGTATCCGAAGGCTTCGACCAAAGAGTCGGGCCTTGAAAAGCCGACTGCGACAGTAGGTCGTAGTCTAGGCGGGGGAGGCGCGGTCAATGTGCCAACTGGTAACCTCGTCCCAGGTAGATTAACTGGAGTGCAGCTAGAAGCTTCTGGCCACCCCAAAATATCCGCTAAGAGAGTGGGCCAGTCGGCACATTCTGACGCTAGACCTAGGTTGGGGATAGCCGATAAGAGCTTGGATAACCCGGCTCCAGGCAAAAAAGTCCGTCCGTCTAAAGTTAGACACAACCAGAAGCGGCTCTGTTCCAAAATTGTAGGAAAACTGGGCAATAAGGATCCTGCTACGCTTTCTGATCAACAGAAATCGTCGCTCTCTTGGGTCAAAGGCGTTCTAGATGAACTTGACGCCGAGGCTGTTAAACGTGCCTCTGAAAGTCAGGGCACTTCAAAGCAGGCCTTCAACCGGCTGAAAAAAGGCAGCGCTCGCCAGACGAGAAACCATCATCTAAACGACCTAAGACGGGGACAAACCCAAAGGCTAGGTCGTTTAGCGAAGTTGTGAAAGGCAACCGTGTGATGGCTATCGTAAACAGGGGAGACGAGGATGGCACTATCCCGAGGGGCCAGTGGGCGTGGATCGAGGCGGAGGTCTACAAACAGGTCCTAGAGGAGATGCCAGGCTCGCCTCCTTTGTGTGACGACGCTGGATGGTATCAAGGTCGCGTTAAGCTGATCTCGTTTGAGGACAATCGGTCAGTAGCCCTCTATAAAGCAGCCATCAGCAGGGTGGGGGAGATCTTTCCCGGGGGAGATCTTTCCCGTCCCGGCCTAGAGCTCATGCCTGGATTCCGGCATCCCCAGTCGACGCTGATGGTGTACTCGACATCCTGAGATCCTGCAATCCTGATCTCCCAACTGCAAGTTGGAAGATCGGTAGATTGGGTGAGTTGGATGGTGCTCGACGGGAAGCAATTATACTGCTTAACGCCGAGTCACTTCCGCACTTATCCAGGACCCAAGGCAAGGTCAGGTACGGCTTTGGTAAGGTACTGCTGAAGGTCTACAAGAAGGATCAGGAGATCGTCCCTGCTAACTCCGACACAACAGGGGGTTCCACTGTAGCGGAAATATCGGCTGCAGTGGAGGTGCCTGAGGTGGAGGAGGTAGCAGGGGAGAACTCACATGCGACCTGTCTACCAACAGTCCCGGAGGACGAGGGGGGTATCTCTCTTCGGACACCGAACTGTTGGGAGACGTCAGTGGGCTGTTCGGCTCTGAACACAGAGACGAAGATGACCTCCTGGACAGCACGGAGGAAGAGGCCGACAATACAGTGGTGGAGATGGAGGTGGAGGAAACCATCAATGATGCGGATCCTGCAGATAAACCTCCACCACTCTAAAGCAGCCTCGGCTGCATTGCTGCTGCGCCTGACAGAAGGTGCGGCTGATATAGTCCTCGTCCAAGAGCCGTGGGTGAATGGTGGTAAGGTTTGCGGACTGAAGACTCCCGGTTTTAAGCTAATCGTTGGTAAAAGTGAAGGTAACCCGAGATCATGCATTTTAGCAAAGAATATCCTTAATATCTTCTTACTATCCAATTTCAGTAGTAAGGATCTAACTGCGGCCAGCTTAGAGCTTAGTGGCGCTACATACTGGCTCGTGTCCGCCTATTTTGCCCACGATTACCCGGGCCCACTTCCACCAGGGAAGGTAACGGATCTGGTAAAGGAGGCTGAACTCGCTGGGCATCACCTGATAATGTGCTGTGACGCCAACGCACACCATCCGATCTGGGGTAGCACAGGTACGAACGAAAAAGGTGAGTCACTTTTGGAATTTATACTTAGTACTAACCTTCATATCTGTAACAGGGGTCATGAACCCACATTTATAACCTCGAACAGACAAGAGGTATTGGACGTCACCTTTGCGTCCGACACTCTTACGGGGAGGATAAGGGACTGGAGAGTGGGTGACGAACACTCATTCTCGGACCACAGGTACTTAGAATTTTCGCTGGACGAAAAGAGTCCGGCGGAGGTACTCCCTAGGAACTATAGGAAGACTGACTGGGTCCGGTATAGGAGGACTTTCGGGGCGCCTACTTGACTCTGTTCCAACATCTCAGCCTCAAACCGGGGCTGAGATAGACCAGCTCGTGGATCAGATCACGAGTGTTTTTAACGCATCTCTTGATGCTGCTTGTCCGAGTCGGAAACCTAGGGGGAAGCGAAAACCTCCCTGGTGGACGAACGAGCTGCAACTGAGCAGAACGTCCTGCAGGAGGCTCTTCAACGCTGCCAAAGGCACGAGAGCAGACGAGGACTGGGCTGCTTATAAGCTGCAGTTGAGACTCTACAAGAGGGATATTAGGGCAGCTAAGTGTGAGTCTTGGAGACGGTTCTGTGGGGACATAGAGAACGTCTCTGAGGCGTCAAGGCTGCGCAGGGTCCTCGCGACCTCTCCGAATTCTTTGGGCTATCTCATGGGTCCTGACGGGGCGTGGAGAACGTCTAGTCAGGATTCTCTTGGCCTGCTTCTTGATGCACATTTTCCGGGCAGTTCCGCGACAATGGGACAGAGGGCAGATTGCGCTGTGTCTCGGTCGGAGAGAGCGGCCCCCGGGATAGTCAGTGTGCCTAGGCTCACCTGGGCGATTAAGGGATTTAAGCCCTATAAGTCGCCGGGGCCGGATGGCATCATTCCAGCGGAACTGCAACACGTCTCTGATCTAGTGGTTCCTTTTTTGATGAGTGTTTACTGGCTGTGTCGACACGGCATATGTACCATTGAGGTGGAGGGACACGAGGGTGGTCTTCATTCCCAAATCTGGGAAAATATCACACACGGTCCCCGGGGACTTCAGGCCTATCAGTCTATCGTCGTTTCTGTTGAAGACACTGGAAAGGATGTTTGACTCTTATTTGCGGGAGACCATCGACCCGAAGCTGCTATCTGCGAGACAGCATGCATATAGCAAGGGAAGGTCGACGGAGACGGCTCTGCACGAGATTGTTGGTACTATCGAGAAGTCGTTCTCGATCAAGGAGTACGTATTGGTGGCCTTCTTGGACATCGAGGGGGCCTTTAATAACATCCAACCGGACTCTATAATTGCGGCGTTATCGAGTCTGGGGGTGGATCCGGCGATCATTGCCTTGATCAGTGGAATGCTGACCGGCAGGCGCGTTACGGCGGAGTTGGGTGGCACTAGTATATCCCGATTCGTGAACAGGGAACGCCCCAGGGGGGGTTCTTTCTCCACTACTGTGGAACTTGGCCTTAAGCCCTGTACTTCTTTCCCTGGAAAGAGGCGGCAGGGGCGTGGTCGCCTACGCCGACGATGTGGCGATAATGGTAAGAGGGAAGTTTCCGTCTACGCTTAGGGATATTATGAGAACGGCTCTAAGGGAGCTGTCGGTTTGGGCAAGGACCTGTGGACTTGGGATTAATCCCAATAAAACGGAGCTTGTTCTATTTCACAGGGGGAACAACGATCCCGATCTTGGGCCTGTAATCCTGGACGGTGTGGATATACAACTTTCTGACAGAGCCAAGAATCTTGGCGTGATTCTTGACAGGAAGCTGCTTTTCAAGCACAACGTTCAGGAAAGGGCGAGGAAGGCAGCGATTGCTTTGTACTCTTGTAGGAGGGCCATTGGAGCGCGATGGGGACTCAGTTTGACATTCGACTCGTTTGGGTCCCAGGGCACAGGGACATACCAGGGAACTGTAGAGCTGATGAGCTTGCAAGGCTAGGAACCACCCTGCAAGTTCCTGCGGAATTTGCTGGAGTTGGTGTTCCTCTAGCAACCTGTAAGTTGAATAATCGGCTCTACTCCGAGAGGGCGACTAACCTTAGGTGGGCTAATGGCGTGACTTGTGTGGTGACAAGGCACATCTGGCCGGCTCTGGATCTGGGGCGAACGAGGGCGCTCCTGTCGCTTTCCAGGGGGGAAATCTCTAACATGGTGGCGGTGATAACCGGCCACTGTCTTATTGGCAGACACGCTCGTAGGTTGGGGGTGTTATCGCCTGACTTCTGTAGGAGCTGCGGAGACGAGGAGGAGGAGAGTATTGAGCACTTTCTCTGTTCATGTCCTGCGCTGGCGCTACGTAGGAGGGCCTCACTTGGATCGGCGTTCTTCCACGATCTTGGGGATCTTTCAGGTGCTGGTATTCCGCACCTCTTAGCTTCGTAAGGAGCTCTTACTGGTTCAACGGTGGAGTCTGATCGGTAATCCGTCAGTCTCGTGGCATCACAACGGACCTCAGAGTCTAAGTGTGCTGGTGATCACGGAGCCGGCTACCACTCCGACCTAACCTAACCAGAATAGCTTTTCGGAGTACAATTAAGAAAATCTATTAACAAGTCAGTTTACGGAGTATAAAACAATAAACAATTGAATTAGTTGTAGGAGGTAATCAGAGAATTTTTCGGAGTATTGGAAAATCTAATAAGATAGATTTTCCAGAATTTTAATACAGTTAAAAAAAATCAAGATTGATTTAACCGGAATAACTTTTTGGAGTATAGAAAGTCTACTATTAACCCTTTGACGACGAATGGTTGATATATGTCCCATTTTTTTTTTTTTTATTGTTTTATCTACACTTGTTAACCAATTTTTCCGAGTACGATGTGTATTGACAAAGCATAGATGTAGCTTTCAGATCATACCTACCACACTTGCAAATTCAAATTTTCGTTTAAAAATTTACCATTTTAGAGCAATTCTTGTTGTAGAGTGGATGTCGATTTACAAACGTTTCGGAAATTGACACTTAACAGTTTTTGGGATCGCTAATTTTGAATCTGACATTAGATTTTCAAAATTTCGTCTCAAATATGTTCAATGATATTTTTTGAAAATTTGATGGATTTTTTTGCATATTATTAATACACTCATAGAAATAAACTTATAAATATAGCAGAAAAGGATACTAAAAATTAGTTAGTCTAAAATAAACTTATTTTTATATTAATAAAAATAAGAACAGCAAAAATAAATCTGTTAACTTTACAAAGTTTTAGTTATATTCGAGTTAAATTTAAGTTAATTGAAAATATCAATTTACTGTGCTAAAATTAGAAAAAACTTTACTAAATATTTGTAGACTAAAAACAGCACACAAAAACTGTAATGTCAACAAATTTGTTGCTATATGTACCTTTAATTTAGTAGAATGCAAATAACAGTTTATCTTGCTAAAATGAACAGAACTTTTTGCAAAAAATTGTAGATTACTGATTTGAGAAGGGTAGAATTTTATTCGCATTAAAAAACTCTAAAAAAAAACTTTAAAAATGTCACATATTTTATGATTTTTTTGTCTACAATATTTAGCAAGTTTTTTTGCTGATTTTAACAGAGTAATTTGTTACTTTCAGTTAACTTAAATATTACTCAAATATAACTAAATATTTGTAGATTCAACAGATTTATATTTGCTATTCTTATCTTACTAATATCGAGCATACAAATCTGCTAATTTTAGCAGTTTTTTCTGCAACGTCATTTTTAACTAATTGTTAGTAGTTTAAGCAACAAATTTTGCTAATTTTTTCTATTAGTGTACAGTTTTGGGGTTATCAAATATTTTTCCCAAAAAGTTTTGGGGATCGCTAAATGCGAACCTGAAATCAGATTTTAAAAAATTAAAATGGCGGAGCCAATATGGCAGATAATGAAAAGATGAAAAGTGATCGTTTCGTATCAAATATTTTCTTGGAATGTTTTGGCGGTCGTTTATAAGAATCTGAAATCAGATTTGAAATATTCAAAATAGCGGATCTAATAATAATCTAATATCTACAAAACCGATGAATTTTCAAAAAAATTATACGCCATTTTGATATTAATGATTTCATATTCGTATTCAGAGACGCCTAAGACTTTTAGTAAAAATATTTTATATGAATTCGACGTTTTTCAAAAAATATATCATCTGAATATTTCAGCTACCCCGAAAGCTTTCCAAAAAAATATTTAATGCTAAAGCGATCACTTTTCAGAACAATGATCTGCCATTTCGTTTTTTAAAATCTGATTTCTGATTCGCATTTAGCGATCCCCAAAACTTTTTGAAAGAATACTTGATACGAATCCGATGACCATTTCAAAAAATATAATCCGCCATATTAAATCAGCCATTTTTTATTTTGAAAATCCAATTTCAGATTCGTATTAAGCTATCACCAAAACATAATCTTTAATAATATACAACAACAAAAAAACGATCACATTTCAAAAAAATCATCCGCCATATTGGAGCCGACATCATTACCTCCATATTGCTCCAATCGACTTTTGAAAGTAGAGATATGCACCTAAGCCATTATACAGCTGAGTACGTCAAGGTCAATTTTGGTCAGCAAGGGGTCTCGTCTTCACAAAGAATGCCTCATAGATATATTTTCTTAAAGTTTCATCATAAACTAGCCAGTCATTAGAATGCTATCATGATGGGGTTAAAAATAGTTGTGTGCATGGATACTATCGTTATCCTTAAAATACCGATACCGAAATAACTATAATAGCGTTATCCTTAAAATAGCGTTACCGAAATAACTGAAAAACGGTTGTCTTTAAAATACCGTTACCGAAATAACTGAAAAAACGATTGTCTTTAAAATACCGTTACCGAAATAACTAAAATACTGTTAACGCTAAAATGTCGTTAGCGAAATAACTTAAATACCGTTATCACTAAAAGACCTTTACCGAAACAACTGAAATATAGTTACCCCTAAAAAACCGTTACCAAAACAAACCAAAACAAACCAAAATATCCTTACCCTTACCGATAACCGCATCGAATCGGTCGCCATCCAAGCCTTTTAAATTAAATTTTAATTTATGATTAGAACATTCTTTGTAATCGTTTTTTCGGAGTACTACGTGCAGGGGCTGTAACTTTCAAAATGATCATACAATTATTTCGATAATTGTAAAAAAAAAATAATCTTTACAATTTAATTATACTTCTAGATGAAACTCATCTACTACAACTTTATAAAATTTTAATATTTTACAAAAATGTTTTAATTTTTGTATTAAAAATACTAATATTTAATATTTAACGAAACTGTTTTTAATAAACTTTTTAAATAAACAACCCAGCAAAAAATAGTGCTTCCAAGAAGCGCTTGTGGAAGGCCTTCTTTGAACCCGAAGCGCTTGCTGAAGGCCTTCCAGAAGGCATAATTTTTGTTCGCGATGTCCCACTTGGTAGGTCGCTTTTAAGCAGGTGAGAAGCGCTTCCGGAAGAGCTTCCAGAAGAGCTTCCCAAAGCGCTTCCAGAAGAGCTTCGAGAAGCGCTTCCTTCAGGGAAGCACAATATAATGCCTTCCAGAATTGCTTCATAGAAGGCCTTCTTTACTGCTTCATTGCATGCCTTCTTCACTGCTTCTTTTCATGCCTTCTTTACTGCTTCAAAAGAATGCCTTCAGGGAAGCACAATATAATGCCTTCCAGAATTGCTTCATTGCATGCATGACGGAGAAGCGCTTCTTTGGAAGCACTGAAAAGTAGTTACTGCTTACCAAATCAAAATTATTTTTTGCTGGGAAATCAATTGTTTCTCCTATTCGGTGTTACTTCTACAAAAAGTTTAGAGTAACTTTTTGAACTTTATAGGTTTCAAAATCGTAAATTTTCGTATAAACTTTATATATCTACAATTTAAAAAATATTAAAAATTTTACTTACGTTTTTTAGGATCATGTTGTACATTATTCGGATCTAATTCTTCACTGTTCATAAATTTGTTGATACGTTGCACAGAAACTTGAGTCTATTTTATACGGGAAATAATAAAAGATTATTAGTTTAAAATAATTTCACGAGTAGAAAATGAACAGGCAAAAAAGCAAATTAAAATTAAAATCTACTAGCGAAAAAGCAATTTTAAAAAGATTTTACAAAATAAAAGTAAAATCTTAAGGTTAGTCAATGGGGATCAATGGGAATGGTTTTGAGGATTTTAAAGGATGTAATAAGTAAAGGATTTTAAACTATAATAATATTGTATTAAAATAGATAAATCGTGATATGTTAACTGTTGTAGTATTTAAAACAGTTTATTTAATTATAGGAATGTATAGCTTGAAAATGATTTGAACGAAATGATTTGAACGCCTCAGGAGTTTCTCTTCAATGGATAAGCCCAAATGAGTAAAATTCAAGGATGGCAACAACAACAAATAACTGTTATGATATTTGATAAACAACTTCATTGTTATTTCTTAAAAACCGTAATCGTAACTGTGATTAAGGTTAAACCTTTACTGCATGAAACCCCAGATCGTAATGAAAGTTGTATAATTTTATTAGTAAATTGAAAATAAGTGAACACCTATTTCGGCGTTTTGCGATATTTTCACTTTTAACGATTTTATTAGCAAAAAACCAAAAAAGGGTAAACATTTCGGATTGCTCAATAAGCAAAAATAAAGCTATTTTAAGCTAATTATTGGTTTGACCCATACGCCAAAAAGTTATTATAGAGAAAAACGATAAAGAAAATTTACATTTTAAAATTTTGAAACTGTTGTATTCATTGGCAGGTAGGCCAAAATAGATATTGGATAAAATAAGATACGATATATCGAGTATCGGGTTTCTGAATCATATGTTCATATGAATATGTTCATTACATGTAAAACAAATTCAGTGAGTCCAACCAAAAATAAGCTGACGAATTCAGTATTAAAATGAATTCATAAGAAAAAGTACTAAAAAAAAAAATTACGTCAGTTTACAATGGGTTTCACCCAATGATAATTTAAAAAAAAATATAGTCAGAAATGGATTATATATATTGTTAATAACTATTTATTCTGACTTCGAAATTCGTTTTTGATATCCTTTATCATATCTGAGATATGCAGCATCAACTTTACTCTATATTCGCAATTTTAACAATTACCATCGGTTTACTGCATACGCCACTGCATGGTAATGCGACTAATTTTACATACTAAAATAAAAAAATATAGTGATCTGTTTTGATACATTACCATAAAAACGAACTTAGATAAAAGCAAAAGGTAGAACTGCTTTTTGTCGTATATAAAAATATGGATATGCAGCAAAGGAATTCAAATTCAATAACTGATATGCAGCACAAAACAATATTTTGCAAGAGCTTGAAAACTCTTGTTTTATTGTATTTAAATTTATAAAAACTTATATTTTTGCTAAAAATATATGCTGCAGTTAATAGCGAAAAAAATGATTTGTGGATTTTAAGAAAAATTACGGAAAATTATATTGTTTTTCGAGACCGGATTTTTTTGGATATGGGGCAAACTAATTCTAGTCTGACGATATACAGCAGTGTTCACTAAGCATGTCTAATGTTTAAGTGATCTGCAACGGACACATTACGCAATATTCTATAACAATTTAAAAAAAAAAATATGCGAAAGAATTATAAAAAATAGTTGAATTTACAAAAAAAAAAATCGAACTACTTAATTTACTCGGTTAATCGACCAAAATTGTTCGAGATATTCTTTAATCGAATTTGGACATTTTAAATTACTCGAACAATTTCTTGATCAAAATTCATCGATTAATTGAGTAACGGTTAACCGATTAAATACCCTAGTGTTTAGTCGTTATTTTGGGCACCAGTAATGAAGTAATGAAAATTGAAATGACTAGGGCTCGGAAGTTAATGCATTTATATTTGTGTTTTATGTGCATAAAATATGTATTTAAAATCGTACTTAAAATTTTAAAATATGCATTTATTATTGATTTTTTCAACGTTTGCAATATTTGTTCCACAATTTTTGTTTTAAAAAGTGGTAAAAAAAATGCAAACTACGAATAAACGCCGTGAGAAAATTAGTAATTGCATTTTTCTGTTATATGCCCACTCATAGAAATAAACCTGTAAAAATAGCAGAAAAAGCTACTAAAAATTAGTTAAAAATTACCTTGCAGAAGAAACTGCTGAAGTTAGCAGATTTTTTTGCTGAATATTAATAAAATAAGAACAGCAAAAATAAATCTATTAACTTTACAAAATTTTAGTTATATTCGATGTGAATTTTAGTTAATTAAAACTAGCAAAACTTTTACTAAATATTTGTAGACTCAAAATAGCAAACAAAAGCTGAATTATTGATAAAATTTTTCCTATATTTACCTCAAATTTAGTAGAATGCTAATAACAGTTTATTTTTCTAAAATCAATACAAATTTTTGTTAAAAAATTTTAGATTGCTGATTTCACAATGGGGGAATTCGAATTCGATATTCGAATTAAAAAAAACTTTAAAAATTTCACGTTTTTTAATGATTTTTTTTTTTGTCTATTTTAGCAGATTATTTTCTTACCTTAAATTAACTAAAATTTAGCTAAAATATAACTAAATATTTGTAAATTCAACAGATTTATTTTTGCTATTCTTATATTACTAATATTTAGTAAAAGATCTACTAATTTTAGCAGTTTTTTTCTGCAAGCTCATTTTTAGTAGCTATTTTTACAGGTTTATTTCTTTGAGTGTATACATTTTTAAAATATTTTAATTATAAAGATTATAAATTGCTTAAAATTTATTTTAGTAAATCATCAAACAATTTTCTTAAAAATATGAATTGTAATGCAAAATACGAGTATGCATTAATAGCAAAATATGCAACAAGAAATGCGTATAGCATTATATGCAAAAATATGCATTTATACCAAAATATGCATTAACATATCGATGCCATTTTGTTGCAAATTTTGTTGATCCGCAAAGATATTTGGTTAACATTGTTCCCCAGCTAACGACATTAAGCATTTATTTACACGAAAGTCCGAGCCCTAGTAATGACAATTGTAAGTACTTGCAATTAATATGTACTTATATAACCAATTATATTGCTAATGCTTTTCTACACTGAGATGGTCCGATCGGTCGACTTTAAATCTTTTTATGTTTTTAAATAAAAGGACAAAATTTTCGTTTTTAAATGGATAATAATTGTCTATTATTTTTATTTCCTATTGTAGTCAGGATGTTAAATTACACTGTGCAACAAATTTGGGGTCATCGCCGTCAGCTTCAATGGTTCCAATGCGAATTGAAAGTTAACTATTAGATTAACAAAACCGCCAATGTTCGCGTATTTTTGACAATTTTTTTCAATATGAGCGAAAATAAAAATAAAATAATAATATATTTGGAATGTAATTGTGTGTAATAATTGTTCTATGGAACCTAACGTCGAAAAATATATTTTTTCATATATTTCAAGAAAGTAGGCGAGATAGGCGTGGTCAAAGAAACCATTAATATTTTGCAGACATGCATTTATTTTTTTTTTTTCGGCAAAATACCAAAGAATTTTAGATCAAATGTACCTAAAAGTCTATTGTAATTAGAATTAATTTTCAGACTTTATTCTGAATATTCTGCAAAAGATTAGAATTGATTTTAAAAAAATATATTTTTAAATTTTTTTTGGACAAATAGTTTTTTAAAAAATATTTATTTTTAACGATTTATTGCAATACAAAATGCAGATTTGGTATGAACCTCAAGATCTTTTCCAAGTTGATGGGAGCTGGAAAATTTAGAAAATGCAGCCATTATTATGTGTTCAGAGCTATCAAATCTATTTTTTCCCAAACATCATTCTTTAACTTCTTTAATTGATCGTCAATTCGATATAATTTAAAATGCCTGAATTTGGTAACTGTTTTCTTATGTCGGAATATTAAAAATGAATGAAACGTAAGTCAAATTTAATTAAGGATCTTCATGTTAACAACAAATTGCACTAAGTGCTGCTGTTTTACCTTATTTCGGTTTGCTTTCACTGAGAAAATCGATTATATTTTTTTTTTTACAAAGTATTCAGAATAAATTCCGAATAGGAATTCCACAATTTAGTAGCCCATATAATATACTTTTTAATGCATTTGATCTAAAATTGTTTGGAACTGTTTCGAAATAGACAATAATATGACATACTTCAAAAATTTTCGCCACCCATTGAAACCGACATTAGTTGCCTCTTATTTCTTAAGGTTTTATGAATTAGAGAAACGATGGACAGCGATAGGTTAAATCTACACCCAGAGAAAACCAGAAAAAAGTTTCATCAATTTTCGTCCCATGCAACAAGATCATCAATATTCATGAAACATTTCATAAACAACAAGAATTAACACTACCATATCATGTTCTATATGAACTTTTTTCTGAACAAAATATTGAAATCCTTACACACAGAGAAAACTTAAGCTATTTGCCAACTGAAATTCGGTTAATACGACTCAAATTCGGTTAATACGAATTTCAGTCAGTTGCTACAGTTGAATATCAGTTTTCATCACAATGTTGAGTTAATTCAACTGCATTTTAGTTGCAACACCCAAAATATTCAGAAATCTAAAGTAAATATCGTTGTACGAACTGAAGTTATAAGTTGTTAACATTAAAATACATTTTTCAATTCGGTTGGCACTTTATTTCTCTGTGTGTATATATAGTGAAACATTTGAGAAATATGATGAAATTGAATTGATGTTTCATAAATACTTTGAAACGTTACATTGGACGAAAATCTATGAAACACTTCAAAAATATGATGAAGCTTTTCCTTTGAGTGTACTTAAAAGCTATGACGTACAAAGTTTCACGTTGAAACGTCTGTACTAAAAGAATTGATGGGAATTTAAAAGTCGTCCAGAGTGAATCCTTACGATGGACTTAATTGATAAAGTGAAAAAAATTAAAATTTTTTCATTCATATTGGCTACAATGGCAGTTCTTTCCACACACGCTTCGCTTTGTTTTCCAAAATAATCGCGGTTTTCTTTTTAAGTCCTTATATATGACAAAAATAGTTCCAGCGAATTTTTATATTTTTTGGTGGTGTAATATATATTTTAAAATGTGATAAATGCAATGAGATCTATGAATTGATATATATATATATATATATAATCCTGTAATCCTAGTTGGAACAAAGGGCCAGTACAAATGATTTCCATTGAATTCTGTCTTCAGCGTGCCGTTTTGCTTCCCTCCATGTCATTCTGGCTGTACTGAGTTCGGATTCTATTTGACGTCTCCACGTGTTAGCAGGTCTTCATCTACGTCGGCTGCCCTGGGGATGGAAGTCTAGGGCATTTCTGGTAACGTCATATTGGCTTTTTCTGAAGGTATGGCCCAGCCAGTTCATCTTCTTTACTCGAATGTCAGTCGTAATGGGGTTTTGTTGTGTTTTTTGCCAAAGATCATTATTTGAAATTATTTGAGGCCAGAAAATACGTAATATTCTTCGCAAACAACGGTTAACAAATACTTGGAGCGCATTTGTGTCCTTTCTACTGATGTTCCAAGTTTCGGAACCATATTAGATTAGATTATATGGCACTATGCACCGCGACCAACTTAGGTCTTTTGTGCTGCCTAAAGTTACCCTAAAGATTCAAGCTACCTATAAAGCCAATAATCCTATTAGGCAAAATCTTCATAATGTCCGAAGGGGAGACAAAGCGATTGCCAAGAAACTTGGCATGCCTTTCACATAGCCTCGGACATTCGCAAAGAACATGCTCTGATGTCTCAGCTACCAGTTCGCAAAACCTACACTCATCCGTGTCCGAAAGACCCCTTTTGCGCAGGTGGTATCTGAGATTGCAGTGTCCAGTCAGGTAATACACCAGGGTTCTCAAGTCACCCCTCCCGAGGGACAAGAGTCTCCTCGATCCTGCACTGGAAAAAGAAATTAATCTCTTAGCCTGTCGTTGGCCAAGAGAGTTTTCCCAATAGAGAGAGAATTCTGACTCCCTCCACGACCCGAGCTTCTCCCTAACATACCCCAAAGGTATACCACAGAACCATATAATAATACTGCTTTCACATTAGAATTGAAAAGTTTGATTTTTGTGCGAAGAGTTATGTGATTTGACTTAAATACTTTGTTAAGTGCGCCATATGCTTGGTTAGCCTTGCAATGCGGTAAGCTATGTCCTCCTTACTACCGCCTGAAGTTGTTATTATGCTGAATTAATATAGCTTTTATTTAATTGTAATTTAAATATTTTTATTTGCTTGAAGCTTAAAATCGACATCATCTTTGCGCCGTTAAAGATTAAAGTGATTAAAGCGATAATATACTCACAAAACGTTATTCTTGTCAAAACATTTTACCTCAAAGTTCACCATATTTATGTCTACCAAAAATCGATGAATTCTTTGAATCTATCTCGCCAACTATATATATGAAATAATATATTTGTCGACATTGAATTCAATGGAAAAATAAGTACACACAATTACATTCCAACAAATATATTTATATTTTAATTTTCGCTCATAGTGGAAAACTGGTCAAATATAAAAAAAATATAAGAATTCGAACTAACTTTGCAAAACCCTTTGGCGATTTTGTTTATTCAATGGTCTACTGTCATTTACTATTGAAACCATTGGTACACAGTGTTATATAAGAGTTTTTAAACTACCCGACGAAAAAAGTTTATATATAGTCATATATAACATGATATAATTATATATAATTACATATGTGGCCTAATGTAACGATATATATTTATATCTCATATTTATTTTTCCGACAATTTTTAATACAGCACTATATATCATCTTATATCGTTATGTCATGTTATATATATAAGTTGATATTTTTTATCTTATCATATATACTTGATATAGCTAAATATGAGATCATATATACTTCCATATATAAATATGTATATATGGAAGTATATATGATACAATAAACCCAAACAAATGCTATCACTTTTATATATAATAATATTTTTTTATGAAGGATAAATCTCATTATTTATTACTTCAGCAATTTCAGATTGTTCAAAACAACTTTTTTGTTAATGGTGTAGAAATTATACTGCCTAGCTATAGTGGAACTAAGTAACTATTTAATTTTTAAAATTGAAAATTTAGAATACATTACGCACCTTATAAGGTTTGGGTGTTTCATTAGTTTAAAAAGGCCGTTTCCAACGCTCTCTTCTTAAATGTGTTCACAATGTCACTTTAATTAAATTACATGCTTTTAAGCCATTTGAATAAAATTCTTAAGTTAATTTGTGTGTATTCACTGCATAAGTTTTGTATAATTAACACAAAATTTTGTTTATATATACGATAAAATATGCATTAAAACTGCATTAAAACCTGCATTAAAACCTCTTAAAAACTGTTTCTCTTAAAACCAGTTGGCATATAAAATTTAACAGAAGTTGAGTACCTTGGTTCTTCTTTAGTCTATATGTCAGTTGTTTTAAAACCTAAAAATTATAACGTTGTTTTTGTTGTTTCAAACGTTTATTAGAAAAGAATAAAATTATAATTCACAAAAGACGCTTATTCAAATACGTTAAAATGCTTACAGAATAAAGAGAATAAGAACATAAAGAGGAATATGAAAAATATGCAGAGTTGTATTTTAGGGATATAATCCAACACTCTCTCTCAAATCTGCATATCCTTTGATATTTTAATAATAAATACATTGACAAAATAAAATTATTTTAGTCCTAAACATTCTACGAATTTTACATGTTTTGATTTAGATAAATTCTTAGTAAATATATCTGCTGTCATACTATCGGTTGAGATGTATCGTATTTCAATCTGATTGGCTCTAACAACTTCTCTCACATGTTGGTACTTGACATCTATATGTTTACATCTTCCATGGAGTACAGGATTTTTTGCTAAATGTTGAGCTCCAAGATTGTCGCCATAAATCACCATAGGATTGTCATCAGGATAACAATTAATTTCGGTTAATAATCGCTTCAAATATACTGCTTCTTTAGCTGCTGTCGACAAAGCCACAAACTCAGCTTCTGTGCTACTGAGTGCTATGTTTGACTGCTTCTTACTTTCCCAACTAAAAGCACAACCAGCCAGGATAAATGAAAATCCAGTATATGATTTTCTATCTTTTGAGCAACTTGCCCAATCTGCATCAACGAAACCTACTGGGGGCTTTCCAGTCTTAGAATATTGTAACTTTAAATCTGTTGTTGTAGACAAATATCTCAATACGTGTTTCGCAGCTTGTTCATGTTCACTATGTGGATCTTGATTCTTCTGTGCAAGTTTACCAACGGAATGTAAAATATCTGGTCGAGTACTTATCGCCAAATACATTAATGTTCCAATAAGAGATTGATACTTATTTGGATCTACTCGTTCACATTTTTCATTGTTGCAGGAAATCTGGAAACCTGGGTCAAGTGGAGTGGACGCTGGTCTACAGTTTTCCATACCATATTGTTGTAGAAGATTGTTTACGTACTGTTTGTGACCTAC
This sequence comes from Delia radicum, assembly GCA_021234595.1. NCBI lineage: Eukaryota > Metazoa > Arthropoda > Insecta > Diptera > Anthomyiidae > Delia > Delia radicum. The sequence continues at coordinate 140,698,371 of CM037854.1, forward strand.
ACTTATGTTACCAGTTTCGCCATCACGTTCAATTTCCATGCCAAGGAAATGTTTAACATTTTCATTATCTACAAGCTTAAATTTTTTCGAAATCATTTCCTTTATTAATTTTAAATCACTTTTGTCCGAACAGGCAATTAATATGTCATCGACATAAACTGCAATTAAATTAAATTTTCCATCCTTTTGCATGCTGTATAAGCAGGGTTCACTATCGCATGGCTTAAAACCAATTTCTCGTATTGCTCCATCTAACGTTGAATTCCACGCACGACCTGACTGTTTAAGTCCATAAATAGCTTTATTTAAATGTAAAACTTTGTTTGGATCTTCTTCAAGAAATCCACTAGGTTGTCTCATATACACCTCCTCATTTAAATCGCTATTTAAATATGCTGTTGAAATATCTAAGTGATGTAAATAAAGTTCCTTTTCAGCAGCAATTGCAAAAATCATTCGAATTGTCGAGTAACGTACGACCGGTGAAAAAGTTTCACTATAGTTAACGCCATATTCTTGGCTACAACCCTTAGCAACCAGGCGGGCCTTAAATCTTTCGATATTTCCATGTTTATCTTTTTTAACATTAAAAACCCATTTACTACCTATTGCTTTTTTACCTTTGGGTAGGTCAACCAACGACCATGTGTCATTTTCTTTTAGTGCTAAAAATTCTTTTTTCATTGCATCTTTCCATTTAATAGAGTACTTACTTGCGATTGCATCATCATACGTTTGTGGTATATTGACATCTTGCTCATCACCACTAGCAAAATTTAATTTGTTGTATACTTTCTTAGGACGACCAACGTTACCTGTGCGTATTAGTTTTGGTCTACCAGGACCACGAGCTCCATCTTCATTAGATTGTTGTTGATTCTCATCTTCACTTTCAGATTGAAAACCAAGAAATGCAGATTCAGAACTTGATTCATATTCTTCTTCATCAGTTTGTGTTTCGGTATTTGTATTTTCATTTTCACCTTCACTTGTTGTAGTAGTACAATTTGTAATTAAGGAAAAATCCACAGTATCAACATTATTAACCACGACAATTTCTGGTGTTTTTTCTTGAAAACGTTTTCACAAAACATGACATCTCTTTTCTCAACTATACGTTTATCTTTAACATCAAACAATCTGTACGCTTTTGCAGTTAATGAGTATCCTACAAAAATAAATTCTTTTCCTTTTGCAGAAAATTTTCTTGAATGTGTTTTATCAAGTCCAACTGCTGGGGAACCAAAAATACGCAGATGACTAACATTTGGTTTTTTGCCGCACCATATTTCAAAAGGAGTCTTATCTTTTAATACTTTTGTGATTGATCTGTTTCTTATGTAAACAGCTGTATTCACAGCTTCTGCCCACAATGCCTCATCAACGCCTGCATGAACAATCATACTACGTGCCATCTCCACTATTGTTCTATTGGCTCTTTCTGCAGTGCCATTCTGCTGTGGAGTGTGTGGAACCGTAAGCTGCCTTTGGATACCATTCTCTTCTAAAAATTTATTGAATTTTGTGTTCACATACTCACCGCCATTATCGCTTCGTAAGGCTTTAATTTTTCGTTCAAGTTGGTTTTCCACAAAAGATTTAAATATTTTGAATTTTTCAAAACCTCACTTTTATTTTTCATAAAATACACGAAAATGTTTCTCGAATGATCATCAATGAACGTGACAAAGTAACGTGCACCTCCAACTGATGGAGTGTTCATTGGCCCACACACGTCCGTATGTATTAAATCCAGCAAACTATCTGCTCTGTTTTGGCCGCTGTTCGAAAATGGCTGTGAACTTATTTTAGATTTCATACACGTCTTACAACTGATGTCATTTGGGACTTTATTCATTTTAAGACCTTCTACTGCATCTTTGTTAACCAAATCATTTAAGCTTTTGAAATTTAAATGTCCATAGCGACTATGCCAACGCACACCATCATCATTTGATAAACAAAAATTAGCTTGTGTTTGTCTTAATTCAGCCACCAAAAATAAACTGTTTCGGTACTTTGCAGTTAAAATAATATCACCTATTTTATTTTTTATTGTAGCTGTATCACCTTTAAACAGAACACTAAATCCTGCTTTCGTTGCTATTCCAACTGATATAAAATTTCCGATTAATCCAGGAACATAAAGTACTTCTCGTAAAGTTATTTCACCATTATCAGTTTTGACTTTTACAATTCCTTTACCTAGCACTTTTAAGTAGATTTCACCACCTAGCATTACCTCTTCTTCGCTTTGTACGAAAGTTGAAAACAATTGACGTTTGCAGCACATGTGAGATGTAGCGCCGCTGTCGACGCACCAAGTATTTTTATCAAAACCATTTTTGTCGTTAAAAGCTGCAAGCAAAGAAAACGCTCGATGTTGCTCTCTCTTTTCCCCATCATTTTTTGTTACGCTCTTACAATTTTTTGCAAAATGACCACGCTTACCACAATTGTAACATTTGAATTTTCGGCCGTTGCCACCACTATTGTTGTTGTTGCTGCTTTTATTTTTTCCATATTGGTTTGTACGTGCCACAAAGGCTTGATGACTAATACCAGCAGCTTCATCACCATTATCGTTTTGTTGTGTTCTGCGATTACCTTCTTCTAACAATTTTACCTTTAGTACCTCTAGGGTAGGCAAAGCATCACGAGTTTCCATTGCTATAACAAAATTTTCGAACTCTTTTGGTAAACTTGACAACAGAAGGATCACTAGCAACTCTTCACCAATCACAATTCCTACTTCAGCCAACTTTTCTGATGTTTCAGTAAATGCATTGAGGTGTTCCATCATGGTTGAGTTATCGAGCATACGAAGACTCAGTAGCTTCTTGTAAAGACTCACTTTACGTAGCGGACCACTTGGTCTGTAAATACCTGCAAGCTTCTTCCATGCCTCATCGGCTGTCTTACAACTTTTAACGTAGTTTAGTTGTGATGGTTTTACTGATAACATTATTGTAGCAAGGGCTTTTCCATTTTTCTCTTCCCATTTTTCAGCCTCTGCGGCTACTGTTGGTTTAGCTAATTTTCCATTTGCAATTGTCCACAATTCGGAGTGCACCAAAATACATTGCATTTGCACACACCATGTGTCGTAATTATTATTGTCCAATTTGTCTATTTGGTACATTGAAGAACTCATCATTATTTCTTTATATTTTTTTTTCCCTTTTTTTTTCTTTTATTCGATTTAAAATACGCGACTGACGCTATCTTTTCTTATTTTACCCGAAGATTCTTTAATTTTAACTTCTGGGCCCATAACCTGTTGTTTCAAACGTTTATTAGAAAAGAATAAAATTATAATTCACAAAAGACGCTTATTCAAATACGTTAAAATGCTTACAGAATAAAGAGAATAAGAACATAAAGAGGAATATGAAAAATATGCAGAGTTGTATTTTAGGGATATAATCCAACAGTTTTTAAGTAATTTAATAAAAAAATATTAATAATAATTACAAAACAAAAAACCATAAGTTTTCATGTTTTTTATAGCAAATTTTGAATCTCATTTGTATTATAATTATAAACGGTGCTAAAAAATATATATATTTTACTATATAAAAGTGAATTATTTTTGATTAATTGGACCATATACACTTACATATCGCACACCCAGTTCAAAAGTGACTCAACTCAAAATTTTAATTTTTCGGTTTTATATGCTTATATACTTGTTTATCTATAAAAAAAATATCAGTGTATTTTGTTGTTGTTAACTGTTGCTAACAAAACAGTTATGTCTTTCTTTATGTTTCAATAGGTATAAAGTTGCAAATATTTTTTTTCGATTTCTGAAAAATTAATAATTTTGAGTTGAGTCACTTTTGTACTAGGTGTGCGATATGTAGATTATATGGTCATATATAGATCTATATATATTTTATATGATAAGATATACAAGATATGCTAATATATTACATACAATGCAGTGATATATGATGATATATTACGCCATATTAAAAAATTTGCTTAAACTAAGTATAAGATATGATATCGTAATACTTATATTGCCACACATATAAGCATATAAATTGATATCAAGTGTATAAGAGTATATAGAAACGGAAATAAAAATTATTCAAGTTCGAGGCCATACTCTATATTTCTTTATTAGGATATTGTCCTAACAAATAATCTATAGAGTTTTTTGTTTTCAAATTTATTAATTGACCACTTTCAGGAATGGTTGGTGGATAGATCTATTTTGGGAATTTTCTAGGTTCCCATCATCAGAACACGTTTTGAAAGCGGTAACAATCCCATGCCAAACATCAAACATTCATATAAACTAGTTTACTCACTATATGAAAACTAATATATGAGCTTGAAGTTAAAGATTATAACCATTGATGAAAAAAAAAATTGAAAACTTGTTAGGACAATATCCTAATAAAGAAATATAGAGTATGGCCTCGAACTTGAATAATTTTCATTTTCATTGCACAATTAAAGGTCGAAAAAACATAATTTTTATTTTTTAATAAAAATTATATCAAACTTCTATAAAAGACGAAGTACAGTCTAGTTTACTCCCCCTGTTTTGTTTATAAACGAAACAAAAAATAAAAAGGAGGAAATAAACAAAAAACGTGTATTGAATATCTACCAAAGGTACACCTTGCACATAACAAACAAGTTTTCAATTTATTTTTTGATCAATTTTTATAATCATTAACTTCAAGCTCATATATTAGTTCTCATGTAGTGAGTAAACTAGTTTATATGAATGTTTGAAGTTTGGCATGGGATTGTTACCGCTTTCAAAACGTGTTCTGATGATGGGAACCTAGAAAATTCCCAAAATAGATCTATCAACACATTCCTGAAAGTGTCAAATAAAAAATTTGAAAACATAAAACTCTATAGATTATTTGTTAGGACAATATCATAATAAAGAAATATAGAGTATGGCCTCGAACTTGAATATTTTTCATTTTCATTGCACAATTAAAGGTCGAAAAAAACATAATTTTTATTTTTTAATAAAAATTATATCAAACTAGTATATAGAAACTTTTTTCGTCGGGTAGTCAATTATCTTTATCCAGTAAAATATATAGTCTAAACAGATAAAATACTCGATTGAAAACGAAACAGTTGCTCCATAACGAGTTATTTTGCTCAAAATTTGTTAAGATACAAAATTCCAACAAATTGCGACGCTCGGTAACAAATTTTATAAAATTGATAAAAACTTAAATCTTTAAGGATTTCAGAAGGGGATTAAAAGGAAAGGATTTATAAGGATTATTTTAAAACAAAAATAAAACGATGTTTACAAGACAAAACAAAAAACGAGACAAAACAATACAAATATGCAAAAGTCTTACGGCATTTTTCACAATTATCGGTTACACATCTGGAATTATCTCTACGACGTAAAGACAAAGAAATTAAAGTTAAACCAGATTATTGTGAAAAACGATTCAAAATATTGTTAAAACATCAACATTTTGAAACTGAGTTTTTGCAAATAATATTAAAACTTTAATAATGATTTACAAAAACTCCGCCTCTAAAGACCTGGAGCTAATTCGATGTTAAAACAATAACGTATTTGATAGTTTGTTTTACATAATTAGCTCTTTAACATTAAATTAAAACTGGTTTGTTTTGTAATACGACAAAAGAAGAAGATATAAAAAAAAAACTTACTTGAACGAGATTTGAAATTAACATGGGTAACATAGTTAATGGAAAACGTAAAATATTGAATAATGATAATGAAACAAATGTTTTAGTAGCATCGAGAACATTATCTTCATCAATTAAAACATAAGTGGCAAATGTAACCAATGAGACCTAGAATTTAAAGGAATGAAGTTATAAAATATGCATAAATATTACTAGAGAAATAATGTTTAAATGTTTTAGGGGAAAAAATTAATGCTGAAAGTATTAAATAGTAGTTAAAAGTGTAACCCATAGATTCCTTAACGATGTTTTCGAAAGCCTTTTAGAGGTGACATTTGAAATTCATTAAATAGAGATGTAAGAAATTAAAACCATTATTGGTTTGGGTTTTTTTATATATATATAAAATGAAATCCATGTTTTTTGTTTTAATGTTGAGTAGCAATTTTTAATTTATTCGAAATTTGTTGTACCTCTGCTATATCCACCATTAACATGGGTATGGTTATCATTGGCAGTTTAATCAAATCAAATAGAGCAAGGCTGACGAAAACTTTGGTGGGTGTTAAATGATTATCATCACTAATCAATATATAAGTGGCAAATGTCACCAAAGAAACCTTTTTGTAGAAAATTTTTATTAATTTAATAAAAAGAAGTTTTTGTATATATTTTGCTGCTACTTCTTATACTGAAGTCCTTTTAATTTTGTGTGGAAACCTGTTAAAGAAATTAGTGGAAATGTTTGTCAGATTTAAATAAAACTTACCAAGAATGGAGCACAGGACCATAAAAATGATGTACTGGCATTGAGATAGGCAGTCGATTTTAAAGTAGCAATTTCCTTTTCACGAATTTCCAAAACTTGTTTTTCAAAACTGGGTTCCCAAGCGTATAATTTTAAAACCTAAAAGATTTAGAAATTAAATATTATTGTAAAATTTATAAAAAAAACGTAAAATATTTTTTGCTATAGATTTTTTAATAAGTGTTTACTGTTTTTGGAGAAACAGAAAAACTTTTAAATATTTTCTTAAGTTTTATTTTTAGTACTTTTGAAAAAAAAAACATAATTTTAGTTTCATTTAGTACTACTTTAAGTACACACTTTAAGCCTCTTTAAAATAGAATTCTTTGTATAGGACTTTTCGAATTTTAGTAGTGTTTGAAGTAATAAAGGGTCCGCCATCTAACGTTTTTTTTTTTCAACTAGTGCTTATTTCGAGAATGGTAACACTTAGCTCATGTCTGATTTGACAGATAATTAATGTTATCCTTCCGCTGAACGAATATGGTCCGTATGTTCGTTATGTTGTGAAAAAAGTGAAAGAAACTGGCATCCTCATCGATAAACCAAAGCGTGAAAGGCCAAAAACAGTGCGTACACCCGAGAATATTGCTGCTGTGGCAGAAAGTGTGCGTGAAGCGCCATCAACATCAATTCACCGTCGTTCTCAACAATTGAACATTTTGGAGACATCATTGAGACGAATTTTGCATAAAGACCTTGGTATTTGGCGGACCCTTTATTAGCATTTTATTTGTTTTTTATTAGAAAAGGAATACATTTTTAGTACTTTCTTTTTGTTATTTCAAACACACTCTTTTTTTTCTTTAAAAGAAAAAAAATATTGTAAAGTTATTTTTCAGTACAATTTGTATTGCTGTTGAAGACATTTGTTCTATTTAGTACTTTTAAAGAAAAAAAAATAGTTTTTAGTAAAAAAAATTCTACTTTTAATACTTTTGTAGGGTGGATACTTTAAAAGAAGAGCGAAATTTTTGAAGTATGTACTAAATTGAACTTTTTAGAGCGTGTACAATTTTTAGAACATTTTTAGCATTTCTAGATAATGCTAAATAAAAGATTTAGCACTATATTCAGTACTGCTTTTACTACATTCGAAAAACATAATTCTCAGTGCATTTAATGATAGGGTATTATTTTTAGTACCTACTTTTGAAAGCCTAAAAAATATTTAACATTTTTAGTACTTTTAAAAGGAAGTTATTTTTTTCAATTTAGCAGTTTTCATACCTCTTAAGGCTGAAACATAATTGGCTTAAGTGGCTTTATTCAGGTATTGATATGAAACAAAAATTTGGAAATATATATAATTATTTAAATTTTAAAAAATTTTAATTTTCGTTTCATACCAACAACTGACTTAAGTCCATTAAGCCAAATACGAGTATTTTTCAGAATTTGTTACATGTTGGTTATTTTATTTAGTTGTTTTTTTTCAAATTTTAGTAATTATTATTTTTAATTTTCGAAGATTTATTTACATTTTGGCAATTTGTGTGTTTTTCAATTTAAGTATATTCCCTCAATTGTTTAATATACCCAAGTAAGAAAATTATATGTGGGGCAACATCAAATTAAATATAATTTAATCCGAAAAATGAGAACATATACATAATTGTATCTAAAACACATCAAATTGTATATAATTCGATACAATGCATATATCAATTCAATGCAATTTGATACAAATTTGTATAATTTGATGTACGAGGGCGGTCCCAAAATTAGGCGACCTGACGTATAGATGGCGGCAGTAGTTAAAAAAAAAATTACTTTGGTGAAAAGTGGCAACCTTATAAAACATATGTTTTAAGTTTCAAAGCTCCACGTTGTTTAGTATTTTATTTTTTGGAGCCATCTAAAATAAACGATATCAGTGAATTTGTAAACATGGAAAAAATTGGTCACCGTTATGTAATTCAATACTTTAATTTGAAAGGTCTCAGTCCAACCAATATTAACGCCAAGCTAGATTATATTCTGCTCCTTCGTTTACGACCATAAAATATTGGGTGGCAGAAGTTTAAAGCGAGGAAATACGAGCTGCCAAGACGAATACCGTAGTGGCCGACCAATTGAAGGTCTCCAAGCCAGACACGGTTAAGAAAATATTAGATGATCGTCGGATGCAGGTGAGTGAGCTGACTGAAATGATAGGCATTTCAAAAATTGCTGTACTTCGCATATTGACCCAAAATTTGCAGGTGAGAAAGCTGTGCGCAACAGTGTCGTAAAGATGTTGTGAAGATGATGGCGAAAATCAATGAAATAAAATTCGCATTGCTTCATCACGCACCTTATTCGCCAGATTTAGCTCCCTCGGATTATTTTCTATTTTCAAACTCGAAAAATAGCATAGAAAATGTTTCCCAAATTTGTTGTTTTCTTTGTTAGATCGGCTAATTTTGGGACCGCCCCTCGTATATTAAGATACAATCTAATCCGAATTTTTTCCCCATACAAATTTTTGGGTATTATATATAATTGTATCGAATTAGACATAATTTTATATTATTGAATAAGAGTTCATAAAAACAGTTCATAGCTTTGATCAATGGTTATAATCTTTAACTTCAAACTCATATGTATATTAGTTCTCAGTGTAGTGAGTAAACTAGTTCATATGAATGTTTGATGTTTGGCATGGGATTGTTACCGCTTTCAAAACGTGTTCTGATGATGGGAACCTAGAAAATTCCCGAAATAGATCTATCAACACATTCCTGAAAGGGTCAAATAAATAATTTGAAAACAAAAAAACTCTATAGATTATTTGTTAGGACAATATCCTAATAAAGAAATATAAGTAAGTAATATAATTCCTTACATATTTTATAATTTATTTTCATAGAAATGGGACGTGAAAAGCATTGCACACCTGAAAAACGTGCTATTATAAAAAATTTGGTTTCTAATCATAAACCATATTCTGAAATAAGAAAATGATTATAAATGCAATAAAATTTACTCAAAAATCTGGAAAATGTGGTCGGAAGCGAGTTTTTTCACCATTAGTGGTTAAGCGTTTGGTTAGACAAGTCAGAGCTTAAAAAAGAACTTAATGTGACAGCAAGTGTCGAAACGATTCGTCAGAGATTGCGAGACAACAACTTAAACGCCTGCTGTCACCGAAAAGTGCCCCTGCTCTCACGTAAGCATGTTGCAAAGCGTTTGGAGTTTGTTAAAACTCATGTGGAATGGCCAGCTGAAAAGTGGAGAAATGTTCTTTGGACAGATGAATCCAAAATTGTTTTATTTTGAGGCAACGGATTGCGTTCTTATGTCAGAAGACCCCCTAACGCTGAATTCAATTCAAAATTCACAACAAAAACCATTAAACATGGTGGTTCTAGCATTATGGTATGGGAATGCTTTTGCTACTATGGCGTACGACCCATATACTGGATCAGAACAATCATGGATAAGACGGTATACGTTAATATCCTCCGGGAAGTAATGTTACCATATGTTTCTGAGGAAATTCCGCTGATTTGGGTCTTTTAACAAGAGTGGTTTCAGCACAATAAAGTAAGTGTGATGGAATAGCCTGCTCAGTTCCCAGATCTAAATCCAATCGAGAATTTATGGACAGATATAAAAAAGAAGGTGGCACAAATGCAACCAACCAGTAATGAAGCCCTTTGGATGGCTGTTCAGCAAATCTGGAACTCAATTTCGAAGGAGAGATGCCAAAATCTGGTGAATTCGATGCAAAAATGTTGTGCAGAGGTAATTGCCAATAATGGGCACGCTACAAAATATTAATTTTAATATGTGAAGACACCATAAAAATACTGTTTTCAAAATTTTTAATTTATTTTTATTTATTCTTAGTTTAAGTATTTAATTTAAATGCGAAAAAAACGGTAGTGCTATTTTTTTTTTGACTGGGTGTTTAAATAAAAAACCAAATCATCAATTTTTTATTTAATATTGTTTCACAGTCTTGTAAGTATCTTATGACACGTTTTTAGTGAAATCAATTTAACTTTTTTAAAAATATCTAACGAAGAAATTTTTTTTTTATCCTGGTGCTATTTTTTTGACCGCAGCTGTATGTAATTTTAAACGACTATTTTTAATTATACCTTGCTTGTGTGATAACTATCCAAGTAGAAAAATACATAAAAAAAAATACGAAATATACATTTTTTATTTTTTGTTTTTTTTTTTCATGTACAAAATTTGGATTTCAACTATATTTTACATAATTTTTTAGTCTAAAAAATTAGCAAAAATGCATTTTTATGGTAATGATCCGAAAAATCAATTTATTTCAAAATAAAACGAAAAGTAGCATTGAAAAACTTTCCCTTCTGATAAAATTTTGTTTTTCAAGAGCCTTTGAATTACTAAAAATTAAAACCCCAAGATTCTTTTCATTAAAACATCGCAGGATGCTTAGAATCATCCTCAGCAAACACTTTATAAACCAAAGCAGCCAACTTTACATGATATTTAAAAAAAAAAATCAGTTTGTTTTTAGCATTTTAACAGAAAACATAAGTTTTCGATAAATTTTTCTACATTTTTCGAATATTCGCCCATGTCCTGTCTTTCCTTACTTTTTATATGAATGAACACAAAAAACACAAATGAAATTGAAATTCGGTGCTTTTTTAATCCCCATAAATGTATAAAATTCCAAATAATATTCGAAAAATGTCGAAAAATTATCGAAAACTTATGTTTTCTGTCGAAATGCTAAATTTTAACGTATAAAACAGTCTTATGATTTTTAAAATATGCTGTAAGGAAAAAAGTGCTTTTGTTTTACTTTCTACAGGAAAGTAAATCGAAAATAAAAATGTGTATGTGAAAGTCAAAGCACCAAAAAGTCGTATTGATTTCACTTTCATGGGAATGTGAAACATAGGACAGAGGTGAATATTTCGAATTTTATACAAATTTAAATTTCATGAGTTTTTGAAATTCATTCGCATTCAAAAAGTAATTAAAGACAGGCATGAGAGTTATATATTTAAACGATTTTTTCAAATTCTGATTTAAATTGAACTAACATTTAAAAATCATAAATCTTACGATTAGGTAAATTTTCCTAAAAAAAATAACACGATTTAACCCCAGATATTCCCATCTCAATGTGACTTTCATAAATATGATTAGGCCTTAAACTGTGGTTATTTGAGAAAAGTTAGCAGGCCTAAATTCATTAACTTACCTTAATACCACTTAAAACTTCATTCATCAATTTAACACGTTCATCTTTGTACTTCATTTGTCTGATCTGATACGTTTTAATACGATTGGCAATAACACCGTTGACAGGAATTAAAATGACCATAACAGCAAGACCAGCCAATACAGAGGGACCCAATAATTGCCACAAGAAATATAAAGCTAAAACCGATTTGCAACGGAGCGGACCACAACATATTTAAATATGTAGTTAAATCCATAAAACGTTGAGCATCAACAGCCATTAAATTGACAATTTCACCGACAGTAGACTCTTTACGAGTAGCATTTGATATGACCAAAGCTTTACGATAAATGGCATTAATCAAAGCGGTACGAATGCGTAGACCCACAATAAACATGCGATGGAAATATTGACCCAATATAATTGTCTGAACAGCAGCCAACAAGAAAAGTAAGACAGCATAAAAAATACCCTTCCATTCGGGTTGTTTTTCACCCTCCTCGGAATAATCTTCCACAAAACCAATAATCAAACGTAATACTTGAGGTTGGGCAAAGGTTAGGATATCAGTGATTAATTTCATCATTGAACCAAATAAGAAAACACCACCAAATGATTTATAAATTGGAGGCATTATGGAAACTGTGCCCGTTTTTTTGCCCGTCTTCGGGCCATGAGGATTTTCAAATGTTACCTTGCCATTGCTGAATTGTACCTTCTCTTGGCCCGGCTGCACTTTAAAATATTTACGTACATTCTTATTCCAATAATAGGCAAATATGGGCATAACTTCTTTACAACTATCTTGAGGATTTAAATCCCATAAATCTTTTTCTTCCAAAGGATTACGGTAACCCCTCCAGGCCATACCATCAAACCATTGGTAGGTCATGCGTGATAAGAAGCTTGCTGAACTTTCGGGAATTTCCGATTTCGAACGTTGATATTTCGTTTGACGGGGCATAGCATCAGCAAAACAATTTAGGAACAACATACCACAGGTAAATGCGAAATAAATCATAAAACTAATGTATTATATTCATCCCAAGAATAATCGGGTTGGTCGGTTGCACCAGAATTGATAACTTCGCTGCGTATTTTTTCAGCTCTTACCTCGGTACGACAGCGGGGTATGGAGAAGATGACCAAAAAAAACCAGAATAAAAATTGTGTTCCTGATGTTTGTACACCATATTTGCGATTTAAAGGAATGAACATAAATATGAGTAACTGAAAAGAGAATAAAGGAAATTATTTTAATAACTAGGCAATAAATAAATAAATAAAATGTCTGTACACGTATTTAACCGTGTTAACCTAAAACAACCCGTAACCGTCCAAACAACAATTTCACACTCAATTTTGAGTACCAGAGTACAAAAATTATATGGTGGGATATCTAATTAGATAGGGTCCAATTACTAATCAGATGCAATTTAATCTGACAAATGTTGAATACAACTGTATTACGTACTCAAAAAAGTTTTACAGTAGAATCTACTGAAAATTACAGTTAAAACAACTGTAAGTTACGTTAAAAGGCGAAAAAAAATGTAATTGCAGTTAAAATAATTACAAATTTAGTTATTTTTAACAGCCCGAGTAAAAACGTTTACTTAATATAACATTATATAAAAACATATAGTTTTATATAGCTTAGTATGGATATATGTGATGGCGCATTTGATCATATATAACTTTATCTTGGATTTAATGTTTCGAAAATTTGTGATATAGGGTGAGGTAAAGCACCTTTTTATGTTTACCCCCCCCCCCCCCCCCCCCCTAATCATATGTAAGTAAACCGTCGCACAGTAGCGCCTCACAGTAGCGCCTGTAGAACAAGTGAGGTGGTAAAAATCAAAAACTTCATGTGCCCCTAAAAAATATTGAATAAACCTATTTTATAGGAAATTGTCCAACGATTTCAAATATGCCACTCTTATTAAAATCAGATTTTTGGTTCAGAAGATATAGCCCTTCAAAGTTGACCGATTTTCAGTGTTCAAAAAAACAGAACATTTTTATGTAATTTTGTCCGCTTTCAGATGCATAATCTCGAAAACTAGATAACGGATCGTCATTCTTTTTAATGTTATTGATAGATATATTTATTAAGAGAAGATTAAAAAAATTAGACTGTTTGCTTTGTATTGGTCCAGGTACTTTGATATTTACAAACTATCCATTTTTTCAATATTTCTCAATTTTGGTGGAAAATAAAAAAAACTATTAAAAACTATATTTGCCATATTTTCAAAATAAGTTCTTTGATTAGTCATTTACCTATTGCAAAAATTTCCAGCTGCCCGTCCTTGCCCCATTTTTTGCTAGAGGTAAAATTTTGAAAAAAGACATGGTTCAAAAAAAGGTGTCGCATGCATTTTTGGGCAATTAATGACATATAAACGCGGAAACCCATTCTTATTATTATTGTTAATATATATGATTTTTGTTTATGATTATAGGTAGATTATACTATATATTTCAAAACAACCATAATCCCGTTATTAGTCAAGGTTAGGTAGATTTTTGTTTTTCATTCAAGGTAGATTATGAAAATGTTTGTACATTAGGTAGATTTTTGTTTTTAATTCAAGGTAGATTAGACTATATATTTAAAAACAATCAATATCCCGTGATTAGTCTAGATTAGGTAGATTAGACTATATATTTGAAAAAAAAAAATATCATAATCCCGTAGTTATATATTTTATGAATCTCCCTAATAAACACTTCGAGAAGATTTTTTGAAAATGATGAGGCTGTAACTCGAATCACTGGAATAGACAATGAAACCATTAAGAGATTGGGAACGATCTTGAATATTTTAAACTGCAAGGAAAAAGTTGATTCTGAAAAGTATGGAGAATATGCCTCGAAAACTGCATCTCTTTTAGCAAACTTATATCCACAGAAAAAGTTGAACCCGACAGTTCATAAAATATTGTCACATGGAAAAGATATAATTGAATATCAGTCTTTGCCAATTGGAGAACTTTCTGAAGAAGCACAGGAGTCCGTAAACAAATTTTATAAAAAATATAGACTGCTGAACACTTTCAAATCATCAAGGGTAAGACAAAATGAGGATCTCTTCAACATGTTAGCAGCATCTTCCTATCCACTTATTTCATCACTGCGGCATATAAAGTCACGAAAAGAGTTAGAAAATAATTATGGTTCAGAAATGATAAGTCTTTTAGATATACCTTCCTTTACGGACTGTGAGCAATATTTTACAACAAATTGAAAAATAAAAAAAAAAGAAAATTAAATTTTTTCTGGAATAGTTTTAAATCATAAAAGCCTTTAAAAGAGACAAACAAAAATAAAAAAATTTAAAAATAAAAAATATTTTATTTTACTACCCATGAAAATGATTTTTTTTACAAATATCAACTTTGCTAACCTATAAGTAGGCACCTAAGAGGTGTAGAACACTTTTCAAACACTCATTTCATAGGTTGATTATCGATTATATATCATATGCTTTTTAAATTTGTTGATTATCTTATTTGGTTCGAAAGTTATGATTTTTGCAACGAAAGACCTCAAATGGCGCCACTGTGCGTCGCAAGTTGAGAATACGTATTATCATCGAAATTAAAATTTTCGAGTATCTATACTATGACCTCTGCAAGTTACTCAAATTATATGAATTCAGCAACCTCACGCAGGCCACCTTGGACATGGTGGACTGTACGTGTATAATTATATATAATAACTAGCTGACCCGGCAAACGTTGCTTTGCCTTCAAGTTTTAATTGTAATTAATTCTTTAAATCAAGAAATTTCTTTTACGCAAATAAATAATTAAAAAAATAAATTCACATTAGTTAATCATTTTAAAATTTGTAATTTCATGGGAAGCCCAACGCCTCTTTGTCCTTCTATCGCCTTTAGTCTAGGACTATGAGGAACGCTAAAACAATTTTGAACAACATTATTAAATAGCCTTGCAAAAAGTCTTGAATGTGATGATTTATTTTAATACTTATTTGTTTTTTGCTTTTGGTACCACGCCCATTTACCCCATTCCGCCCATTTTCAGTTCGACTACTAATATTTGTAATTGATGGACTCGTACAAAATTTGAAGGCTATATAGCTAATATAGAACCCTAGATATTTTATATTAATATTAATTTTGTATATGAGCTAAATAATCACTTTGTATGGGAGCTGCCACGCCCACTGGTATGATCCCGCCCAATTTTCCCATGACTATTCATAATATAATCAATGTGCACAAACTTCTAAGACTCTGGCTATTATAGAACTGTAGATATATGATATTAAATATTTACTTTGTATGGGAGCTGACACGCCCACTGGTCCAATCACGCCCATTTTTCCCATGACTATTCACATTAACAAATAATAAACGTGCACAAATTTCTAAGAGTATGGCTATTATAGTACTGTAGATATATGATATTAAATATTTACTTTGTATGGGAGCTGACACGCCCACTGGTCCGATCACGCCCATTTTTCCCATGACTATTCACATTAACAAATGATCAACGTGCACAAATTTCTACGACTATGGCTATTATATTACTGTAGATATATGATATTAAATATTTACTTTGTATGGGAGCTGACACGCCCACTGGTCCGATCACGCCCATTTTTCCCATGACTATTCAGGTTAACAAATAATCAACGTGCACAAATTTCTAAGACTCTGGCTATTATAGAACTGTAGATATATGATATTAAATATTTACTTTGTATGGGAGCTGACACGCCCACTGGTCCGATCACGCCCATTTTTCCCATGACTATTCACTTTAACAAATAATCAACGTGCACAAATTTCTAAGAGTATGGCTATTATAGTACTGTAGATATATGATATTAAATATTTACTTTGTATGGGAGCTGACACGCCCACTGGCCCGATCACGCCCATTTTTCCCATGACTATTCAGGTTAACAAATAATCAACGTGCACAAATTTCTAAGACTCTGGCTATTATATTATATTATATAAAATTATATATAAATATATGTAATTATATACATTTGTTTACTCTAGTACCCACTTTCAAAATACAGTTCATATAATACAGATGTACTTTATATTTTATAACTTTTAAATATTTAAATTCCTTATTGTTTTTTCTAATGGAAATAAATTAATTTTTAATGAAATTTTAAACTACCAAAATTGTATAAAAAAAAACCGAGCGCAAGAAAAACTAATGAAAAACTTTTCTAGTCTGATTTTAAAGATATAACTACAACAGGACTATACTTAAGCTTTCTTTCGGTTTAGTTGTACGAAATGAAATTTATTTTTTGGTTTGAACCACAAACCCCTTAAAAGTAGTTTTAAATGCATGCCATTGTACATCGCTTATTAAATACATATTTAAATGCACTCACAAGACGTTAATTTTCGGCACTCTTTTTGAACACTTAAAAAATGAATTTATTAAACGTATAAAAAATAACATCGAAGCATCGATCTTTTATACAAATAAATCACTAGTTTTTATGAAGTGCAAAATAGTCATAAACCAGCATAAACACCCTCTTGCCTATGATAAGCCAATGTTAAAAAAAAAATGTGTTTTTCGCCTCAATTTGAAAGCATTTACTGTGAGTAAAAAATGTGCTTTTATAGCTTTTTGGTCAGGTATATTTTAGCTGGGTAAATTTGTAGTTAAGATTTGTCGGTGTGTAATTTGTTAATTTCTTTTCTATAAATATAAACATAATCTGTCATAATTATTATTCCCTCTTACAAAAATTTACTAAATACAAGTAAATTGGTAGAAATCGTAATACTAGGCAACATTGTTTTTTCATTTTGAAATCTAACTGGTTGCAAGTGCCAAAAATTCACTGCCTTCAAAATTTCGTTGTAAGTTGAGTCGCTAGTGACAAAAGTGTAATTGTATTAGTAAAAAAAATGTGAGCGTATTAAGTTTTTCGAACTTGTACTTGCTTGTGCCAACGGGGGGGGTTAAAATTTCGTTGTAAATTGAGTAGCAAGTGACAAAAGTGTAATTGCAATACTGAAAAAAGTGCGAGTGTATTGAGTTTTTCGAACTTGCACTTTCTTAAACTCATTACTTTAACTACCACCCTGTCTACCACTATCACTAATACAACGCAAATTAAATAATCTGATATTACAAATTCACTACTTATAATACAATAAAATACTTACAAATGTTGCAAATTTAATAACTGGTGTCCATATCTCTACTGGATAGATAAGATCCGTTGTATCGTCGTTACCATTTTTCACCAAAGCCATAATCAAGTCGACGGCTGTCAACACCAACAAGCACAAGGTCAACAGCAATTTGCTTATATTCAACTTATTCCATGGTATATTTCTATCTAAACTGGCCTTTAGGTAATAAAAGTCGAATACACAAAAAGCCCACAAAAAGGCACATGGTGCCCAAACTAAAACTGTCTGCTCAAAGCAGGGTGTAAAATCAGGATCCACGGTATACCAAGTTTCATTTGCATCCTAGTTCGATGAAAAAATAGTCCAATTAATATGTTTTATAATAAGTTCAAAGGTTACGCACAAAGTAAAGAAAGAAAAAAAAAACACACTCACAATGTGAGAAAATTAACTTACCCAAAATTTGGAACCACAAAACTCATCCATAGCATGAGTATCAGTGGCCATGTTGGATGAAAATTGTGAAATTAATCTATCGGCTGTGTGTGTTATCACTCACTCTGTTGGTTTGATATCGAAATTTAATTGTTTATTTGTTTAGTACAAAAAAAACAACCGTAGCGATCTTAGTTTTACTATAGCAACAACGTGGTAACCTGCAGTGAAATAAAAAAATAAAATTCTATTAAAATTAATAACAACAAAAAATTAAAAAACAGCTGTTTGAAATTTGACTAACAGAGTGTTTACAAAAAAAATATTTTGAAATGTCAAATAATTTGTAAAACAATATGGCATCTTTCAAAAATATTTCTAGTTGTTTCTTTTCACGAATGCCAACTTCTTGTTAACGAAAAACGCTAAATTTGTAATGAAAGGCGCTGTGAATTGCTATAAACGAATGTAGCGGGAAAAAACATTAAAATAAAGCGCAAGAACATTTAATTTTCATATTTAAAAGTATTTTTCAAGCCAAGCGCCTCTTTTTGTAGTTAACTTTGCAAAAAACACACATTTTGTAAATAAATAATCTACATATTTTAACTATAAATCAGAAATGGAAAATTTTAATTTAAAAACAGAAACTTTACGATATTTTTTCAAAAAAAAAGGTCAGCGAATTATTTCATATTGAAATCAAATCCTTTGAATAATACAAATTTTTTCGTATGAAGGATAAGCTCACATGTATCAACACAAAATCTACTCCCAACAAAATTTTAAGGACTCGTTTTTGTATGAATTCTATTTCAATTCAAATTTTAAGTCTACATTTATTACTCTATTGTGAATAAGCAGCAATTAACATGCTATCCAACTCTGTCCATCCATATCTAATGCTCGGTATTGATGATACGAATTGTCAAATTATTATAAATTCTCTTTTACAAATGACTTTTAGTAACATCAATACTAGGAAATAGTAGATATTGCATAACAATGCAAGGTAAAGGCATAAGGGGAAAATAAAACTAAACTAAACACATATATACTATTTCCCAGTGTTTTCATAAGATAATTTACAATAACTAAACAATTCGTATCACCAATTATGTGAAATAATATAAATGGATAAATATCGTCTGAATTGTCCCTCAAGCTTAAAAAATGTGGTGATTGTAAATAAAAACATATTTCCTACCGCTAGCTTATTACAAAAATCACTAAATTGACAACAGTGCTTCATTCCTCTTTGACATTTGTTTTTATTATACATCACAAATTAGTGCGTTTTGTGAAAAGTGCGGAAAAAACCTTGGTAGTGTTTTAATTTGCAATTTAATCGAGAAAAAAATACAATATTAGTGCTTTGATTTCTTAACTTTTAACAATAATGAGTTCGCGTCATAATTTTCTAGATGCTGATAATAGCATCATGGAACGAAATCTACGTTTTGTTCAGGTAATTTATCGAATTCTTCACCCAACCACTTGCCAATAGATGACTTGCTAATTATGTGTCTGTTTTTTTTTTTTTCAGAATGATTTAGAAGATAATCTAAATCAATATTTTGGTAGCTCTGGTAGTCGTGGTAATAATCCCGCTATCTCTGCTCCACCACGTGATTATAAAGTTGTACAACCTAAAGCCGGTAAGTGGAAAAAACTTTATAGTGTCCTCCATTTTTTTTTTTGCGTATAACAATTTTTTGGTAATGAAAAAATTGATAACAGTGATGCCATACATACTTGTGACTCATGTCCCCTAAATGGGGATATGATATGAAAACTAACAACATTTGATATGAAAACTAACAACATATGAAAACTAACAACATTTGTACATAACAAATTATATATTTATAAATTGTGATTTATAAACATGTTTGATGCTTTTAATTTTAATTTAATTTATTTCAAAAAACCAACCGAGCCCTTCGGGCCATATATAGTTGGTAGACCAACATTAACAATCAACTTCATTATGTCACTTAAAACTATAAAACCTTAAATATTTTCTATTATTTATAAAGTTAATAAAAATTAAGTGGTTAATTTATCGCCGTTTTAGAACATGATTTTTAAAAATAAGTTTAAAATTCAAATTTAAAATTAATCAAAATGAAGTGATTTGATCTCATTTTTCTTACGATGCAATTAAAATTTTTTTACAATTTTTTTTTAGCTATGCGAGTAAAAAATATATATGGTGGCATATCTAATTAGATAGGGTCCAATAACTAATCAGATACAATTTAATCCTTAAAATAATGAATACGATTGTATCAACGTGGATCAAATTGGATTTAATTAATTCAAATTATATATAATTGAATCCGAATTTTGAACAGATATTATTGTACTAAATAATTTACAACATAAAATTGAATACAATTAGGCCCAATTTCGTATAATTATGATGTGAGCAAGATTATTCAAGTTCAATCTCATTTGTTTTATAATATGGAAATTTAAAAAAGTTATGAGAGAATTATAGTATTAAATAATTTTGTATAAAACGTCATTAAATTTTTCACTGAAGGTGAAATTGAGAAAAGTTCAAATAAGATTGTAGTTTAATACATGTTTTATTCCAGAAAAATTCAACTGGTTCTATGTGGTTCATTTTTTTATAGTTTCCCACAATGTCTTTTAAAATTTCAAACTATTTGAAAAATTGTAAAATTCTTATGGTGTTTTTGATTTAAAAATTGCCTGATTTATAAACTCATCTGTCTCTAGATTCATTCTCGATCTTAACACCAATTTAGCAGAGATCAAATCTTTTGTATGTTTATTAAAGAACAATAAAGCCCCTGGGTTAGATGGCATTAATAGTATCATTCTTAAAAACATGCCCGACTACTTTTTTGAATTTTTAAGTAAACTCTTCAATTTTTGTTTATTAGAAGGATATTTTCCAACGATTTTTAAAAAAGGCAAAAGTAATACCAATTCCTAAACCAGGAAAGGATCCTAAATTACCTTCTAGCTACAGGCCAATTAGCATTCTAAGCTTATTGGATAAAGAGTTTGAAAAAATAATAAATAAAGTGTTAATCAAAATAATATTATTTGCGCTCAACAATTTGGATTTCGCAAAGAGCACTCTACCGTACATCAAATAAAAAGAGTGGTCAATTTTCTTGAGAGAAACAAAAGAAATCGTAGGAGAACTGGCGTTATTTTTCTTGATATCGAGAAAGTCTTCGATTCCATTTGGCATGACGGCCTAGTTTTTAAACTTAATACCTTTAATTATCCAACTTACCTATTAAAGATTATAAAGAGTTTTCTAGAGCAACGCTCATTTGTAGTATCTATCGATAATACCAAAAGTAATACCAATTCCTAAACCAGGAAAGGATCCTAAATTACCTTCTAGCTACAGGCCAATCAGCATTCTAAGCTTATTGGATAAAGTGTTTGAAAAAATAATAAATAAAGTGTTAATCAAAATAATATTATTTGCGCTCAACAATTTGGATTTCGCAAAGAGCACTCTACCGTACATCAAATAAAAAGAGTGGTCAATTTTCTTGAGAGAAACAAAAGAAATCGTAGGAGAACTGGCGTTATTTTTCTTGATATCGAGAAAGTCTTCGATTCCATTTGGCATGACGGCCTAGTTTTTAAACTTAATACCTTTAATTATCCAACTTACCTATTAAAGATTATAAAGAGTTTTCTAGAGCAACGCTCATTTGTAGTATCGATAATATGACATCAAGTGTTAGACAAATACCTGCAGGACTGCCGCAAGGTTCGGTTTTATCACCTACACTTTATTCAATATATACATATATCTGATATTACTGTTCGCAGAAATCAAGAAGTAGCTTTTTACGCAGACGATAGCGCTTTCGTATGCTACGGCAAGGTATCTAACGCAATAGTCAAGAAAATGGAAGATATTTTGAAATTTACTAACAAATATTTTGATAAATGGAAAATAAAAGTCAATGTAAGTAAGACACAAGCCATTATATTTCCATATAATAGGTCTCATAAACGTATTCCTACAAAACAGATATTTTCTAGAGGAGTTTCTATTCCACTGCAGAATAGTATTAAATATCTAGGAATTATGCTAGATAAAAAATTATCATTTAAACAACACATTAACTGTATTTGTGAAAAAGCAATTAAATGTGGTCGTGCTCTTTACCCCTTACTTAACAGAAGATCTAAACTTAATTTAATGAACAAGATCCTTATTTACAAAATGTGTATTCGGCCAATTATGACTTATAGTTGCCAAGTATGGTATCAAAAAGCTGCTAAAATACTACTAAATAAATATTTCAAAAAACTTACAAGAGAAAATTGCAAATAATTCAAAATAAAAATCTAAAGATAATTCATAACCTTCACCCAAGATACTCCACTGATGCACTGCATAGTAACTTTAGCCACGTTATGATAAATATTTTTGCAAGGGAACTGACTCTGTCATTTAACGAAAAATGCAGAATGTCTTCTTATGAGTTAATAAGAGATTTGCCAAATAATCACTGAAATACTCTTTTATACAAAAAGAGTGATTACTAGTGGTTATTTTAAAATCTCTTATAACGTTTTGAGTATGTACAAGGTTTTTTCAGACAACTTTCCCTTAACACTGTGATATACGTAGTTTTTTCTTAATTTAATGACTTGGATGTTAATTGTTGTAATACTATTTAAGTAAACCCTCAAAACATTGTAAATTGAATAAATAAATTAATGTAAATAAATAAAATTTTAATAAAAAAAAAAAAAAAATTGCCTGATGAAAAAGTTCCGAAATGAATAAATATAACATGTATAGTCATATATATATATAATTTCATATCACATTACATATATCTTAGTTGATCCGAAAAATATGCAGATATAATTATATAAGTTTGCGTTAGTTATAATTTGATGCTATCGGAAAAAATTACATCCGAATAATTTCGCGATAAAATTTATTCAGATTTTATATAATGGTATAAAATTCTGGCTAAAATTATAGCTGTATCCGGTTTTTGCATTAAAAAGTTCATTTAAATAATTACATGCAAATACGGTTTTGCTTCAGCGTTATCCACACAATCAGACCTTAGTAACTTGCAAAAAGAAATTTGTGTTGTTAGTGTTGTCACTTCTGAGTATAATATACAATAACAGAAGGCCATACTTGGGTGTGATCGCTAAACGGTCATGACTTGGTATTGTTACGTTTGTAATGTAAGATGAGCGCAGGTTTGATTCTTACAGCCGCAGTTTGTTGAAAAATGTATCATATAGAGACAATCTGACAATTATAAGACACAAATAATAATACAATTTAAATGGAAAATCACTGATGAGCCTGTCAATAAAAAGGCAGAAACTAATATAGTCTGATTTAAAAATTAATAGTGTTTATAGGTTTTAGAGAAAAACGTTTATTCTTCTTCTTAACCTCAACATTTCTAATTGAAAACGACTTTATCATTTGTAGAAAATCCCTTTCCATTTGGAAATTTTATTCATAAATTCTCTTGAAATTACCTATAAAAAAAATTAGGTTGTTTAAGAAAAAAAGCTTTCAAAAAACAAACGAAAATTTTATGAAATTTAGTAATTTACAAAATTGAATTACTAACACGGAAAAAAGTTACTACTAAATTTATCCTTTTACATTGAAAAAAAAACTAAAGTAAAACCTCCTTATGTTATAAATGAAACGAGTTTCTTTTCGAACAGAAATTAATAATTTTTCGAAATTAGTTGATTTGTGTATAAGATGTAGAAATTTAAGAAACACAAAGGAATCATTATTCGTATTCAAACGACAAACATGGTGGGAAACTTTCTAAGTCGACTGAAGAAGTTTTGTTAAAAGTCCACACATATTAATATTTTGGTATTAGCTTAAAGATTTAAGTCACATCTACCTATATACAAAATTTTAGTAAGGTATTCGAAAGAGAACTTGCCAAAAACTGGACTTCAATTTTTGCTTAAATGGAAAAAGGGCGAATATCCAAAAAAAAAATGTATTGAAATTTGAATAAAAATGTGTTACTTTGCAGAAAATTTTGACCACATTTTCATGAGACTTGCAAAACTTGACGAACTATGGTTGGTATTTGTTTGTAACACTTTAAGGACAATTAAGTACAATTTCAAATTTTAGCTAATATCAATTTTAAACTCGCAGCTAAATAATTTTTATATAATATTTTGTTAAGGATGGATATTCGACCTTTTTGCTTTCCACACTTTAAAGTCTTATAACTCAAGAACGGTAAAACGGTAATTTTTTTGTTCCTCGTAATGTTCTTTTAACACATTGTTACCGAAAGTACAATTTTTATATGTTTTTGTGTTGTATTTAATCAAAATTGTGCGTTAGTTCACTCCCAATTTAAACAAAAATATAAAAATATACGATTTGTTGCACTTTCAAAGTCATTTTTTTTAGCCTTAAAAGTCAAAATTTCCCCAAAATTTCTGCATAGGATTGTAGGGCTCTGCTAATAAAATGCATTTATGCAAAAAAAACGTGTTTGCGAAAAAGTGGTCTATTCGTCCTTATTCGCATGAACTGTTCAATTGTATTCACAATTAAGTCGTGTGTTTTTTAATAAGTTGTAATATTTAAATATATATTATTTTGTATTTTGCAATGTCTAGTTATATATAACGTCATATTTAATTGGATTAATTTTATCTTATTCTAATTGCAATATACAATTATATCGAGATGCGATAAGATGCAATTATGTATGACATCATATTAAAATTTTTTTACAAAATTAATTTTATATATGAATTTATATAATTATGTCCGATTAAATACACTGGCAGACAAAACGTATAAGTGCATATAAAATAATGTATTATTATATGCAAACGTTTTTACTCGGGTTAAAATAATATTTTTACTCATAAATATTATTTAGACCTGCTAACTTATCTCATATTAACCAAAGTTTAAGGCTTAGCCATAGTTATGAATT
The DNA here is from genome assembly GCA_021234595.1 of Delia radicum. Lineage (NCBI taxonomy): Eukaryota > Metazoa > Arthropoda > Insecta > Diptera > Anthomyiidae > Delia > Delia radicum. Next base: position 140,723,567 of record CM037854.1, read on the forward strand.
TATATGAAATTTTCTGTGGTAAAGTTAAGCTCTGTTTATTTAGAGAAAAATTACTCGTCCTTAATCTATTATCTTTGAACTTTGTTTTAAGTGCAGCTTTTCTAAGTTTTTACTTTTGCTTTTTTTTACAACATTTTTTTGTTTTAAATACATTGAATTTTCCTTGTTTTGTCTTTTCTGATAATTATATAAAGGTTGTTTTTTATAGAGGTATAGAACTTTGAAATGGAATAAAACAAAGATGAGTTTTTTAAATTAACATGAAATTTACTTTATTCGAAAGATAATCTTCTGGCATTATAATTTAAATATGACTTCTGGAATATGACCGCCACAGCTGGCTAGGACATAGTCTAATCTGGAGGTGTAATTTTCGATGACTTTCCAACATTTGTGGCCGTATATTGGCAATAACGCGGATAATGTTGTCCCCAGAAAAAATAGTCCAGCGGAGTTAAATCGCACTATCTTGGAGGTCAATTCACGGGTCCGAAACGTGAAACTATGCGTTTACCAAATGTTTTCTTCAATAAATCATTTGTGGCACTAGCTGTGTGTCATGTTGCGCCGTCTTGTTAAAACCACAGCACCTGCACACTATGGTTGTTCAATTGATGAACGAAAAAGTCAGTAATCATGGCTCTATAGCGGTCACCATTGACTGTAGCGTTCTGACCAGCATCGTTTTTAAAGAAGTACGGACCAATGATTCCACCAGCCCATAAAGCACACCAAACAGTCAGTTTTTCTGGATGTAACGGTGTCTCAACATACACTTGAGGTGTCTCAACATACACTTAACGTATTCAAAAGTGAGTAACCAAAAGTGAGCTCCATCACTAAACAAAATTCGCAAAATTCGCGTATTTCGAACTGAACCATGACTTCCAAAATAAATTTGCACAATTTGGAAGCGTTGTTCAGGCGTCAGTCTATTCATGTTGAAATGCCAAAGCAAACTAAACATAAATCCTTTGACAGCTGACAAAATGGCTGGCAGTTAAAAAAGTGTTACCAACTTAAAGTTCTATTCCTGTATAAGAAACACCCTCTATAAGCGAATATGGAATGGCACATATCGCTCATTAACTGCAAGAACGTCACAACTAAAAAAAAAACTTAATGGGCGCTTCGCGTTTCTGATTCTTGGGATTGTACTGAGCAAAAAAGTCCTCTAGACCATACGTCTACGGTGAAAATCGAGCTTCCACATTTTGACTTTACGGCAAAAAAAGCCCTATTTTGAAATTAAAAATTAACCCCTTAAACCCCACCCACAAATATGATTGATGCATTAATCTGCTAGAGAATCTTCCAAAGAAGAGATTGATACCATAGTCTTGGATAAGCTCCTCCTACTTCCTGAGATATGTCCATCCCACATATTGTTACTTTCACAAAATACGGCTAAAAGGTCAAAATGTGGAAGCTCGATTTTCACCGTAGACGTATGGTCTAGTGTACTTTTTTGCTCAGTACAATCCCAAGAATCAGAAACGCGAAGCGCCCATTAAGATGTTCAAATCGCCCCACCCTATTGTATACTCTTGAGATAAATTATGTCGTTATTTTTTTCTTTAAGGTGGAAGTAAATTGAAAACTTTACAATCGTTTTCTACAAAATCAAAATTTTTGTATTATGACGTTATTGCAGTAAATGAGCGATATGATCATATGAAAAATATATATGATCGTATATGATTTTTTTTTTACCGGAGTTCATTAAAAATTTGTATTTTTCTCGGGTTTTTTATTCTAAAAATCCCTTAAATTGTAAATTTCACCTATACACCTGTCAGAAATCATTAGTGACTGATCCAACTCACTTTTTTTTGACGAAGCCGAACTTTGGTGAAATTTTCAATGTTCGGCCAAACTGAAATCGAACTTTTTAATTTAAATTAAACGTGAATTCCGATCGATTTTTGCTACGAAATTTAAACACAAGTAAAGTCTTCATTAATTAGTCTTTTCGTAAAGTATCTGTAGACAATTAAATGTGTTAAAAAAGTAAAGAAACATTTTTTTTTGTCTTTTTTCTATGCATTGAAACTGTTGTCAAGTAAAATCGTAAAAAATTCTGTTTAAAATAGAAATTTTCCGCATGTATACTTGACATTTAAATCCATGCACAAGAAAAAGATAACAAAATTATTCTTATACTCTTTTTTTTTATTAATAAAAAGAATGATAAATACGTCACTTTTGTACTTTTACTTACAAACTTAATTAACCTTAATTAGCCTTAAAAATAAAAAAAGGTAGTTTATAAATTCGTTTTCAAAAATATGAAATTATGAGCTCAAATATAAATGATATGTACCAAAGTTCAGCCAAAAAGTTTAAATTTGCGAAAGTTGTTTTAACAAACACTTATTTACCTTACAATGTCTACAAAATATTTTCAAATTTTATTTTAAAATTTTTACAATTATGTGAACATTTTTAAAATAAAATTTGAAAATATTTTGTACAAGTGATTATTAAAATATCTTTGGGAAATATAAACTTTTTTTGCCTGAATTTTACACATAATTTTTAAGCTATTTACATATTATACTAAAAGATGAACTGATAGATAGATCCTTTTTTCTTATACTGTCATATAAATTTTAGGCACATTTTGCTTTTTTCTCATGAACATCACATTCTTTTTTCACACTAAATAACTGGCAGGATTTGTCTTTTTGCTTGTGCACACAAACTTCCTTTAATCTATTGCGAAATGGAATGATAACTTGTGCAAAAATAGTAAAATATAGTAAAAACTGAGAAAAAAAAACTTGGAATTTACTTGTTTATGCTGCACATTTATTAAAGAAGTTTCATACTCGAATGTAAATGGAGATCTTTTACGTATTTAGCATAAAAAACTAAGATACAATATTTGATTTTAAAATTTTATGTATAAAAAACTTCGTTGAAACATGCAAAACTTTAATGAAGATTTGCGAAAAAGCTGGCCGATTAGTAAAAAAAACTAAGCATGCCATTAAATGTATTTTATTAAAGATATTTCTCAAAATTAATTTAATTTAATAATTTTAAAACACTACATTTTTTGGATTACCAACGTTATGCCAACGGTGGCAAGTTCGCTTAAACCAATAGTTCGACACTGTTATCAATCGGGTAACAGGACAATACTGTCAAGATTGTTAATCCCTCTTCTGCCAACGCATAAACGACCGTCGCCGAGGTTTTGCCAATACTGTGATGATTGTATTTTTTCTTCCTGTGTGGTGTAATTTTTGAGACATTTTTGAGAAAAACAATTAAATTTTAAGGATTTATTTGATAAAAAAATTATTTTTTTTTTGTTGTCTATAAATCGCTAATCTCTTAATTAATCGCTTATAAATTATATTCAGGTAATTTTTTATTTTTACTTTAACATATTTATAACAATAAAAATATTTAAATAATAATATTATTATGTTTGACCTTCTGAGGGTCAACAGACTTAAAAACGTCTAAAGTGATTTTCTTAAATTTATATCTCCAGTCACTCGCACTTGAATTTAGGACTTAAACTTCTTTACTGCCCAATTTTTTTCTTGATACACCATCGTTTTGACCGGACACTTTTATATAATTTTGTACGCGATTCTTTTAATAAAACTCCACGAATATCACATTTAAACTAAAATGTAATGCTTTCATTCAATAGTATAAGACGATTTTTTTATTAGACTTCTAAATGAATCAATTTTTTGAGCCTTTTCGGATAATTACAAAAACTCTCATATTTCCCATTATTTTAAGAATCTTTTGTGACTAATTTTTTGAGGATTATAATTAATTTCAGATCGATCATTTTCAGAATTTTAAAACCTCAAAAAAGTTAGTAATTTTTTAATTGTTTTAAGCTTCTAAATAAGAGTATTCCTCATAATTTAGTCATTAAAGAATCATAGTTTTGCAGCGCTCCGAAATTTGTTTGCTGGGTTACTAATTGAAAAAAACAAACACAATAAATAAAAATAAACTTTGATATCTAACTCAAAGCTATCAATTTAATAAACTGAAACTAAATGCTTGTATAAACAAATTATGTATTTGTACTGCAAACATAGAGCAATTCCATATGAAAGCGATCACCTTTTGGACGACCCCTCTCCGATGTTAAAATAAATAGTCTCAATCGATTGCCCAGCAAAAAATAATGTACCTACATATTTTTTTTTTTTTATAGTGACTGGTTTAGTGGTGGTGTGCACCACTGTCATGTGACAAAATTGAAGAATTCTTCATAAGGGACCTCATTGAAAGTTGTTTTAAAAAAACTACTAAAGCGATCGCAACGAGTGATAGCTCGTTGGAAAGATATTGAATCAGGCTTTAATTGAAAAATAAAATTTTCTAATTTTTCTTGTTAAATAATTAAAAATAATTCAATTATAAAAAATATAAAAACAATGAGAACAAGGTGGTCTCTTAAATGCTCTTCTCCTGTCCAAACAAGGAGTCGGGGCCAATTTTTTTATTGCTGATTCTTAAAGCAAAAATTATGAGGAATCCAAAAAAAAATAAAATTAGCCGGAAAATTTAGGAGCTTCTGTGGAAAATCGGAAAATTTAATTTTCATGGGAAAATTTAATTTTCATGGGAAAAAAAGGTAAATTTCTGAGAAAAATTAGGAAAATTTTATTTTTCAATTAAAGCCTGATTCAATACCTTTCCAACGAGCTATCACTCGTTGCGATCGCTTTAGAAGTTTTTTAAAACAACTTTCAATGAGGTCCCTTATGAAGAATTCTTCAATTTTGTCACATGACAGTGGTGCACACCACCACTAAACCAGTCACTATATAAAAAAAAAAAAATATGTAGGTACATTATTTTTTGCTGGGCAATCGATTGAGACTATTTATTTTAAAATCGGAGTGGGGGTCGTCCAAAAATTTGCCAATTTTGATCGTTTTCATATGGAATTGCTCCATAGCAAATTTTCTATAGGGAGGGTAGTCAGATTTTAAAAGAAAGAATTGATTTTCAAATGAAATTAAATGAAATTGATTTATTACAAAAATCATAATGATATTTTTAGAAAAAATCATTGGCTAATGTATGAATGATGATTAAATTAGATTTTTCTTTTTACCAATTTTGTACTCAAATAGAACTCTTTAAAATTTTTAAAATCTAAATACAATTTATAAATTACTGATCGGGTTCTTTACAATCTCTGCTTACAATTATAACAAGAATAAATGGAATTTTATTTTGTATGTATACAAAACGGTCAATTAAATTCCATAGTTTTATCATACAAATCAATTTATTGCAACAGATAGTTTTGTAAAACAATTTTTTCAAATCTTCAATTAATGATACCCCGATTAAAAAAAACTGCTATGAAGCTTTATATAGTTTTATCTAATTTAATATGGCCACACAATTATATAAAAATTCTTATTTTTTTTTTTTTTATTTTTATTTTTTATTTTATTTATTTATTATTCTTCAATTAAATAACCGAGCCCAAAGGGCCATATATGGCTAAGAAATAACTACTACACAAGACTTCTTTCTGTATTATATAAAACAAAAATATATTTTTTTTTTTTATTTTATTAATTAATAATCATATAATTACAAATTATATACTATTAACCTAACCGAGCACTAGCTACTATGGCTTCCGGCGCGTTGTAGCGAAAACAGATCAGTGCCTCTGGTGGGAATCGAACCCACGACCCCCGCACTGATAAGCTAGCACGCTACCAACTAGCCTACCGGGGCGCACAAAAAAAAAACAAAAAAATAAATAACAATATAATATTAAAAAAAAAAAAAAAACCTATTATAAAATAGTGAAAACATTACAAGTTAAAAAAAGAAGATAAATACAATATAAAGGCACTGTAAACCAATGAATACTTACAATCACACGTTCCATTAAAATGTCAAAAATATTGTAACTCATTACCTTGGGCATAGATCAAAATTTTGCGCTTAAAAGTGTAGAATGGTAATTCTAAGGACTTGAGTTCTGTAGGCAAGTGATTAAAAATATGAGCTACCCTCACATGAAATGTTCGTTCTAAGGGTGAGGTTAATCTAGGGACTTGAATTTGACGATTTCGTGTAGAATGGCCAAAAGAAAAAAATGAATTCAGATATACAAGGTCATCATTATGATTAATCTTATAAAAATTAGGTATAGTCCCTGCTTTAACATAGTTCGAAAATGGACAACCTAAGAATCTAGAAAACATACGGCGTCATATGGATTACTCTATTAAACAACACTGAAAGCCTTTTCATAATGTAGCCAAAAGTGCCACTATATACTTCAATGCCGTATAAAAATAAAGGCATGATTGAAGAATGTATGAGCATAACCTTGATTCTCATAGGTAAAATTAAATTAATATTATAGAGCCTACGCAAAGAATAGTTGACCCTAGAAATAACATAATTTACATGTCTTTCAAAATTTAAACTATTGTCCAACCACAAACCAAGACACTTGATTTGATCGACAAACTCAATATTAGTACCATTAATATTTATTATCAAATCCAGTAAGGGTGATCCAAAAAAACATAGCCTTTGTCTTATCCGCATTAATATATAGTTTGTTCTCCAACATCCAATCCGTAATATTAGAGACACAGTAATTTAACTGTTGTTGCAAAACATCCGAGAATTGCCTCTCGCCACTAAATAAAAAAAAAAAAACAAATCATCTGCATATGCAAATGAAACACATGAAGAAAAATGAATACAGTTAAATAAATCGTTGAGATATATATTAAATAACAATGGTCCAAGTACGGACCCCTGTGGTACTCCACTTATAACGGGTAATACATGAGAATATTTATTCCCAATAGATACGTATTGGCCTCTATTTCTGAGATAAGATGATATAAGCCTACAAGAAGAAAAGTGACCCGATTAAATTGTATCACATTAGATCCAATTATATCATATTCGATTTATTTAGATACAACTTAATGCTATTTGATATAGTTTTGTCCGAATTTTGTGCTCATCCAATTTAATCAAATGATACGTCACACAATATGAATATATCTAATTTAATATAATAGGATATAATATACTCTTTACACAGAAAAAAATAATTCATACTACATATAATAATTTTTTTCATAAATAATATGAGTCGAACATGAACGTTTTTTCCCATTTTTTTTTTATTGTGAGTAGAAATATGTTCATACATATTATGAAAGTGAACATGACATTTTTCAAAAAAAAAAAAAGATTTATGCGAATTTATTTATTGTATGAATTTATCATTAAATGTATGAACTTTTCCTACAACAAACAAAAAAAATATAAAGAAATATGGGTTACAAAATTAGTCACAAAAGACTACAAAAAAAAATGGGAAATATGAAAGTTTTTGGAATTTTTTTAAATTTTGGTTCAAAAATTACACAAGAATCACAATAATTTCAAATTTTTGTTGGAGATTCACAGGGTGTTTTTCATCAGCATAGATGTAAAATATCCAACCGCTCTTAAACATTCTTTTTACCATTTTTATAATTTACTAGCTGACCTGACAAACGTTGTTTTGCCTTCAAATTTTATTTTCATTGAAAGTCTGGTTCCGTTACACAGTCGTGGTGGATTGATATTTCGAAGAAGAATGTACCCGTATCCAAGCAATGCTGTGTAACAAAGCAAACATTTTTGATATTAACACAATTTATATGAAAATGACTAATGTTCAGAAAAATCACCACATCTCGACCAAACGAAAATATTTTTAAACAATTTTTTTTTTAAAACCATCCTCATTGCATGTTCTACAAAACGTATTCAGCCATTTTTTGTTTTATGCAGCCGTTCTCGAGTAATGGAGTGACTATCAAAATGTACACTTCTTTTTATATATATAGATTTTATGTCGAGTGATTGATTTAAGAAATATGCTTAAAACTTTTCATAATATTGCTTATTTCATCAGTTGGAAATGAATCACAGTGTTTATCTTACTTTAAATAATCGTTGATGTTTTAATTTTTCGAGCCCACAATCCTTTGAACAATGCAATTCTAAAATGATGCAGATAATAAAAACTATTGTAGTCATTTTATTTACAATATTATTTTGCTTACCCTCCTAAATTAACCAATCGACTAAATATTCATTTTTTATTGCAAATAAGATTTTCTTTAATAAAATAATTTGAAATTTAATAATATTTTTTCTGTCATGTTTTTTTCATACGTTTAATGAAAATTGTCACTGGAACTCGTCCATTGAAACTTCATAGAACCAATGAAACAGGTTTCATTAAAGTCAATGTTTATGAAATGTTTGTAGAATTAATGAAACTCTTCATAAAAGTAATCAATCATTCCGACAATGAAGCGTTTATAGAATTTATGGAACAGTTTCATAAAATTTTGTAATCTTAAGAAGTTCTTTGAATTAATGAAACTCTTCATGAATTTCTTGAAAATGCATTGGAACTAAGCCAATGAACCGCTTCATATGATTTTTTAAAATAATTTCATAGAAGTACAAAATAATAAAAGGCTACATTGCAATAATAACGTACTTTATATAAAATATGTTGCACACTTGAGAATTAAATCTTAAAACTGAAGTTTGAAATTTATGAAAATTAATGTATATTTACAAAAATAAAGCAAATCAAACATATTAGCTATGTTGATACTAGTATTTCGATCTGGCTAAAGATCTCATCAGAACCCGAAGTTTTAGAAAAGGTAGAGCCTCCATAATAGGCAGAACTTTAACAAAAAAAAATTAAGTGTTTAAAATAATTTCATAGATTTAAAGAAAATTTTCATTAAATTTATGAAGAGCTAATTTATGAAATCGAATTCATTTTTTTTTATGAAACTATGAAATTTATGAAAAATTTCTTAAAATTATTAACACTTCTTGGATATAATGAAATTCTTCATTGAATATCTCTCAGTGTACATATTCTTCAGAAAATTTAAAATAAATTATAAAGTGTTATATTTATATCAAAATTTGTAATTGATTTTGAAAATTTTCATTTGTATTTAAAGAAGTTACAAATTAATTAAAGATTTCTTTTGAATTTTTAAATGATAGTGCAAATATTCTAATTGAAATTAAGATTTTGACTTAAAATTATCGCAGTTTAAAATAATTAGTTATAATTTTATCTATAGTTATTGCAAGTTGTAATGCAAAATTCCTATTATGTTTATAAGTTTATAAATTTCAGATTAATATACATACATATTAAGCTTTCAGCTAAAATCTATATATGTATATAAAATACAATGTTTGTATGTTTGTCCTCTATTGTCTCTAAAACTATCCAACCGATTTGGCCCAAACCGGTTTCATTTGAAAGGTTATAGTCCAAATTAGGTTTTCGGCTATATATATTTCAAGTGGGCGTGGCCCCTCCCACATAAATTGAATAACATCATATATCTTGACTATTGTGATAGCAAGAGTTTTGAAACATTGCAATATCCCATATGTTACTGATTTGAATAATCAGGAAAAAATGGGCGGGATCGGACCAGTGGGAGTGGCAGCTCCCATACAAAGTAAATATTTAATATCATATATCTACAGTTCTATAATAGCCAGAGTCTTAGAAATTTGTGAACGTTGATTATATTATGAATAGTCATTGGAAAATTGGGCGGGATCATACCGGAGGGGCGTGGCAAAATCCAATTTTCATATTGTACCACCAATGACATATACATATATTTATTTATTTTGCTTTTTTATTTTATTTTATTTTTTTTTGAAAGCCGTTGTCATGTTTTTCAAAACGAGATATCAAACTCTTTAATCGGTTATGTAGTTCCGAAGATATTTACAAAAAACCTACGTTAATATTTACAAAAAACCTATGTTAATCTTCAAGTTATGTTACACGAACACAACAGCCTCATCCGTCTATGCAAAACAACCCTAGACCAGATGCCTACAGATGAATTTACGGTTGTGATAAGAGCTGACCAGACAGCGGCTGGTGAGCATGAGCTGCGCTTTAATGCACCGGTAATAGGTGACGTCGCAGTTGTTATGGCAGTTGTTTTCAGCTATTCATTTTATATACTTCAGCAAATAAAGGCGATAGAAGGACAAAGAGGCGTTGAGCTTCCCATGAAATTACAAATTTTAAAATGATTTACTAATGTGAATTTATTTTTTTAATTATTTATTTGCGTAAAAGAAATTTCTTGATTTAAAGAATTAATTACAATTAAAATTTGAAGACAAAACAAAGTTTGCCTGGTCAGCTAGTTTTAAATAAAAAACTACAAATGAAAATATCATTTTAAAATTTTGTTTAACTAATTACATTAGAAATTCTCAAATTTTTTAATTAAAATCATAATTTAATTTGTAATGTTCAACATGTCCAACGAGAAATTGAAGTTTCAATTTAAAATTTTCATTAAGCACTTTAGATTCGATGTACAGCTAAATTTTAATATGATACCATATATTATTATATTTAACATTGTATAAAGCCCAATAAAATTATATATGAAATCATGATAATTAATATATACCAATATATGCCACATCTACGGTTATATCAATCGACATATACTACGATATTAATATGTATGAGACCATATAAAAAAATCTCGAAAAACCAAATCCAATATAAAGTTATATATGATCATATGCGCCATCATATATATGTTTGTATATAATGTTATATTAAATAACATGATTGTATATGAACGTTTTTATTCGGGACGGCTGAAATCGTAACAAATACAATATTTAAACAAATTTATTTGAACACTAGAAAGTTATAATAAATATTTAGAGTAGGTTTTGCTTTTTTATATAAAAGTTTGGTTTCCAAGAATTAATTCTTGTAACATTTTTTTTAAATATTTGTTGAAACAAATAATACCTTTTGTAAACAGAGATGAGTAGCCTTAAACAGATTTAAGATTAAAAAATAATAAAAGCATGAAATGTTTTCAAAATGATAATCTAATGAATTAGTTTCTTTATAGCTGCGAATTTTTTAAATTACAATGAATGTAAAATGCTAAATTATAAATGAATCAAACGCTTTTTTTTCATCAATTATGTATAAATTTAAAAAACATATTTTAGTACATTGCATGTATAATACAGTGCCTCATTTTTTGAGGCTTTTTAAAAAAGTCCAATATGCACCCCCTGAAAATAAAGATTACCACATTTTATTTTGGCTCTAGCTATAAAATCCCTAAACCGTTTTAATAAAGCCTCCAAAAACTATTTTCTGTGAAAGAAAAATTAGTTAAGGCACCTTTTGTCAAAAAATTGGTAAAATTTAAATAAATATTAAAAAATTCCTGCATAATTTTTATTAAATTATTAAAAATAGATTCTCGATACGAGATAATTAGATTTTTATTTAATTTTTTTTAGATGTTTTTAATACAATTTTTAATAACATTTCAAAAAATCTTTTATATTTCATTCGTTTTTCATTTTGAATACATATTTGGAATAGTGTTGACATCCGTTAATAATTTTAATATAATAATGTTTCTTAGCCTTATTTTCACAATTTCCCGTTAGCTGCTAACTGGGACTTTAACTGACACATTTATTGTTGTTCCCATATAAATTTTCAATTTAAGTGTTTGTTAAATTTTAACTTGACATTTATTAATCGGGCATTAATTAATGTTCAACGATGTTTTCAGGATTCTCTAAGGAACTAAAATTCTTATTTTTTAGGTTAGGTAAAGCCCCCTATGTTACTACTTTGAGGTGATACGGAAGGTATTCCGCGAAACCGTTAACAAGTCAAGGAGGGACAATGGATTGCAGGGTGTCTAGGGCGTTATGGCCCGCATTGGACGCAGGGGCAACCAAGGTTCTTTTGGGACTGTACAGGGATGGTCTCAGGACCCTTACGGGGTTCCTGACCGGTCATTGTTCTGTCAGGGCTTTCACAAGCAGATGGGACAGGGACATACCGGACTTTTGCAGGTTGTGCGCGGACGTTGAGTAACTGGAGACAGTTGAGCATATAATGTGCCACTGTCCGAGGTTGCAGGGTCTCAGACAGAAACGGCTTAGAGATAGATTTCACGACGAACTTGGGTGTGTCGCTGGATGCAATCCAGTAGATTTGCTGAGATTTGTCAGGGAAATAGGACTGCTGTCTAGTAAGGGGACGATAGGAACTTGTTCTGGGGAGTATCTATCCGTTTTTTCTAGATCTTTCTTTCTATCTATCTATCTGTCTATTCCTATTTTTTTTTCTTACCTTTTCACTGAAGGGATTCACAATGGACCGTATTGGTCTCCGAGTGGAGATGTGCCCTTGGGCACATAACCCTTCTTAACCTAACCTAAGTACAATTTGAATCGTAGAAAAAATTTTAACTCAATCTAATCGTTTTGCGATTGCTGCGATTTTTTTATTTTTTTTTTTGATTATGTATATAGATATTTAAAAATCTCACCAAATTGCTCGAAATAGTAATTTTTTTATAGATTCGACTCTTCATTTAAGTATAATGATGTCTGAAATTTTTTAAGAATTTTTGAAAAATATCTAAAGAAATTTCAAAAAATTTGTTATTTTAGGCATGGTCTCGGTGCCGAACGTTATTTCTCCAAAATGACCAACATAATATTTTGTATCCGTACAGTATTACTAATATCGTGGATACATTGCTGTATACTTTATTTGAAATAAAATTTTTTTAAAAATATGAAATAATTTAAGTTAAAAAAAAAAAACAAACTGAAATATATAATTTTTTATTTACTCGATTAATTGACCAAATTGTTCGAGTCATTCGTTACTCGATATTGGCCATTTTTATTTACTCGAACAATTGTTAGATTAAAATTCATCGATTAATCGAGTAACGGGTAACCGACTGAATACCCTAGTATGTATAGAAATAAACCTATAAAAATAGCAAAAAAAAACTACTAAAAATGTTCTTGCGGATAAAACTGCTAAAATTAACAGATTTTTTTTTACTAAATATTAGTAATATAAGAATAGCAAAAGTAAATTTGCTGAACTTAAAAATATTTAGTTATATTTGAGCTAAATTTTAGTTAATTAAAAGAAACAAAATAATCTGCTAAAATCAGTAAAAAAAATATACTAAATATTATTTTTTTTAAATTCTTTTTATTGCAAATTTAACAGTTTTTTCTGCAAGGTTTTTTAAACAAATTTTAGATTTTTCTGCTATTTTTGCAGGTTGTGTACAAGTGTATGTAACAAATAAGTACCACAGTGCAAGTAAGCGTTAATCAGTTACCAACATTGCTAGCGGATTTCGAAACGTTTTCAACAATATATTAAAAATGAAAAACTGATGAAAAATGCAACAGATGTTTAATTTTTTATAAAAATCTCCTTAAAAAACATCACATAAATTTCATACTAATCGTATTATCTCGATCCGAGAGGCTGGTTTTTACAATTTTTTACTGCAAAACGATATAAATTGTAATCATTCTTATATTTGACAACATTTTTGGCAAAAGTTGCAGTAACTAATTTTTAAAAAATAAAAAATTGTGTTTTTGGAGGTTTTTTTATAAACGGTTTAGCTCACGTGATTTTATCTATATAGCCGAAATATTTTAGGAACAAACTTGTAAATCTTTATTTTCAAGGGGAGTATCATGTACTTTTTTGAGGCACGCCAATGTATTCTTACTTCCCATAACGCTGTTAATTATAATCTACGAAATTTATTACTTTTAAAAATATTGGTTTTACCTTATCGTGTATTAAAACGTACATACGATAAAGAAAGTGTTCCGTTTTTATTTGACGGGTACCATGTCATTTATAAATATAAATTTGTATACAAATAAATACAAGAAGTTAAAGCTAATTTGAATTGAAAAAAAGATTAAAAATTGTAATATAAAACAAATATAGCAGATCAATGAACTTAAAGAATAAACATTTATAACTGACACCCACAGAAATTGAAAACAGAATATTAAAAAAAAGTTGTCAAGTAATATGAAATAAGGTCTGGTGTCAATTTCAATAAAATATTCACTTTCATTTAAAACTTGATGAAATTTGACAAGCAAATGTAACAACCCGAGTAAAAAAAAAAAATATATAGTGGCATATCTAATTATATAAGGTCCAACAAATAATCAGATACAATTTAATTCAAAAAATGGTGAATACAATTTTATATACATGGATCAAATTGTATAAAATTCGATTTAATTTTTTTCAAATTATATATGACCAGATATTATTGTACTAAATATTATCATATTACATAAAATGTAATACAGTTAAGTCCAATTTCTTATAAATGATTCAATTTGTACTTTTGTTAAATATAATACAGATGAGTACGGATGAGTAGTGATCGGACAATTTAGTTTGTTATAACCAAAGTTCGCTATAAGCGTGTTAAACATTAAATCACAGAATATTTTCTTATTTTCTCCAAATTTTTCCATTTTTGTTGACAATATTGAAACAATTCTTCCATTAAATAATGTTTCGTACAGTTTTTAATTATTTTTAGTGAAGTTTCAAGTAAAATACTTACGTCTTTAAAAATTGCAGCACATTTTGTATAAAAAAATTTCGATTTTTTTTAATGTGTTCGTTATAAGCGTGAAAATGTTATAGGAAAATTCGAAAATGCGTTGGTACCAGAAAAAGTCGTTCGTTATAAAAAAAAGTTGTTTATAACCGCTGTTCGTTATAAATGAACTCCACGTATGTAAATTTAAAAAAATTATGATTTAAAATAATTTTGCATAAAATATTGAATTTTTCACTGAAAGTGAGATTTGCATTTTGAAAAAAAAAAAAATTAAGTTAAGTTAAGAAAAATGAAATTATGCATGAACGGTAATTTAAAAGTTTCAAATTGTTTCGATAAAATGTTTGATAAAGTCTTTATAATTTTTTTTTTTGGTTCCTTCAAAGTCTTTCAAATTTAGAACTATTAGAAAAATTGAGAAAATCTATCAATTAATTTATTAAAAAAAAATGTCTGGCGATACATTTAATCAAAAATTTATGTGTTTTCGATTTAAATAGTTCAGAATTCAAAAAAATTATGGCAGAAATTCCAAAGCTTTGGAAAGTTTGTATTAAAAATGTAAAATTATAAGAAACTTTGTTTGTGGGACCATCAGAAATAGTTCGTCTTAGCCGAGATTTCGTATACCAAAACGTCTGGACTTTTAATTATTTTAAATAAAAAATGGATTTCTTATTTTAATGCATTAAGTTATTATAAAATGTTTATTTGAAGTAAGAATATGCGACAGATATTAGGAAAATGGATTTCCGCTTGTTTTAAATAAATTAAAGTGGACTTTATATGTAAATTGTTTTTCTAACAAAAAAGAAAGAAATAACGCAACACTTCACAAAAGTTTTTTTATAATAGTTTCCCCAAGAGATTTTCAAACTACATTTTCCAATTATAAATGGAATGTAATTGATTTCAAATAAATTTTAAATTGTATATGGAACTGGATTAAATTTGATCGTAAAATAAATTCTTTGTGGCTGATCTGATTAAATATGATCCTGACGGAAAAAGTTTATATATAGTCATATATGTCTTGATATAAATATATATAATTACATATGTGGTCATATGTAACGATGTACATTTACATCTCATATTTATTTTTACGAAAATTTTTAATCCAGCGCTGTATATCATCATATATTGTTATATCTCATGTTATATACAATTTATCTGATCATGTCTACTTGATAAAGCTAAATATGAGATCATATATACTTCCATGTATAATTATAAATTAGTATATATTATACAATAAAACCAAACAAATTCTATCACTTTTATATATAATAATATATGGCATCACATATAATTCTATATAAATATATGTGTTAAAAATATCTATCACTTTTATATATAAAAAGCCAAATTCAATGTATTTAAAGCAAAAAAAAAATATATTAAACAAAGTTAAGCTAAACAAACTAAAAAAAGCTACACTTAAAAATAAAAGTTCAAAGTTAATTAGAAAAGAACTTTGCTTTATTTGGATTTTCCAGTTTTGAGCATTAAAATAGATTTTTCTTTAGATATTTGGGCTTCAGACTTATCAGAATATCTTAAAAAAGCAATGATAAGCCCAAATATCTAAAGAAAAATCTATTTTAATGCTCAAAACAGGCAAATTCAAATAAAGCAAAGCAAAACAAAAAAAAAAAAAAAAAAAAAAAGTAAAAAAGCTAATTTGTCTTTGTTAGTTGTATATAAACATATATGGTAGAAATATATAATTGTATATGTCATCACATATTAGTCAAATTGAAATTCCGTTTAATTTTCCATTTCATTGATTTATACTTAAATTTTCATTATGATTTGGAATTTGAAACAAAATAGTAGTAAGGATTTCCAAAGAATTTTATGAAGTTATATAAATTTTTATCAAATAATATATAACTTGATCAAATTAGATAGACACATTTTCCGGATCAGCTTTGATATGATGTGATAATGAATTAAATATATGACTATATATGATTACATATACCTAAATCGGAACTTTTTTTATCCGGATAACATAAGTACATTTAGATATGGGGCAATATAAAATTATATAACTCTTTTTTGGTCGGGAAACGAATCGTAAAAATTGTTGTATTATTTAAAAAACTTGCTCACCTGTAATTCTGTAAATCTTTATTAAAACATAACCTTGTCTATAAACAAACTAGTTAATAGAAATAATAATTTTTTAATATTAAATATGAATAGTAATTAAAATTTTAAATTGTTACCGGTTTATTACAAACATATTGTAAACGAGAATTGGTTTTTTTGTTTTGTTTTATATAACAAAATGACAAAATCGTTTACTATTTTCAATCATTCAGACCATTTTCGAAGTAGAAAAACCCGGCGTTAATTACTTTTGATATTTCTTTTCCTCTCGTAAAGCTAAGTTCTAAAATTTAATTTTAAATATCACATCAATGGTCATCATCATTAAGTCATATACACTTGTACGTATTTTGCGAATATTTCTAAATTTTATTACATAATGTTTGTATTAAAATTTGAAAACGCTTTTAAACAAGTTTTTTAATTTAAAACAAAAACTTAATTTCGTTTTTTTTTTTTCTTAAAAAATGTGTGATAATAATAAACAAGTTCTGAACAGAAAAATCTCTATATTCTAAGGTGAAGGTCTTTTTAAAATAGTAGTTAGAAGTTTGTTTTAGAAGAGTATTGCTACCTTTTATGACTAGCCCAATGGTTTTGTATATACGAAGGCGGTTCCAAAATTAGCCGACCTAACAAAGAAAACACAACAAATTTAAGAACATTTTTTTTTTATTTCTCAACATAATCTCCTTTCTTAGCTCGATACATTTTGCCCACCGATATTCAATAGCTTCGATACCCTGTTTATTGTAAGAACTGTCTAGTTGCTTAACATAGCCATCAACCACAGACTCCAATACTTCAATGTTGGCAAATCTTTTATCACCGATAAATTTTTTTCAAGTTTGGAAATATTAACTAGTCCGAGGGAGCTAAATCTGGCGAATAAGTTGCGTGATGAATCAATTCGAACCTTAATTCATTGATTTTGGCCATCGCAATAGTGGATGTGTGTGTGAACTGGTGTATTGTCTTGATGAAACCACACTTTATTTTTCCCCAAATGTGTCTTTTTTTTCTTAATTTAATCACGCTGCAATAAGTTGGCAAAAATCTCGCCGTTGATTGTTTTTCCTTTTTGAAGATGATCAATAAAAATTATCCCACGCGCATCCCAAAAAACAGACGCCATGACCTAACTTGCAGATGGAACTTTCTTCGCCTTCTTTGGATACGATTCTTCCATTCCAGTCCACTGCTTTGACTATTCCTTTGTCTGAGTTGTGAAGTGGTGGACTCATATCTCATCCATGGTAACGAATCGACCGCAAAAGCACTCTATTGAAACATCCACACAACGCTGTTTTTATTCTATTGCGAGCAAACGCGGCACCCATCTTGCTCTCAGCTTTCTCATCTCCAAATTTCCGGCCAATATGCGATGTATAGCACTTTTTGAAATGTCTTATCATTTCAGCCAACTCACACACCTTCAGCCGAAGATCATCCAATACCATTTTGTTGATTTTCTTAACCGTTTCTGTCGTGGTCATCTCAATTCGTAGACCACTACGGTGATCGCCTACGGCATCATTTAAACTCTGCCACCCAATATTTTATTGTCGTAAACCAAGGAGCAGACTCTCTCCCAGTGTAGAATCTATATCGGCTTTAATATTGGTTGGACTGACCCCTTCCTAATAAAAGTATTGAATTACATAACGGTGACCAATTTTTCCATGTTTACAAATTCACTAAGATCATTTATTTATGATGGCTCCAAAAAAAATATTGAACAATGTGGCGCCTTGAAACTTAACCCTCTAACGCCTGACGATGACATTTGTCATCGTTTATAAAATAGAACCCAAATGCTTCGAATGAGTGTTTTATACTTAGAAATTGATATAGTTCGATATAAAAGTGAATTAGCTAAAAGTTTTGCGAAAAAACTGTTCGTATTCAGTGCACTGTTAAAACGCGAGAAAGCTTTAAAGTTCAAATTTTGCAAAAATTCAAAAAATAATTATTTTTTAATTAACTGAGATTTCCAACAACTAAAACACTTACTTACGGTCTGTTTTTACAATACGTGTATAATTTCAGACGAACGTGTGGCACCCGAACGAATACGTAAGGAAATGAGTTTTTATAATTCGTTCGCCTGACTTACGTTTGAGTACGTTAAGCTTTACGTTATGTCAAACAGTAGAGATTGCCATGACATTGCTTTTCGGTTTTTGTTAGTTTATTTCATATACAAATAACTCATTTTTCGTTGCTAGATGGCAACCCAACACTATAATTGAAATATAAACAAAAACAGCTGATTTTTGATTAAAAAAAATTAATTTATTTTGTTTAGAAAACAATAAAAGTGGATATAAAAATATAATTTGTACAAAAAAAAACAAAAACATTTACAACTAAAAATGTAAATAAATATAAATGAAAATAAAAATCATTATTCTTTTTTTATTACAATTTTTTGTTAAAAAGTATTACAGTAAAACCCGGTTAAGATGAACTCCGAGGGACCAAATAAATTAGTTCGTCTTAAGCACGGTTCGTATTAAGCGTTTATTTTTAACGATAAAAAATATGTATTTATTAAAACAAAAACAAGATTTTTACATAAATAAAAAATAAAATTAGCATTTCATGCATCCACAATTAAAAATTCAATTAAAATTCTTCATTTAAAACAAAAAAATATGTTATTTTTTTCTGAATGACTGAATTAACGATTTCATTCGTTATAAGTTTTTCTATTGCCAAAATATGATTGTCAGCTTCTTCGGCACACGATTTTGTTCGAATATATTACTTGACAAATTTTCAACATCGGCAGGATTAACAATTTCCAATATTTCTTCACCTGATAAAGTATTCGACGTTAAAACATTAGCATCTATATCTAGAAAGTCATCCAGAGATATGAAATTCATATTATTTCTATCCCATTAAACGGATAAAGAGTGTACTAAACATGGTAATTTGTATGAAAACGAGTTTTTGGGACTGCTTAAAACAGTTCGTAATAACCGAGGGTTCGTATTAACCGAGTTCGTATTATAAGATGTATTTTATATGAAAATTTTTGCCAAAACGCCGGGACTTTTAAATTAGTTCGTATTAACTGAGGGTCGTCTTAACCGAGTTTTACTGTATTTTTTTTGTAATATTAAATTGTGTTGCCTTTTTTCTTTGACGAATACTTTTTTGTGAACGTCTGTTTTTGACGTTTGTGACGTTTCAAATCGCATTGTGGAAACCAAAAAAAGAGACGAAAACGACAACTCTTACGTTTTCACTCAATTCAAAGTGACATTTGCATTACAAAACCCCAAAATGAATTTCTTCACTCATTTACACGAATTTTTTGAGTGACACGTCTTACAAAAACAGGCCGTTAAGTTGATTTAAAACTGTTGAAAATTAAGTATAAGTAAGGTAGAAGTATTACCTTTAATTATCAGTCCTTATTTTTCTTCAAGGACGAACAGGATTTTATCAGGATATCTCTAAAGGACATTGTCTTAACTTATAAAGTAATGGACGGATCGTTTTGAAATTTGGTATAGAGAAGACAATCAGTAATAGTAACAAAAGTCTAAAGTTTGAACAAAAAATAGTGAAGTTAAGATACTTTTTCGCCCTATTTCGCATTTTGCAAAAAGCGAAAATCGCCATATCTTCTTAAAAAGAAGCACAAAAAGTTTATTTTTGGATTGTGGTTCTGTCTTGGTAAGAGCAATAATTTTAAATTATTTTTGCTCATATCGCCGAAAGTAGTCAGCGAAAAACATTTTTTTAAGAGAAATTATTATTTTTTTTGCGAGACGAATACATGGTATGAATTTCATTGCAAAACAAAATTCGGGCATTAGAGGGTTAAACATATGTTTTACAAGATTGTCACTTTTAACCAAAGTATTTTTTTTTTTTCAAACTACTGACGGCATCTATACGTCATGCCAAGTAATTTTGAGACCGCCCTAGTAACTTTCCTTAGTTGACCACACTAAAACATGTTTATTTCAAAAGAAACTATATTTCTTATGACTTTGAATAGCAAACAAAAAAAAAAACGTCCAAATAAGCAAATATGTTTTAAACATTCATTTTCAACCTTTTTTAATTGTGAAGGCGATAGAATAGAAAAATATTTAAAAGTTTGATTTAAAATAAATTTATGCATTTAAATATTAATAAAGAAAATGCTAATTACACTACCTGACGGTAAAAAAAAAACTGCCCTTGAAACACATCTTTTTTAATAGACCTATGGACGCTGAATCAAAATCTGGTAAACATATTTTTTTTCTTTCAAATTTTATCGCAAAATCATGATTTTTAAGCTTTCAAATCTACATAAAATTATCTTTAATTTGAGTATAATCATATCGTTGCTAGATTCAGAATACCGAACTGTTATTTATTGCAAGGAAGTTGATAATTTAACTTTTTTAGTTTTATCCTTATAAATTTTATGCATGTTAAAAAATTGTATCATTTTACATAAACTAGACCAGCGGTTCCCAAGAACTTTTGCTTCGCGGACCCCTTGAGACGCCTCTACTGGTTCACGGACCCCATTTTTTATGCATTAAAATAAATGCAAAAATAACAGAACAAATTTTTAATTGAAAAAAAGAAAATATTTTAAAACGAAACCCGATTAAAATGAACTCCAAAATTAATTCTTTATAATCGAGGTTCCAATTTACTGTAGTAAAATCAATACCAATTAAAAAAAAAATTATTCGCATTGGAATGGTAATGAAATTTGTTAGCAAGTAATGCCAATGAAAAATTCCCAAGGATGAATTATTTCATTTGATTTCATAAAAAACATTTGAGAAAAAATTTAGTGTTGGGTTACAAATTTGTTAGAATTAAACGAAATTTTAGTAATATTTACAAAATATTTGCAAAATTTTCAAAAACAGTTCATCTTACCCAAGAGTTCCAACCGCTCTAAAAGGGCTCGGTAAAAATCAATGAAACTTTTTACATTTGCTATATACATGAAAAAATTTCTATTTTTTAGTTTTTATTTTTAGCTCTTCAGGTATGGCCAGGAAATATGTTCGATTTTTCGACACTGACTGTATACAATATACAACACTGCAAAAAAAATTTACAATCTGAAATTAAAATTATTTTTGCTGTAAACTATAATTATAGTACAAGTTTTAATTCTACGGAATACATTGTTCTAGTGTATGTAATATTTTTTCCGAGCGTTAAAAAATAAGCATTTTTTTCGTTAAAATTACATTTTTAGTATTTTTTCGAATGCAGACAAAAATAGGTAAAATCAAGAACAGACCCAAACCAAGAATAATTTAAGTTAACAATGCACTGAGAGAATTGCCTTCACTTCAGTAATGACTTTTTTCAAAGCTTTATTGAATATTGTTACTGGAATTCATCCATTGAAACTTTTCATAGAATCTATGAAACATGTTTCATTAAAGTCAATGTTTATGCAATTTTTGTATAATTAATAAAAAATCTCCATAAAACTTAATGAATCATTCCGACAATGAAACGTTTATAGAATTTATGAAAGTTTTAAAAAAAGTTTTCAATATTAAGAAGTTCCTTGAATTAATAAAACGCTTCATGATTGTCTTGAAAATTGCATTGGAACTAAGCCAATGAATCGCTTCATATGATTTTCTAAACACTTTCATAGAAGTCCAAAATTAATACAAGGCTAAACATTGAAATAATAAATCACTTCATAAAATATGTGGAATGAACACTTATGAATTAAATCTTAAAACTAAAGTTTGAAATGTATGAAAATTAATGAAATTATGAAAAAAACAAATAAATTAAGCCTTTGAAATAATTTCATAGCTATAAAAAAAAATTTCATTAAATTTATGAAGAGATAATTTATGAAATCAAATGAATTTTTTTCTGAAACTGAATTTTTGTGAAAAAACGTTTAAAAAAACAAATTAGATTCATTAAATTTTTTTTACAAAAACATTTTTTTTGACAGCCATAAGTACGACTTGCAATTAGGACGTATATACACGTCTTACGGAACAGAAAAGGGATTTGATAAAAATTCAAATAAATGTTGAACGCTGCTTCTCAAATAATAAATTTGTTGTAAAGGGTGTCCCAAGAAGAGCGCAATTTTTAAATTTTAAATAAAACACAGATATTTAAAAAAAAATCGTGAAACTTTATTATATCGTAAAGTAGACAGAATGAGGTTATGTATGGAACAATATATCGTGCAGATGGCCGCCGCGGCTTTGCTGGCATGCACGCGGTCTTTTAATGAAATTTCCAATGACCGTTTTGCATGAATGCTGCGGTATTTCATTAATGCAGGGTCCAATTTCCTCTTTTAAGGCTTGAGTCGTCGTCGGCTTATTCGCGTAAACCATCGACTTCAAAAAACCCCAAAGAAAAAAATCTAGTGGTGTTAAATCGCACGATCTAGGCGGCCAATTCTGATCTCCAAAACGCGAAATAACACGACCGGGAAATGACTGATGCAGCAATTGAATTGTTTCTCTGGCTGTATGACATGTGGCGCCGTCTTGTTGGAACCACATGCCCTCCACATTCATTTCTTCAATTCTAGGCAAGAAAAAACTGGTTATCATTTCACGATACCGAACACCATTGACTGTTTGCGCTTGACCTGCCTCATTTTCATAAAAAAAAGGTCCAATGATTCCTCCAGCCCAAAAACCACACCACACAGTGACACGTTGAGGATGCATTTGCTTCTCGTGAATCACTCGAGGATTTTCCTCACCCCAAATGCGACAATTCTGCCTATTGACGAAGCGATCAAGATGAAAATGGGCCTCGTCACTGAAGATGATTTTATCGGCAAAATCAGCATTTTCATGTTGTCTCTCCAATACCCAATTAACGAACTCCCTTCGCTGTCCATGGTCAGCTGGCTCCATTTTTACTAACCTCGTACCTTCTACTAGCAAACAATAACAATTGTTCAAATGTCAAACAATGACACTTCGAATGTTGCCAGATTTAAAAATTGCGTTCTTCTTGGGACACCCTTTATAAATATAGAAAATAGGTAAACAAATAAGATTCATTATTTTTTAAAAATATTTTTGGCAGCCCTAAGTAATGTTTGCAATTTGGACGTATATATACGTTTTACGCAACAGAATATGGTTTTGATTAAAATGCTAATTATTTCTAAATGCAGCCAATTATGCCTCTCATGTTTTGTTTGCATTTAGAAAGCTGCACGCAGTATTTGATGCATTCGCTTTTTTTTTTAAATACAATTTTTCATACCGAATTGTAGAACTTATTTGAGCTGGACGTATAATATATACGTCTTACGCAACAGAATAGAGTTACGAAAAAACGTATATATACGTCTTACGCAGCAGGAGGGTCAATTGCTTCCCTAAGCGTAAATATACTACGATAAGGGAAGTTATAATAAAAAACTTTATAAACAAAAAACTTGTATTTTCACAAAATTTCGTTAAATAGTTCAAGCGAAATCGATGGTTGGTATAAAATGCGTTAACGCTCAATTGTGTTATCATTATCTTTTATCTTTTCAATAGTTTGATTAACTACACGTTTTAAACAATTTTACTATTTTTAGTAACGTATTTTAAGTATATCAATCAATGCGATTGTTTCCACGGCCAATAAAGGTTTCTAAACACTTAAAAGTTATTATATCATAATCATTAAATCAAAACACACCCTCAACAAGACAATTAAACAAATGGGTAACTTCAACAAATTTCGACACTTTGAGGTAAAATATTTTCAAAAACTTTTTTTGTGACATGAATAACCTTTTTAGTATATGTTAGCCGATGTTTAAGCATGCTAAATCCAATCGCGTTAATCATTTATGTTTAACGGCGGTTTTCAGATTCAAGCAGATTAAAAATATAAAAATTGCTATTTTTGCTTAGAGTAAATAAAAGCTACATCAATTTATAGATCTCATTTCTTTTATCACATTTCAAAATATATATTACGCTACCAAAACATTTTAAAATACACTCAAACTATTTTTTTTTTGTTGTCATATATTAGCACTTAAAAAGAAAACCACGATTATTTCGGAAAACTCTAATTTTTTGGAGTTGTTTATTTGCAGGAAATCATATTAAATACTTTTGAATTTGCAAAATTAAAAATTGTACATGAGGATGTTTTTTGAGGTTTTGTTTGCTTCATAAAATTTAAATTCCTTCGATTTTTTTGACGCCTTTTCGATTTTAGTATTAAACTTATTAAAATCTGAAAGTGAAAATGAAAATTATTCAAGTTCGAGGCCATACTCTATATTTCTTTATTAGGATACTGTCTTAGAGTTTTTGTTTTCAAATTTATTAATTGACCACTTTCAGGAATGTGTTGATATATCTATTTCGAGAATTTTCTAAGTTCCCATCATCACAATTAAAGGTCGAAAAAACATAATTTTTGTTTTTAATAAAAATTATATCGAACTTATTAAAATCTTTTATTTGATGTACGTTTTGGCGGAATTGATACATGTGTTTGGAAAAATCTGCAGCTGTTCCCGTTACACAGAAAAAACTAAAAAACGGGTTTCAATTAAAAAATTTATTGAATCAATTAATATTTTAATCGATTTTGCACCTATCACGGTACTATCAATTAAACCTATTATTAACTTCTACAAAAAAAATATGATACTCACAAAAAAAGTGTGTGATCTATACGTTGGTATGTGTGTTTTTTTTTGCAATGCTGAGTCTGTTTGTGTGTATGCTTGTTTTGTTTGTTAACTTCAAATGTATTTGGTATTTTATACTGAAAATTTTCTATTTATGCATACAGTGTATGAAAAAATAATATGATAATTGCGTCTAAAATAAAATATGTATTTATATATTTAAAAGTCAATTAAAATATTAATTGATTCAATTAAATATTTGTTTAGAAACAAATTAAATTCAAATCAAATCTTTAATTAGATATTTTAGGTTGATAATTTTTTCTGTGTATGAATGAACAAATTTATATATTTTGCTCTTTTGGGCCATCGTAAGGATCCACTCTAGATATTAAATATAGTCTCTGTTCTGGAATCCCATTCCGCAAAAAATAAAACTAATTCAAATGTCTTGTCGTTCTTGAATTCACTTTCACTACTTTTTTCCGGGAATTGAATTCGCCAAAGTGTTAGGGGGCGAAAGTAATTAGTATGTACTTTTTTGTTATTAAATATAAGTTGTTTGAAAAAAAAAACACTTAGTGCATACAATTTAAATTTTAACACTTTTCAAGAATAAAAAAGGTGTTTTAGAAAACATCTAAAATATGATTTTTTTTGGATATAACACATAAATTTCTTACAGTTATTTAAAATGCCACTTTTTAAATAATAACCTGTCTGATGGTTAAAAAATATACTTTTATTTGGTTATGGTTAATTTTTCTTTATATTAGTTGTAATTATTTTGATTTAATTCTATCGTAAAAAATCCAAATCACAAATTTTTCTTTAAATTCACATCTATTTTTCTATTTGAAGACTTAAATTTTGAATGTGCAAAAATGTCCAAAATATTATTTTTAAGAAAAACTTTGAAAACACCAAAATGTACGAATTCAAAAACACCGAATTTTCAATTTTACGAATTTGGAAAATTTTACGTTTTCAATTTCGCACTACTTGCAGAACATACATGTATGCTTTCAAGCCATGTTTTTGTTATAACAGAAAAAAAAAAAATGCGAAACAAAATGAATAAGTTTCTCAAAATTTTAAAAAAGCTCATTCAATTTTTGCGTTTACAACTTTTAAAATGCCGTTTTGTCTCGAAGGGGCTGTTTATAAAGTAACTCAGTTCACGCAAGACGCTAGCCAATTTTAAATATAATTGTGAAAGTCGCAAAAGACACATAGAGAAAAATTTAGCCGAAATTCGGTTGCTACGACTTAAATTCGGTTATTACGAATTTCAGTCGTTTGACACAACTTAACATTAGTTTTCACAACAAAGTTCGTTTAATTATACTAAATTTAAGTTGCAACACCCAAAATATTCAGAAACCTAATTTAAATATCGTTGGACTTCATTTTCAACTCGTTTGGAACTTCTATATTTCTATGTGTGTACATTTTCAAAAAATTTACGCCAACTCCTTATAAGTTTTTGATGTTCGTATCCAGTTATTGGTGCTCTGACATCACATTAAACTTTGTAAATTTACCTCATATTTCAAATACTGTTCTCAAAACTCAATTCCATTAAACAACGCAAAATCCCTATAAAAAAACTGAAAATTTTAAAAATCAGAAAATTGTGGTTTCTCTTGTAAACCAACATACAACTTTTCACCAAGCAGCAATATGGAAATTTCTTTTTCAGTAAATGTATCTCCCAAGTCTAGTGAGTCTATTTTGTATTGTTTTGAATCTGAAAGTTAAAAACTATAAGCAGAAAAATAAAATTAATAAAAAAAACTCTTGTAAGCTTCAGGTATTTTTTTTTTAATTTTTCGACATTTAAATGACTATCAATTCTTTTTGTGAAGTCATAGCTTTTGAGTATAGTCAACCATTGTTAGGTTCTTTTCAATTCATAAAACCTAATAATAATACTAGGCAACTAAAGTCAGTTTCAACACTTGTCGAAAACTTTTTGAGTAGTTCATATATTTAGTTTATTTTAACGACAATATCAAAGATTATTAAAACAAAAAAAAAACTGGTAAGATAATTTTTATAAAGATTAGATCTGAATATTTTAACAATTACTGACGTGGATTTTGTATTTAAACTAAAAATTTAATAATACAATACCCGATCAAAAGAAAATGATTTCTTAAATATAAAATCATATCTAATTTTATAAAGATCGATATTTAATATTATCCAAGTTAATCTCAATTAAATGCAACTTTAGATACTGATAGATCCTAAAATATCCCAGGCATCTATTTAGATCTATTTGGATCTCATTAGAATAAGATATTTGGAGATTTAATTGGATCTACTTAAATCCCATAAAATATATAATTTTTAATAAAACTTAAAAAAAAAAATTGTCATTAGACGCATATATAATTATGTATGGGGTTCTATATAACAATACATAATTATATTGTATGTGCATAAAAAATATTAATGATGTCTGACCATATATAATCATATCTCAAACAGTATTGATAATGTTGTGTCATATATGGTATCTTACATAATTATATTTTATATCATTTGATTTGAATTTTATCCGAGATTTTCCATATCTGGGACATTAAATTATGTCTAATTGGATATAAATATATATGATTTTATCAAATTTTAGCCGATGGTAGGTATGCTTTTCGTAACTTTAAGTTATGCTTAAAAGTATTTAAGTTTAAAATTAAAATTTCTATAAATCAAAAATTTTAAAGACCAACAGTTTTTTTTAAATTAAACAACGAAATGATTAAAAATGATCAAGAACAAATTTAGTGTTTCAAAAATATATAATTAAGTGGTATTGTCTTATAAAATGTAAAAATTTTTTTGAAATTATATGAAATAAATCACTTGCAAATAATTTCGGTATAAAATTAGTATGGTTATATGTGAAGCCATGTGTAAGAAAAACTTAATTTGCCTGCATAACTTAATTTGATATTGAGCATAGGACCATATATAATCATATCGATCACTACATATATTTGGATTATTATTATATGCATAATGTAGTTATATATGAAGTAAGATTTGGAGACATATAATAATATCAAGTACGATATAAAGAAATCTCTATAATAATGATCAGATGTATTTGTATATAATGATATTAGCCGTAATGTGACTTCATTTAAAGTCAGATATCTGAAATTATATATCTTATATGTCACCATATATGATTACATATTATATTATATATGAAAATGTACTGTTATATATGACAACAGATCTATCATATCTTATAATGTATAGCATATATGCTTAATATCTTATTTTATAAAGGTCAATATATAATAATATATCGTCAGATATGTTACCACATACGAAGCATGTAATAATATATGGCTATACATGACAGCATATATAATATCATATAATAATATGTTTTAATATGAAAAAACTTAAGACAATATATATAATTTTTTTTTACTCGGTTACTGATAAAGTGGTGCGCGAAGACAACTACTCATAAATTAATAGCGGTATTCACTCTTGACAGCATTTATGCAAGGGTTGCATTAATACTATGATTTTATGCTACAAAGCGTGAGCGGCTTTTTTTTGTGTGTATTGTATGTTTACAACCCAAGCATTTCAATGTTGACAAAACAGCTAATTTCTAACGAAAATATATTTTCTAGCGATTTTTAAGTAGACTTTAGCGATTTTTTCAAATAAAAAAGGTTGACATTATTCTTCGTTCTCAGTGGATTTTTAACTCTGTTGTTGTTTTGTGTGAATATTGTATTTTTCTTTTATTTAAGTTTGTTTTTTTGATAAAAATTTGTGTTAAATCAGTTGTTTTTTTTTTTACACGAAAATTAAATGTTTTTTTTGTAAATATTTCTGTTCTTTTTTTGTTTTCCGGCAAAACTAAAAGATGTTAAGTATTGTAAGCTTGAAAGGTTTGCAAGACCCAGAATATGCAATAGGGTTTCGTCTTGCATATAAATAAAAGTCTTGCATATTTTTATTTCATGTATTTTGCTGTTGTGGTCTTGCATACTGTTGTATTTATACAAGATCTGCAAGCTTTGAAAGGTCTGCAAGGGTAGTTTGCTACCAAGAGTGAATACCGCTAATATGTATTTATGATTTGATAAGAATTGGATTGATTACCAGCTGATTGCAAATATTCTAACTAACTCAATGACTAATAAACGGACAGGAACTTCATGCACTAAAAAAGTGTGTTTTAGGCGCCTATAATTTGCATGAAAAATCACGATTATGCACTAAAAACTTAAAAAATATGCACTTAACATTTTTATTTTATTAAAACCAAAAACTTAACAAATAAAGTTTTAATTTAAGCGTGTGCATCAAACACGCTATCCACCCATATAAACATTTTCCAGTATTTTGTCATTTTCAAAAGAGAATTTACAATAATTTGACAATTCGTATCAGCAATAATATGAAATAGTAGATATAGATGGATAGCGTGTGAATTTCCCCTTAGGCTCTTCAAAGTATATAGAGTTTAAATACATTTTAATTTAATAAAATTTCAAACATAAAGTTTAATATATTTATTCTCAAAAAAGTTTTGAAAATACAAAATTACCGCTCAACGTCGACGGTTGTGATTAGTAATTTTATTGAATTACAGTATTAAGTTTATGAAGAATTTGTTGGAATTCGTCAACTAAATTTAATTGGTTTGTAATTGGACTTAATTCCTCTAGTTAATCAATTGTAGTAATAAAAAATGCATAATTTTAAAAAAAGTTAATTTAAATTCGTCAAATTCTTATAAAATATAATTGAAATTGACTTTTTAATAAAAACTAAGAAAAATTTAATATAAAAATTACAAAAATATGCATTTATAATATGCACTAAGATATTTTGTTTACCCTGTTCTTAGACTTAAGGGAAAAGCATGCATTTGCATGAACTTCCGGTCCCTGCTAATAAAGTTTTAGTTATGGAAACTGCATTTTTAATAAATTATATCGACCTTATCTATTGATTACTAAATTTGTTTAGAATAATCTAAAATGGGATGAATTTTTATTTCAATAAATAATCTTTAGTCAATTTGTACATTAAAATGTTCTAATTATTAAACGGCTTTTCAATACGTTGACATCACGACATAAAACACGAATTAATTTAAAAAATAATTGCAAAAAGAAATAAAATTAAATATCACAGTTGAAAATTTTTACTTAAGCTACATATCACAGTTTGAGGTTTAACTAGAAACAAAATTAACGAAAAACTTTTTAAAGTAATTAAAAGCTTTAAAGCTTTTATGAAATGGGATTTTCAAGGATATTTTTAAATTAATTTAATTAATTTTTTACAATAATTTTTATGAAAATTTAGTTGAAAAGTTACGTTGGTTTAACGTTACCGTTTTTATGAAACAATGTATGAAAGTCTATCAGATGTGTTCTTGCTTTCACGCGATTGAAAATTATGACACTAAATACATTGTGTTCAAAATTTTTTTCTATTAAATGACCAATGAACAATCATATTTCGCTTAAATTCCGATTAAAACTAAATTAAGAAATAAATTTTTTTCGGGTAAAAGTGAAATACAGAACATACGAGTATATGACAAATGCTAAACTAATGGTGTTTTCTTTTCTGGAAAAAAGTGTTGCCTTCTTAATGTGCAACATTTCTCAAATTTTGCCCTGGCCCCATTAAAATGAAGCATTTTTACAATCAGAATAGAACACAATTTCATCACATATTACATTTATTTCAACAAATCTGTTTTTTAGTGTTGTTAAGGTTCGGGTTCGATTTCCAGCAAACTTTAAAAAAAATGTAATGTTTTTTTTAATAATTAATTTTTGTTTTTTTTTAATTATTTAAAAAATTTGGATTTAGTTCCATAAATTTTTTCAATTAAATTTTTTTTATACAAGGTGGCGCAAAAATAACCTTCCGATGTTTTTTGGCTGTAATTTAAAATAAAATGAAAAACTTTGATTCTTCTTGTGGATTATTTTTATTTGGTATTTTAATTTTTTTTTACATCAAGTCGAGAATATGATGTCATGTAAATGGCCGCCGCCACAGTTGATTGTCATTTGAGCCCTTTTTATGGCATTTTCCATCACTTTGGCCAAAACTTCCGGCGATAGGTCCTCACATTCTTGACGGATATTGTCTTTAAGAGCTGCAAGAGTCTGAGGCTTGTTGACATAAACCCGCGACTTCAAAAAGCCCCACAAAAAGAAGTCTGGAGCGGTCAAATCAGGCGATCTTGCTGGCCAGTGCAAATCGCCAAAACGGGAGATTAGGCGCCCGGGAAATGCATCCTTCAGCATATCGGTTGTGGCACGTGCAGTGTGTGCCGTTGCACCGTCCTGTTGGAACCACATGTTTTCCAATCCCAATTCATCAAGTTGCGGCAAAAAGAACTCGTTGATCATTGCTCTGTAGCGCTCACCATTCACAGTAACCGTTTGGCCCGCGACGTCTTCGAAGAAAAAAGGTCCGATGACTCCTCCAGCGAAAACAGCACACCATACAGTGACTTTGAGCGGGTGTAATGGCTCTTCGTGGGTTACACGCGGATTTTCAGTGCCTCAGAAGCGTAAATTTTGCTTATTTACGTACCCGCTAAGATGGAAATGGGCCTCATCACTCATGATTATTTTTGATGAAAAATCATCTTCCTCTTGGTGGTGATTAAGGATGGCTTGAGCGTATGTTACACGCGATTGGCGGTCAGCAGCTAACAGCTGATGCACCGTCTGGACTTTGTACGGAAACATCTTCAAATCGTGTACCAAAATTCGCTGTAAAGACCGTCGACTGATACCCATTTGCGTGGAACGTCGTCTGGTCGATGTCGACGGCGCTTCCATGACATCCTCGGCTACAGCAGCAATATTCTCTGCAGAACGGCTACTCCGGGGTCTGCCACGCCTGGCAGCATCTCGTGTTGTGCCAGTCTCTTCGAGGCGAGCGGCTAAACGTCGCAGTGTTTCACCAGTAGGCGTTGGACGGCCAAAACCGATGATCACCTATGCTGCCCTTGCATGGTGGCCAAAAGTTGAACAGAGTAAGGCAAGGGATGCTCTTAAGAGAATCTACCGTCTTGCGTGTGTTGGCATTACAGGGGCCAGCGGAACTTGCCCGACGGATGCCTTGGGGGTTATGCTGGGGATCCCGCCATTGCATATTTCTGTAATGGAGGTTGCCAGTATGGGTTCCTCTAGACTTAGTGAATTCGGTGACATGAGGGGAGGCGACCTAAGGGGTCACATGAGGATCGCGCGAATCCTAATAGATGACCCAATTTCTAAGGTTGCGGACAAAGTGTCACCGGAGTGGATCTTTGATAGATATTTTGATGTGTTATTGTTTGACAGAGACATGTGGACCAATCAATCCTGGGAACCGGAAGATGGTTCTCAGGTGTGGTTCACTGATGGCTCTAAGCAGTCGAATGGGAACACGGGTGCGGGCGTCTTCGGACCAGGCTTCCAGCGTGCCTTACCTATGGGTAAATATCCATCCATTTTTCAGGCGGAGATTTGGGCCATTTGTGTCTGTGCATTGGAATGCCTGCGAAGGGGAACTCGCAGATCTCGCATATACATTCTTTCTGACAGTCAGGCTGCACTGAGGGCCTTAATGGCCTATAAGGTGTCGTCCGGGTTGGTCATGGAATGCATTCAGACTCTCAATAGGCTCGGTAGAGGCAACTCTCTAACCTTGGGGTGGATTCCTGGTCATGAGGGGCATGAGGGCAACGAGAGGGCAGATTGTCTTGCCAACCACGGGGCCCGAAAGCCCTTTATTGGTCCTGAACCATTCTGTGGAATACCTGCGGGGTATGTTAGGGAAAGGCTCAGGGCATGGAGAGAGTCTGAATTCTCTGGTTACTGGGAAAACTCTCCTGGTCAGCGCCAGGCTAAAAGATTGATCTCTTTTTCCAGTAGGGGGTCGAGGCGACTCTTGTCGCTTGAAAGGGGGGGTTTGAGGACCCTGGTGTCGTACTTAACTGGACACTGTAATCTCAGATACCATCTGCACAAGAAGGGTCAATCGGACACGGATTTGTGTAGGTTTTGCGAGATGGTGTCTGAGACCTCGGAGCATGTTCTCTGCGAATGTCCCAGGCTTTGTGATAGGAGACTTAGGTTTCTAGGTGATCGCTTCATTTCGCCTTCCGACATCGCGAAGATTTTGCCTAATAGGATAATTGGCTTTATAGGTAGCTTGAATCTGTAGGTAACCTTAGGCAGCACAAAAGACCTACATTGGTCGCGGTGCA
Organism: Delia radicum; assembly: GCA_021234595.1. Classification (NCBI taxonomy): domain Eukaryota; kingdom Metazoa; phylum Arthropoda; class Insecta; order Diptera; family Anthomyiidae; genus Delia; species Delia radicum. The sequence continues at coordinate 140,757,120 of CM037854.1, forward strand.
TAGTGCCTTCTGATCTAATCTAATCTAATCTTGGACGGCCAGGAAATCTGCGACGAAATTCACGTTGTCCCAAAGTCACCGACCGATTATTGGTCAAATAAATAGTCACCAATATTCCGCTTTCTGGAGCAGTGTAGCGTAACATTGTTTATTACACAAAAACATTGTTTACTACACAAATGTCAAAACAGAACTGACATTAGGGGCCAATCGCAAAATTTATAGCATTTTCTGATAGGAGGATTACTTTTGCGCCACCTTGTAATTTTGTTTGTAAGCGAATTTCAGATTAAAAAAATTATTAAATACTTATAAAAAGAAAAAATTAAAAAAAAAAAAATAGCAAAAACAAATTAAAAAAAATCGTATATAAAATTTAACAAAAAAAAAAAAATATATAAAAAAAAGTGATACCAATATGGGTTTGAACTCGGGATCTTCTGTGTCAGAAGCCAGCACACTACCACTCTGCTACCAAGGTGAAAGTTTTCTCGCCAAAAACTTTGCAATATATACACATGAGATTGATAAATCAAAAAATAGGGCAACATCCAACCCTGTACATTTTTTGAGGGCAGAAAGTGTTGCATTTTCTGCCTTTTATAAGGCAACATTTTCAGAAAGAAACACGGCACCCTCTCAGAGTGTTTACCTTATTTTAGAAAAGAACACAAAAAGGTAATTTGAGGGCAAAGTGCAAAAAAAATGTGACATTTTTACCAGAAAAGAAAACGCCATAAATATTAATAATTTAAATTATAAATGAGCTCTAACCAACTTGCATTGATTTACTTGTATGGACAACAAAACTGGAATCTAAACTAGCGAGTGTCACATAGGCTTTATACGCGTACCATTGAAATAACTTTCTCAGCGTAAATTTATCACTAGAATGAAACCATCATTATTTATTTCATACTATGATTAATTTTTGTTTATAATTTTGTTTTTAGTTTTGTAAGAAAATCAATTGTTTATTGCAATTAACAAGATTATTTATTTGATGATTTATTTATTTACATCCTACTATAATAATTTTAAACAATTGGAAAATCTTATCACTCACACTTGTTGCTTAGTTCTCTAGTAATAACTGTTCATTGTTAGATTTTATTTAATGACTACTTTAGCAATAAACTTAATAAAATTGTTATCATTTTTTAAATTTAATTATTTTATTAAATGACATAAAATTCTACTTATTTTGAAATACATTTGTGAAAAGTTATTGTAGAAAAAAACAACGAGCCCCTTAGTTATTAGTAGTAAGTACAAAAATTCTAGATAATACATTTCAAAAGCAAATGTGAAAATTTGTAAAAATATAACTTTTTACACTGAAAGAATAATTTATTTTAATTAAGCCAATTAAAGACTCATTAAGTTAATGAAATTGGGTTTGATAACTTCTATAATAATTTTTATTAAGAATTTCAGAACTTGAATAATTTTCATTTTCAAATTTCAGAATTTTTTAAAAAAAAACTGTATTGAAGCTATCACAAGAAATTTTTTAAGTTAATGAACGTTCACAGGCTTAATTAATGAATAATTTCATAAAATTAAAAAAATAACAAAAATTAAATGAATAGTTTAAATTTTACTGAAATTTCATTGATTTAAGGGGGGACATGACATTGGCCGTTTTTTGAAATAATTTTTTTTATAATTTTGTATTTTAGTAAATATTCTTAAGATTTTAAGAAAAAAAATTTCATGGAAAAATTCCTACGGGTTCAAAAGTTACAGCCGGATTAGTGAGAGCGCATTTTTAATTTTCGCGCTACCTATGTACGGCAGCTGGTAGATACTTGTTTTACTTGCTACCTGACTTTTGGTGGACTTTTGGCATATGAAGAAGGCAAAGAAGCCCGAATTGCTAAACGATTGCAAAAAACTGTAAGAAACAGCACAACACAAGATAACGAAGGCATACAGTACGAAGCAGGCATGGCAGATTGAAGGTAACCTTTTTTTCTTTGTTCACAAACTTTGAACACGTTTATCTCGAAATCATGTTTTTCGTACTGGTTGCGGCACTAGCGGGTTAATTTTTTGACTAAATTTGTTTTTTTTTTATTATTATTTTTTTAAACTTGATTCGCTATCGTATGACACGAGCTTTTTTTTAAACTTTTTTTCGATTTCTTATGAATTTTTAAAGTCAATATTTTTTTTGAAAAAACACACTTTTAAATTTGGAACATCACCAAAAATTAAAAAAAAGTTCGTGTCATACGATAACCAATTTTGTTAAGATTTAAAAAAGTAATTTTTTTCCAGATCGGACAATTTTTGCGACTCCCAGCGCTGCAACCACGAGGCCCCGTTTTTTTCTTTGCCGCCAGTGTGGAGCTCTATAAAACCATTTTGGAGTGAAAAATATATTTTTTTGAATTTGTTTTCTTGTAATTTGTTCAAATCTCTAAAATAATTTTTGGAAAAATGTTTGTTTTTGACTGAGTTATGAATTTTTTAAAAAGGTCTGTTTTCTCTGCCTCGAATGTAATGTCCCCCCTTAATAAAATAATTTATTTATATAATAGAGACAATTCTTTTAAACCATTTTATATCGCTTATCAATTCCGTGGGATTTTTTTTTTTTTAAATTTGGTAGAAAGATGTAACTGTGTCTCAATAAACTTTTTGTAAACTTATTCGCAATTTAAATTCAAACACTGACGCTTTGTATGTACTTAACGGGTTAAGATTTTTATTTAATTTTAATTATTATTTATTTGCTAAAGCAAATAACTATCAAACTGTTATACACAATTTGATTTAGCATATTATCAAGATTTTTTAAAAATATTGGTGTTTTTAGACAATTTTTAAAAATTTTTATATATCCCAAGTAAAAAAGTTTATATATATTCAGATATAATTTTATAGTTAAATGTTTCGATGTATAAAGTTATATAGGCATATAAACATATATGTTAATGCATATATATTGGTATCTAATTATATAAAGCTTTGTGTTGTTTCAAAAAATGTTATATGGGTAATATATTATTTTATATTGTCAATTACACTTAATATATCTAACTATGTATTACTATATATACAATATTGATTTATATATGCGTTCGTATATAATTCAATATATATCTACACATAATTATGTATAACTTTATGTGAACCAACATTAAAAATATTTTTGTTTATAAATTTTTATAAAGCTGTATATTGTTTGATATAAAATTATATAGAAATTTATGAGGTTCAATGCATTGAATTTTTTTTTAATTGAATTCAGATATGATTAAATATGGTCCATTACAAGGCCGCATTTCATTATATGTGGTGCCATATAAGCAATATTTTCTGAGTGCTTTTAAATATAATTATATAATATCGGAGTTGAGACTTCTGAGTTAGTTAACTTAAAAAATTTAGATTTTTGTTCACAAGAATGACTCTAGCTCTCGCCGGCACAAACTTGCGCAAAAGTATTATCTATGTACGTTAGAGAAAATTAACCAAAAAGTTGAGACTTTCTCGCAACATATATCTTGTTTGGTCCACTTTCGTTATGTTACAAACTAACTACTGAATAATTTAGAATAAGAAGTTTAACATATGTTAAGTGTTCATACAGACGAAAAAAAATATTCATGAATTATATTAGTAAAAAATCAGAGAAAAGCAAAAGTTTCTTCAAAACAACCCTTTTCGCCTTTGTAAAAACTGTAAAAATTAGTCAGTTAAAATTATTCATCACAAAATACGCAAAATAACTGCCAAATCATAGGTTATCACACAAACAAGGTATAATTAAATTTTATGAAATAAGATATTTGATATAATTGTTGAGAAAACCTAGGAACTGTTTGTATCAACTTTTTACTAATAATATCGATTTATATCTAATTCAACTAGCAATAATCGCACCTCGGTAGAACCTCATTGGTTACGATATCGCCTCTGCGCAAAGTGGTGTAATGGTTGTGATGTAATGGTTAGCGCGTTGGACTGTTACACAGATGGTCCCGGGTTCGATTCCCGGTGACGACAACATCAATTTAGAAAAATAATATGTATGAGTTTTCTATCACTTATATGTATCGCTGCGCCTACCTTCGGTGATGAATCAGGGCTATGAAACAAAAAGCTTCAATAAATTCGCCAACTCTATATCAGGTGGCGAGTAGCAACTGTTCTAAGACTTATCTACTCGCGCAATTACAGTGTTGCCATGTTTGAAGCCCTTCATCTTTCACCACCTTTCATCTCTCCACTTTCCCCTTTCCAAAGAAAGCAACACATAAATTAATAGGAAGAATTTCCTGAGTGCTGCTTCTCTTTCTGCTTCTTAGCCATATATGGCCCTTTGGGCTCGGTTATTTAATTGAAGAATAATAAATAAAAAAAAAATAAAAAAAAAAAAAAAAAAATATATATATATATATCTTATTCGATACAATTTTATATGATACCCAAAATTTTTATGGGTACAAAATTCTGATGAAATTGTATATAATATGATGTACGTATATAATTGTACAAAATTGTAGTTAATTGCATCGAATTAGATCCAATTCGAAACAATATGATGTATTTTAGATAAAATTATATGTTCTCATTTTTCGGATCAAATTTGATCTCCTTGCATTCTAATTTATAAATAATTTAATGTATTTTGATTATGCCCTATATAATTTTTTTGCTTGGGACACACGCAAAAATAAAAACCAATTTCAATCACGAAAACCACCGATTCAATAACTTTAATTGCTGAAATTCCGCCAACAACGAAAATCGCTTTTTCAATTAGAAATTGAAAGCTCTTTAATTAAATTATTTTTCAATTAAATAATAACTCATTTGATTAAATAGTAATAAATATCATATACCTTCCCAAAAACCAAAAAAAAAAAAAATGTTTGTTGCCATACCAAATGTGTTTTTATAGCTTGAATTTTATAACATTGAATTTAAACCGGCATGAAATTCTCATTTAGTTAGCAGATTTATTTATACTTATGTGAACAAATTCACACAGAAATTACGTTTTTCTATTGAAGTAGTCCCTATGGGAAAATTTTTTTGGATTTTTTTTTTTTTAGAAATAGTTCTTTTATTTATATCCAAGTATTTTTTTTTTGTTTAAAAAAATGTTTAATTTATTTTTTTTTGTTTAAAAAAATGTTTAATTTATTTTTAGCATGTTTTTACATTATTTACATTATACATTGTATGAAAATGTATTAGAATAAATATTCTGATTTAAACAACTGAAACTAAATTATTTAACTTAATAAAGTAATAAACCTTATGAGAATAAATATCTAATCGAATTGAATTTTAAACATGTATAACTAATAATGTCTTGATGTATGCTTGTGAGCGATAATATAAACAAATTTCAAGCAAATTCCGAATTTGAGCAAATATTTAATTGATTCAATTAAGTTTTAATTAACAGCTTTTAAAATTTTCAAACCGATTTAATTGAAAAAAGTAGGGAAATATTTTTTTTCTGTGGATGGCAACATTGACGAATCAATTTGTAAAAATTGTTTGTTTGTTGGAAGAAAATAACTAATTTTTTACATTAAAAAAAAAAAAGAAAATGAAGTAATATTCTGAATATTACAGACTTTACAAGATCGGACATTTCTTGATCTGATCTTTTAATTTTACATAAAAAGTACAAACCGAATAAGAAATTTTTCTCATTTATCTCATTTTTTTTTTCTCCTATATGTTCTAAACCAAAACAGCGGGTTTCTTTCTTTCTATAAATTAACAATTACTTTCTATAAATTAACAATTACTTTCTATAAATTAACAATTTTTCAAAAAAAATGTGTAAAAAAATTTCAAAAATTGTATTTTTTAATGAATTATATGACAATTCTGGAACAATAGTTTAACATTTTTTTTTTTAATTATTTGTATAGAAATGACCGCAATTTTTTTACATGCTTTTTATTGCGTTATTATGTATATCTTCCTCCTATCCAAAAATTATCGGACCTTAAAAGTATGTGTTGCTTTAATGCAACGGCAGTGTAAAATGGGTTTAAGTATATAAATGAAAAATTAACATTTCTTGTAGTGTAACTTCAAATTATTTTAAGTGTACGTCATAAAAAACAATTATTTTTATAATATTTGTTTTTGTTATTATTGTTGATGGCATACTTGTAAAGTACACATTTGTTTTTTAATCTTTAATCTTTTTTTAGTTTTTTCCATGTTTTTTATTCTACTTGTGAAATACTTATTTTTTTAAACGTGTTAAATATGTCACCAAAACAGATTTAGCAAATTTTTACGACTCTTCTAAAATATTTAAATTTATGTTTTTATTAAATTTCAGGTGAAAAACGTCACTTAATTTTTGTTTAAATTTTTAATTTAGGGTGTGTGATAGATGAAATGTGTTGCTCCTGAACTTATGCTAGTAAAGCAATTTGTTTAAAAAGTCGATAAATTAACTATTTATTTTGAAAGTGGTCTCAGTCCACTTGTTGTTAAAATTAGATACAATGGACGAAATAATTATAGTTTAATCATGAAGTTGTGAATATTTTTCAAAATATTTTCAGCATTTAAAATTTTTTGCTACCACATAAAAATAAAAATAATATTATGACCTGTTCCACGATCTCGAACGAAAACCTAGGCGAACGCAAGCTAGTCACTCGAATTCGAATCAATTTGGGTTTCTCTATTTCGAAAGCTATCGTTCACACGTAAGTGTCAATTTTTGTGTTTTACGTATTTACAAATCATAGTGGTGCCAGACCGGATATTTTTAACTTTAAAAATATCAAAAATACTACTAAATTGTTTGAAAATAAATACAACATTACTTAACAGTAATCAGCTGTATATGACAAATAAATAAATAAATAAATAAAATAAATAAATAAATAAATAAATAAAACAAAAGAAAAGAAAAATTAATAAATCAAAAGAAGAAAATCAAAAAAGTACACCAGCGTTTTCAGCTGTTCCATTGTGGATTTATTAAGCTGAAATTTAAAGTTCTTAAAAAACTTCAAATATTCGTGTTGTTTAATTCTTACCTTTTCTTATCCATTCTTTTTTTTTAAATATTTATAATTTTTTATTATATCATTCATTCCAGCAAAGAACATTGAAAAATGAGGATTTTTTTTTAGGTTCTCCGATTTTTTTATAATACTCTGTAGCCCCACTTGCACATAGCCTTTTTCAGATCTCGAAATTTGTAAAAACTCGCGATTTTATGCACGTTTTTAATTTTCATAACTTTGATAAAAATGCTAAAAGTGCTTCACTTTGAAGTGCCATAACTTTTTAATTGTATATCGCATGTTATTAATTTAAACGATATTTGGAATACGCGCTTGTCTACTTTATAACTGGAGGTTTTTAAACAAAATTATTTTTAAAAAAGTGCATACGAAATGCAAATGCAGTTTTCTAAAGTATTTTTCAAAACTTTCTCCCCCCTACGATTTTCAAAAAAAAAAAAAAAATACAGTTTACTAAAATATGGAGTCTTACCTAAATATACAAATATTGATTTTTATGGGACAAACATGTCTTCTATTTGTAATGATTTTTTTAGACAAAGTTTATTTTTTAATTCTAAAATATGGAAATATTTTTATACATTTTTGTATCGTTTTTTACAATATTTTTTCACCTAGCTAAATTTTTGATATGATGTTATTTTGGATTCAAAAATAAAAATATAACGAACTTAGATTATTTTCCGTACAGCAACCCAGCCAAAACTTCTATTCCCAATTACTATGTAAAAGATTCGTTACTCATATTTTTTTAAATGCCATTAAGTATACTAGTAAGATTAAAGAATAAATTACAAGTTTTATTTGAATCGTTTTTCTGATTTTTGTTCTTTCAATATTTTTTTAATGAATGAATATTTTTATAAATGTAGGTCTTCTAACAAGTTACTAAATGAGTTCGTATTATAAATTTATCACACAAAATATGAAATACAAGAATGTATAAAAATATTTCCATTTTATGGAATAAAGAAAATAATTTTTTTTTAAAAAATCATTTAAAATAAAAGACATGTTTGTTCCATAAAAATCAGTATTTGTATATTTAGCTAATATTCCATATTTTAGTAAACTGTATTTTTTTTTTTTTTTGAAAATCTTAGGGGGAGAAAGTTTTGAAAAATGCATTAGAAAACTGCATTTGCATTAAGTATGCTTTTTTTTTAGCAATCATTTTGTTTAAAAAATCCAGTTATAAAGTAGACAAGTGCATCTTCCAAATATCGTTTAAATTAATAACATGCGATATACGATTAAAAAGCTATGGCACTTCAAAGTAAAGTGCTTTTAGCATTTTTTTGATAATTATGAGAACTAAAAACGTGCATAAAATCACGAGTTTTTACAAATTTGGAGATCTGAAAAAGGAAATGTACAAATTAGACCATAGAGTATTCATGTAAAAAAAATAAGCAGATCAGAGGACCCGTGTTCAGATTTTTTGCGTTTTCTAATGGAATGAATGATATATTTTTTTGAAAATATTTTGTTGCTCGAAATCAAAAAAGCAAGTGATTGGTTTTGACATTCACGTTCGCACTGTTGACAACTCGTTCGAAATAGAGAAACCAAATTTTGTATGAAAACGGTTACGTTTTCATTCGACTTGTACTTCAAGTCATCGTTCGCATAGAAATTTAGTTAGAGAAACCCAAATCAATTTTCTTTCGCTTAGAAAGCAAAAGAAAGCATTCTTTCGAAATCGAGAAACATGCCATTAGTTGTTACATACCCCTTTCGATACATTTGTTGCAGTTTTTGCTGCATTTTTATTATTTTTAAAAACTATTTATTGTTTGCCAGCGAAATAAATATAAGTTCAGTAATGTTAAACTCAGTTTTTCGGAAAAATATTTATTTTTTTTTACTTATTTCTCACTAGCGTAATTTGTTTTGCAACGTTCTTTTTAAACGAAAATATTCTATTTATTTAAAAAAAGTCGTAAATAGATGTTTTTTAATACAACAACAACAACATTTTGTAAAATTCAGTGCTTAGAGTGTTTTTATTATTTGATCCATATAAGTAATAAATATTTGCCTCAAATTATGAATAAGTAATTTGTGATTTGGTGTGACACTTTACATACCTTAATACTCCAACGCTACCTCTTTAACGAAAATCGATCATGATCTAAAATGTTTAGTCTGGGTAATTATTTTTTTTTTTGTCAAATTTACGACCAGTTTAGAGTCGAAGAGAAGTCCAAATGTATGCACCAAATTTGACTTGGCTAATATAATTTTTTTTATGAAGAAGAATTATGCTATTTGCTTTATCCAAGTAGCTTTATTCTAAAGACCATAAACTTAAAAAATCTGCCCGATTCAACAAAATGAGTCTAAGGTCGTCTTAAGGTATATAAAGTGTCATACCAGAGCACAAATTGATTTGCATTATTTCTTCATAATTTCAAAGCAAATATTTATTATTTATATGGATCAAATCATAAACACACTTTTAGCTCCAAATGTTCTAAAATCGAGTTGTTTTTTGCATTAAAATTATCGATTTACGACTTATAAGAACAAAGTGCATTTTTTTTTTTTTTTTTGAAAAGAACGCTGCACAACAAAATTGAAATTAAAGTAAATGCAATGAAGTTGTAAAATACGCCAGTGGGGAAAAAGTAAAAAAAAAAAATTAAAATGTTTTGCCGAAAAACTGAGTTCAACATACCAATTTATTTCGCTGTCGAACAATGAATAATTTTTAAAAATTATTAAAACTGCAGCAAATGGATTGAAAGGAGTTGACATCTACTGGTATTATTGTTACTTTTATGTGATACCAAAAACTTTTAAATGCTGTAAATTTTTTGGAAAATATTTAAATTTTCATAGGTGAACTTATAATTATTTCGTTCATTGTATAAAGGGGTTTGCATTTCAATGTTTTTGAAATTGTAAAAGTCTACTTTTGTACAATGTTTTTAGACACATCTCATCAGGAGAAATTCAATGTACATTATACATTTAAAACAAGTACGTTTTTTCAGTATTGAATGGGCTCATACCACCAAGTCTGGTCACCCATACCTTTTGAAAACCATTATATGACTCAAAATCCCTTCAAATTGATAACCGATACCAATACCGAATCCCTTGATTTCAAAAATACCAGTATACCGTAACCGTTTCCTTAATACCGGTATTGAATCGGTTTTTAAAAATAAGTTTTTTTTTTAATTTTTTTACTAAAATTATAAATTTTAATTAATTTTTATTAATTCGGTCATTATATTTTGACGATTTTTTTTCTTTTTGGGGATTTATTATATTTTTAGAGTTATTTATTTCAATTTTAAATTTTATTTTAAATTTTTTGATTTTTGTGATTTTTTTTAAATTTTGACATTTTTGCCCCTTTGTTGTCAACATGGGCTATAAAAACTGGAAATATTGTGTGCACCTAATTCATTTTCAATTAAACATTTAATAGATATTATTAAAATTTTAATTGAAAGTGAGTTTGTAATCAAACAAAAGTTTTAATTGAAATTTTTTTGACAATATTTTTTTGTGTAAATTAGCAAACTTGCTTCAAAAATAGATTTTAAAAAATGTAAGGAAATTGCGAATTTCGCAAAAATGTTATGTGCTGGAAAAATTCAAAGAGCAGATTTGGAATCTAGAGAGAGATCAATTTTTTTAAGACCTAAACAATACTTTTAGTGGAAGGATATTATTCAAAATAACTTACAATACAAGAATTCTGTTAAAATTTCAGCGATCTTAAAAATTTTGACAAAAAATCTTTGTGCAAGAGAAGCCATTGAATACTATGGAACACCATGATTATCACATTTTTTTTTGAAAATGGACTTATACAACTTTCAAAATAATTGGTATAAATGTTACCATATTAAATAAAGTTTAATCAAAAGTACTAATGATTAAATGAAATTTATGTTGAAATGTCCACAACAATAATTTAGATCGCATCTTATTAAACTAATTTGGATAATTGGTAGACATTTAAATGTGCACTGAGAGAATTTATGGACGATTTAAATTAATTTACATTTTCATTGCAGAGTGCACAATTAGTATTTTTTATAAAAAAAAACTTGTTATTTTGTCAAACTAAGTTATATAAGTGAATTTTAATAAGAATTCCGATATAAAATAAATTCGGTTTCTGAACCAATTTAAAGCTTTTAACTTTATTTAAAACATACCAAGATTTGAAATAAACGCTTTGTTTTCCCTGTATTTCACAATAAAAAGTCGGGATATTTGAAACATTTGGCAATACCTTTTATATGTTTGTAGATGAGTAATTTCAAAAATGTTCGACACCATATGAAACTGAATTTAGATGCTTCTTATTTCTCAAGGTATGTGGTGGTTTACAAGTTTTTTTTGATTGTGAATGGAATTAAATTTTGAGAACAGTATTTAATTTACCAAGTATTTGAAATTGGCTAGCGTATTGCGTGAATTGAGTTTCTTAGTAAAACGATTCCCTGACAAGGAAACTACACAGTCAGTGGTAATTCTGCAGATTTGGATGTACCTTGGATATGTTATTGAGGACAAACAAATAGTGTGCACTTATTTAATTTTAGATGCGCAATCTCGCGTTTATGAGTTAAAAAAGTGGGTAAAAAATTTAACATACTTACTTTAAACTTTATTTTATATACGATATTTATTAGCCTTAAAAAAATAAACTTTTTTTGTCGGATTTTTGTCATATATTAAAGTGTACAAACTTTTAAATAAATATTTTGAAATGATAGTAAGGGAACTCATGATAACGCTTAAAATTGACTTGATTCATAAAAACCCTTTTTAACTATTGTGCAAATTTTAACAGTAAACGTCAATTTGGTAGAAATGTCAAAACAAAAATAAATTAAATAAAACAAAACAAAACATAAACACTTAAAGAAATTTTAAAAATTTTATCTAAAAATCAAAATGCGGTGGGTTTCATAAAAAAGTTTAAATAAAAATATAATTGTGTACATGAACAATACACAGAAATGCTTACTTCAAAAGATTCTGACTTATCTTTTACTTCTTCAGCTACGTCTTGCACTAAATGGAGGGTCTCTTCATCAGACCAACGATGAGTTCCATTTACTCTGCGTCGCTTTAATTTTAGCCATTTTCTGCTAAAAACGAAAATTTTATAAAATTTGATTAAAATTTATTTTTTTTTTCACAAATTAACTTACTTTCGCCATTTTATTTAGTGATGTCAAAGCTGTAATTACTTGATTTGTTAAATTTAATCGTTATTCGGTTACAAATATTTATTTCACAAATACCTACATACTTTCATATTTTAAAAACAAAATTTAAGTGTTATAAAATAAAAAAAAAATAATAAAATAAATTTTTCTAACATAAATTATTAAAAAATATTTATAATTAAAACTCAAACATACAAAAATTAATTTTTGTATTAATATAGTACCCATTATTTATTTACATTACTATTTTATATTTGTAACAAAAGTAAACAAAAAACAGCTGGCTCATCAAATGCACAATTCAACAGCACAAGTTTAAGAGACTAAATTGTCTTGGAAACTTACAAGGGTCGCGTAAATAAATTTTCAAACAATTGTTGACAGTTCATTTGCTGGAGTAGAAAAATGCGCGAGGGTTTTAAGCGTTATCATGAGTACTAGGGTATTCAATCGGTTAACCGTTACTTGATTAATCGATGAATTTTACTCAAACAACTGTTCGAGTAAATTAAAATGGCCAATTTCAAGTAACGAATAAATCGAACAATTTGGTCGATTAATCGAGTAAATCAAAAAATGTAATATTTCAGTTTATATTTCATTAAAAAACTTAAATTGTTTCATATTTTTTTCTACTTTCAAATTCCAGAGAAATTTTAAATCGAAAACGTTCATACATTCATATTGAATGAACGTAGTATAAAATATAGAGCAATGTGTCAGTTACCGTGTCAATTTACATATTATATATGTGAAGTAGGGCTACAACTTTTTTTACGTGCCACTACAATATAGACAACACCGTACTGATAAAAAATATTTGTCTTTGGTAGTTTTGAAGAAGACTTTCGCACCGATACCAGTGCCTAAAATATCACATTTTTAGCAATTTCTAAATATAATTTCAAAATACCTTTGAACAATTACAGACATTATTATACTCAAAAAAAAAAAAATGCTCGAAAATATAAAAAAAAATAATACCAGAAGGTCCGATTTTCATAAATTAAGCGAAATGTTTAAGTATCTAAATATTAAACAAAAAATCGCAACAATCGCAAAACCATTAATTTGTGTTACATTTTCATGCAAGATTCGAATTGTACTTAACTTATCATAATTGTTTGGTGTTACAGCTCGGATTGGCCGTTCTTCAATTCGGATCTATATTCAAATTAATCAAATAAATTTAAAGTTAATGTAATTTATATAGTTTTTACTCTATATTTTTCCTACGCTTAGACTTCTATGCCATATTATTTTTGATATTTGGAAAAAAATTCTAAAAGTTATATCTCTAATGTCCAACTTTATAAAAACGAAAAAAAAAACAATTTAAAACCTCTCTATTGTATATTGTTTTAGAATATTTTTTAATTTAAAATTAATTTCCCGTGCGCCCCGGTAGGCTAGCTGGTAGCGTGCTGGCTTATCAGAAAAATCGTGGGTTCGATTCCCACCAGAGGCATTGTTCTATTTTCGCTACAACACTACGAAAGCTATAGTAGCTAGTGCTCGGTTAGGGTAATAAAATACAATTTGTAATTATATAATTATTAATTAATAAAAAAAAAAATAATAAATTTCTCAACCTTTTTTTTTAATTTTGATAAAATACATTTCGGAACTCCTGATTTTGTATTTATTTTCTGTTTTATTATGAAATTTTATGGAAAAATTAATTAAAGTAACTTTTAAAACTATTGAAATTATTCGAGTTACTCGAGTAATTTTAAAAACTTACTCGCTTAATCGAGTAAGTTAAAAACCTCAAAGTCGAGTTACTCGTTTACTCGAACAAAACCAAACCCGAGTAATTTGAGTACCCTAATGAGTACCCTTAGTGCAAAATTTTTTTTTACTTCTTGTAAAACTTTTTATTGTAATCAACGTAAGTGCAAATGAAAAGTTTATTATCAGCTGTTTGAAGTTAAAAAGCTTCGAAATGTATAAATCAAATATGTACACAAAAAAATGGTTGTCAAAAAAATTTAAATTAAACCTTTGTTTGATAACAAACTCAGTTCGAATTAAAAGTTTAATAGTATCTATTAAATGTTTAATTGAAAATGAATTTGGTGCACACAAAAGTTCCAGTTTTTATAACCCTTAATGACAACAAAGTGCCAAAATAAAAAAACAAAACACAAAATACCCAAAATTAAAAAAAAAATTGAAAATTTTATTTTTTAAATTTTGAATTTTAAATTTAAAAAAAAAAAAATCAAAATTTAAATTTAAATAAAAAAATTCAAAATTGATAAAAAAAAAACTAAAAATATAGAAAAATCGTCAAAACAAAAAAAGAATTCTGATTTTTAAAATTGTAGAGGTTTTTAACATTTGGGCGTTTTTTTGCAATTTTCAATTTTGATTTTTTTTTTCCAATTTCGGAGTTTTGTTTTTAAATTTTGGTGTTTTTGTTTTTTGATTTAAATTATTTTTTCTTCCAATTTCAAGCAATTTTTTTTTTTAATTTTAAATATTTTTATTTCGGTGATTTTTTTTTGCCATTTTCGCTGTTTTTTTTTTTTAATTTTGGCGATTTAAAAAAAATAGTTTTATTTATTTTGACGATATTTTTATTTTTTCTCGATTTTTTTTTTTTGCCAATTTTTGATTTTTTTGAAATATTTAATTACCGTTTTATTAGTATCTACAAAAATTTAGTTTGAAATTAAAAACACTATTCAACTAAATGTTTAATAGATATGATTAAAATCTTAATTGAAAATAGAATCTTTAATTGATTTCATTTTACAAATTAATTTTCTGTGTATACCAATGTGTTTTTTATTGATTTGTTTAGAAAATTGCTGCTAAATAAAGAATTTTCAACAGGTTGTTGTAAACCATTTTCATTTTGAAGTGTTTGAGGCAAACAAGTTTAATCGGTTTATTTTTTTTTTTTTTTTTTTTTTTTGTGGAAATTTCACTTTTTTTTAAATTTCTTTAAAGAAAAAAACTTGTAATTATAACAAATATTATATAGAAAAGAAAGTTGATTAAGTATTTAACATATACTATACAGTTGAACCTCGATTATCCGGGCCTCTATTAACCGGGTACATCTGTTAACCGGCATGCTGGTGGTTTGATTTTTAACTCTATTAACCATGTTTACCTTTGTTATCCTTGCTATTATTTTTTTCCTCTATTAACCGTGTTTCACCTCTATTATCCGTGCAGCACACATATTTATTTGCTTGTTTTTTCTTTTCACCTACATGCACAGAGTTAAAATTCAGGAAAAATAAATAACTTCTGTTAACCGTGTTTTCGATTATCCGTGCTGAGTCCGGTCCCGTGCAACCCGGATAATAGAGGTTCAACTGTATATATTTTATGCTGTTATCAATAAATTTATTAAACAAAAAAATGCCGAATCATTTGGCCGATATGACGTCATACAAAGTAAAGAAGACCCTCCATTAATTGTATACGTATGGATATGTAGTTTTTACATCAATAATTTGCTTTTTTTTGGAGGAATATTTAAACGGAAATAAAAATAAAATAAAAAAATCCCCCTATCTATAATAAAATGTATTTATATCGTGTGTAACATACTCGTACATACTAATTAAATATTTATCTTTGAAAAAATTGTAATTGCGATAATTACAATACAATTTCAAGGTTTAAAGAAATAATATTTTATTTTAAATTTAATTTTAACTCCCATAAATTTACTAGTATTAAAGTTATGATTATTTTATATTCCCTTTAGTTTTATTTCTGTTTTAATTTTTGTATTTTTTTTTTTTTTTTTTTTCAAAACTTTCACTCTAACGTTTTTTTTTATTTTTTTTCAAAATTTATCTCACATTCTTTTACAAATTCTTTTCCATAACAACCGGCTGATTTAATTACCTTAAATTATGTATTTCACCACTATTTTGTTTGTATTTGTGTCTTTTTCATTAACGGCTTTTATATTTTGTTTTATCTTCCAATTCCGGTGATTTTTTTTCAAATGTTAACTAACCGACGCGCTTGAACTCCGCGCACAAACTGAATTTTGTGTCGGCTATGTTTTTACATTTTGTTTTAATTTGTATTATAAAATTTAACAAACAATAAAACAAAAATACACTAACACAAAACAATAATTAACATTGATAAATTCCTTTTTATTAATTATCTAATAAATTTTACTCTTTTGGAAAGAAAAGAGACTGCTTAGTTCTCTTTAATTTTTAGAAAAATAGTCTGTCGTCATATTATGAAATAAATCCGTGTATTATATTTGCTGTAGCATATAAGTTTTTTAAATGCTCTACACCAGGGCTCGCAAAATTATTCCACTAGTGGCACGCGTCGTCATTTTGGGTAGCGCGCGGAGTTTTTTTAATTATTTGAAAAAAAAAAAAAAATGTTTAAGTAATCAATTATGCTAAATTAATTATTATAGTTTTAAATAATTAATATTTAATATCAATTCAAAAATGTGAACTTTAAACCAATCACATTTTAAAACCCGAAATCTCCTTTTAAAATCTTTAAAAAAAAAGTGCCAAACACTACTCTTATATGCCAACTAATGGCCGTAATTTCAAGCAATATATACCTACTGGTGCTTAGATACCTACCGTGTACACGAACAAAATCGGGTAGGTATCTAAGCACCGGTAGGTATCTATTGCTTGACATTACGGGCATAAGTAAAGTAATACAGTAGAAACTCGATTCTTGCACGTAATGAAAACCGGGCTCGGTGCAAGTTTCGAGGTTGTCGCAAGTACCGAGTATTAATTTCCCATACAAACTAAAAGGCACATACATCTGTTTAGAATCTAAGTTTAATATTTCAATTCAAAACACTTAAGTTCAACGGATCCGTATAACAGTAGATACATATTTTATGTGGAATTAAAGAAATTTAAAATTTTTGTTTGCTTTGTACAAAGTCGCTTGTTCACTATTACACTGCTTCTTAGTCTCTGGAGCATCATAATATCGTCTAATGAAGCATTGTTTTTCTCCGCCCATTCTAAGCAAATATTGAACGCTGATATATATATACATAATACAAAAATGTTGCAAGTATCGAGTTCAAAATTTTCGGATGTCGCAAGTACTGAGTGCGTAATGAAAAATATTCCTATGTTGCAAGAATCGAGGTGTGCAAGTATCAAGTATGTGCAAGAATCGAGTTACTAATGTAATAATTAATCATTTATAATATATACTGTGTTATAAATATAAATAAAAATACTTAAAAAAAAAAATAATTTTTAAATACAAGCGTCTTAAAATTGTCCAACTACTAAAATTTTAATATCAAAAGGTTAATATCAAAAAAAAAAAAAAAAATTCTTTTTTTCAGAAATGAAAGTACCGCAAGTTTTAAATATTAGATTTCAGATAATAAATACACCATTTTCAATTGTTTTTCAGAAATTTTAATTTTATTATTTATGAAATTATCAATTGTGTTTCAGATTTATTAATTGAATTTCTGAAATTATAAATTGAATTTCGAATTTATCAATTGTTTTTTAAAAAATATTAATTGTACTTCAGTGGTATCAATTGTATTTCAGAAAATACTAATTGGATTTATTAATTGTTTCTCAGAAATTGTACTTCAGTGGTATCAATTGTATTTCAGAAAATACTAATTGGATTTATTAATTGTTTCTCGTTATAAATTGAAAATAACATAAAAATAATCTCGATGTGTATAAAAACAAAAAACTATTTTTTTTATATAAATAGAACATTTTTGGTCTTCAAAGTTTAGTAACGTCATGATGCTTGTTAGGAAAAGACCTAACCACGTGCTTGATTACTAAGAAGACAAGAATGGAGCAAAATTGATTATTAATAGGTTTTTTGTTAAAGTTCTGCCTATTATGGAGGCTCTAACTTTTCTAAAACTTCGGGTTCTGATGAGATCTTTAGCCAGATCGAATTACTAGTATCAACCTAGCTAATATGTTTGATTTGCTTTATTTTTGTAAATATACGGAGGTTGAAAGCTCGTTATAAATTGAAAATAACATGAAAATAATCTCGATGTGTATAAAAACAAAAAACTAATATAACCATTACAGGTTTATTTCTATGAGTGCAGGTTGAAAAAGTTGGCCGTTATTTTAGCACATTTTAAGACCTCTTGCATGTGTTGCAATTCAGTTTAAAATTTAATTTCACGTACATTTCATTGATAAAAAATTATGCAGAAAAAAAGTATATCGAAAGATATTGGGAAAGATAGCAGTGTCTTTTTAATAGGTGGTTTAGTAGCATGATGTTTCTAAGCGGAAGCCTTTGAAGCGCCGTTAATTCTTTAAGTATTATATCTTGTATGGATTTTACTAAATCATACTTCAATATATGCTTCGTTAGTTTTTTGTTGTACTTTCGCGGAATAACGTCCAAATAAATTAATAATTTACAATATATGCAATACAATCAACATGAAGAAGCGCTAAAATTACTTAAATTATACTTATCAATTTAACCCATCCACACATCCTAATTTAGCCCATTATATCACAAAAACTGTCATAATTTGTGCTATGTTTAAATATATGCGAAAACCACTACGTAACATATGTACGTACAAGCCGGCTAAAGCCGGGCTTGCCCGGAGTGCACCTACACGCAGAGAAAAGGTATGATTGAAGATGATTATGGACACAAAATTATCATATTTTGATTCTAAGTATCATATACATGACTCTGGATGATCATATTACGATTACCGAAGTCGATTTTATCGTCATTTAGGATCATAATCTGATTGCTACGAATTGTAGTCATAACATGATGCTCTTAAACTATTATAAAACGATGCTCTTTTTTCTGCGTGTAGTACTGCCTAAAAATTTTTATTCATTGTAAGTTTTGTAAATATTTAAGGAGTTTTTTTATATAGTGACTAACATGTGGAATATTATACAGAATTCACGTGATGTTGATCACAGATCCAGATCATTGCCTGTAAACTCTAGCTGAAGGAGTTTGAAGTTTCATAACAATGTAGTTTGTGTTTGGATTTTATTTACCTATAATTAATAATTTTAATTCCTTTTTGTTTGTATAAAAACATTTATATTTATGGTTAGTAACCTTTGATAATTAATGAAATTGTAATAAATCCACATTCTATCGATGCCCAATAAAGATGTGTAGACCGACTTGAGTCATTGTACATGCCTTCTTATAATGAGATAGTATCCCATTTGCAAAATACCCCATGATACGTACACACTATGGTCCGTACCATAGCGGCTTAAGATGTATTTTTATTACTAATTAAAAAATTTCTTAACATTTTTTTACGAATGGTTACCCACCCTAACCGACAGAGAGGGCTCAGCCCCATGACATAGTGATACGTGCACACTATGGTCCGAACCATAGCGGATTAAGATGTATTTTTAGTACTAATAGGGAGTATGCCCGCTGCATTGTTAAATTTTTGGTACTTTTTTTTGGAAAAGGATCTATTTTTGGTAATTATTTTTTTTTGAAAATTTCGGTACTATTTTTTGGAAAGGGACATTTTTGAATTGTTTTCCAATACTTTTTTAGAAAAATTAAATTTTTTTTGTAATTTTTTTGAACAAGGAACATTTTTAGTACTTCTTTTTGGAAAAAGAAAATTTTTTTGGTACTTATTTTGGAAATTGGTACTTTTGTAGAAAAATAAAATTTAGTTTGTATTTTTTTTTTTGGTACAAAGGTAAATTTTTGGGTAGTTTTTTTTTAAATGAAATTTTTCGTTACTTTTTTTGGAAAAGGTACTTTTTTTTGGAAAAGATACTTATTTTTGGAAAAAGGTACTGAATTAGGGGAAAGTACTATTTTGAAATTGGTACGTTTTTAGATAAAGAACATTTTTTTGGTACTTTTTTACAACAGTTTTTGGTACTTTTTTCTGAAAAGGGTACATTTTTTGGTACTTTTTTTGGGAGAGGGTATTTTTTCGGTAATTATTTTATTTGAAAATTTCGGAAAGGGACATTTTTGAAAATGGTACTTTTTTATAAATAATTTTTTTTTTTTTTTGTACTTTTTTGCCAATAGTTTTGGTACTTTTTTTGGTAAAAATTAAAATTTTTTGGAAAAGGTAAAATTTTTGGTAACTATTTTTTTTTTTGAAAATTTCGGTATTATTTTTTGGAAAGGGACATTTTTGAAATTGGTACTTTTTTTATAAAATTAAATTTTTTTGGTACATTTTTTTGCCAATAGTTTTGGTACTTTTTTTTGAAGATTAACGTTTTCGGTATTTTTTCTCTTGGAAAATGTACTTTTTTTAAAGAATGTACTTTTTTTTGGAAAAAGGAACTTATTTAGGGAAAAAGTACTATTTTGAAATTGGTACTTTTTTAGAAAAAGAAAATTTTTTGGTACTTTTTTCCAATAGTTTTTTGTACTGTTTTCTGAAAAGGGTACATTGTTTGGTACTTTTTGGAATAGGCTTTTTTCGGTAATTATTTTTTTTGGAAATTTTCTGTACTTTTTTTTTGGAAAGGGACATTTTTGAAATTGATACATTTTTAGAAAATTAAGTTTTTTGGTACTTTTATTTTGGATGAGGGACTTTTTTCGGTAATTATTTTTTTGAAAATTTCGGTACTTTTTTTTGGAAAAGGACATTTTAGAAATTAGTACTTTTTTAAAATATTTAATTTTTTTGGTACTTTTTTGCCAATAGTTGGTATTTTTTTGTTGGTAAAAAGAAAAATTTTTTGGTTTTTTTTAAATGAATATTTTCGGTACTTTTTTTAAATGAATATTTTTGGTACTTTTTTCTTTTGGAAAATGTACTTTTTTTTGGTACTTTTTTCTGAAAAGGGTAGATTTTTTGGTACTTTTTTTGCGAAAGGGATTTTTTCAGTAATTATTTTTTTTGAAAATTTCGGTACTTTGTTTTTGGAAAGGAATATTTTTGAAATTGGTACTTTTTTAGAAAATTTAGTTTTTTTGGTACTTTTTGTCAATGGCTTTGGTACTTTTTTTTGGTAAAAATAAAAGTTTTTTGGTACTTTTTTTTGAAAATGAACGTTTTCGGTACTTTTTCTCTTGGAAAATGTACTTTTTTCCAATGCTTTTCGGTACTTTTATTTGAAGAAGGTACTTTTTTTGGGACTTCGTTTTCGGTACTTTTTTTTTGGAAAAAGGTACTTTTTTGGAAAAATTGACACTATTTTCCGAAAAAGGAGGAGTTTTCCACTTTTTGGCCCTCTCCGTAGGAATATCCAAAAATCGCTTCTTAGTGGAGGTCTAAGTCGGAGGATGAACATATGTACCAAATTTCAAGTTCCTAGGTCCTGAAGTCTTGGCTAGGAAAACTGGACAATATTTTCCGAAAAAGGAGGAGTTTTTCCACTTTTTGGGCTTGTCCGTTGGAATATCAAAAAATCGCTTTTAGTGGAGGTCTAAGTCGGAGGAGGAACATATGTACCAAATTTCAAGTTCCTAGGTCCAGAGGTCTTGGCTGGGCGATGTTGAGTCACTCAGCCCTCAGTCACTCAGTATCTCAGTCATTCAGTATCTCAGTCACTCAGTATCTCAGTCACGCCACTCTTATATAGTTATAGATAACGAAACAATAATTTTTTTGTATTTAACTGATTAAAAATGTGAAAGAAAATATTTTTGTTTTTACAAAAAACATGTACACTAATAGAAACTTTTTTGTATGATTTTTTTATTTGCTACCTAAAAGTAATAAAAAATACCTCACCTAAAATATGGATGCTCAAAGGGATAATAATATAATAATATTTATCAAAAAATAATTATAAATTTGAAAAAAAAAATTTGAAAATATATAGATTTTGGGTTGTTTTGAAAATCGTAATATTAGTTGCCAAAATCATATATGTATTATTCACTCATAATAATCCATGTATAAAAATAACAAAAACTTTCGTAAAATAAACCAAATTTTGTACTTTTACGAAAGTTTTCGTTGTTTTGACATTAATTTCGTATTTTCATACATGGATTATTATGAGTTTAGTCTGAAAACATA
The DNA here is from genome assembly GCA_021234595.1 of Delia radicum. Taxonomy (NCBI): domain Eukaryota; kingdom Metazoa; phylum Arthropoda; class Insecta; order Diptera; family Anthomyiidae; genus Delia; species Delia radicum. Next base: position 140,779,352 of record CM037854.1, read on the forward strand.
TAAAACAACCACTCGATTTCTTCCATCCCATCTGATTTCAATCAAGAAGATGTATGAAAAAATTTCATAAACTTTATTAAATTTTTATTGGGTCAATTAAAGCATTCATTAAAATTAAATTGATGAAACATGTTTCATTGATTCAATGAAACATTTCTTTGCGGACTTTTTTATGAAGAAAATCATTGAATTAATAAAAGAAGTAGGATATATCACAAAATTTTTGGAAGTAAGTTGATGTAATATCGAGTGATGTAACATCGAGCTTAAGTTTTGATTTTGAAACTTTCAAACCCTCGCCATTTTTTTTTTTTTTTTTCTAATCCGATTTTCCGATTGCAGATTTCCTGTTGAGGAGTTATAAACATACCATATACGTGTTTGGTATCGTTGGAAAGGAAATTAAATGTAGATTACGACATTTTTAAGAGTCCTATTTAGCCCTCTTAGTTTTTTTTTTTTAACAAATTTTAGTTTTTATTAAAATGTAAATTTTCACTATTCAATAAAATATTTATTAATAGACGCAATCCAATGACTTTTTTAACTTAAATAGACTTTTAAGTCAACAATGAGAAATTTATGTCCGAATTTGTATCAAATATTTTTTAACACAACTCGCTTTTTTATAAAAAGACCTTTCAGAATAGTTTGGAATTTTTTTTTTTTAATTTTAACTAACCGAATGTAGTTTTTCAGTGAAACAATATTTGCATTATTTTTTTTTTTTATTATTTTATCAAGAATTTATTTAGTTAAATAATTAATATTTTGAAAAAGTAATTAAACCCGATTTCGTCCCGCTGTTCGCAAAAAACTGGACTTGAGCCGAAAAAATTTGGGATTTCACATGTTTAAATAGGAATATCTCGTATATCTGTTTGAGATAATCCACTTATGTAAGCCTGTTTTTTGTTAGCGTCTACTAGCCGATTACAAATATGTAAATTTTTTGAAAATCTAATTAGAAACAAAAAAAATGGCGAGCACTCGAAATTTTATATTGCCGCCCCGTGGATCTGGAAGGTTCAAAACTTAAGCTCGATATTACGTCACATATTCCTGTTCCAAATTTCATTTCAATCGGTCTACTAAATAAGAAATGACCGAATTATTGACAACAATTTTGTGATATATCCCTCTGTGCAGTGTAGGGCTCTCGCCTGCCTATCGAACGGACTAAGTTCAAACCACTGCACGACCCAAAAATTACACATCGAGGGCTTATATTCAATATCCTGTATCTTAAAAAAAAAGAACTTTACAGGAGAGCATTAAAACTGTCGCTTATTAAAAGTGTTTTTAAAATTCTATGTTTTACAATATATTTTTTAAGGACTACTGAAATCTCACATATAATTTATTTTTAAAATTTTACATTATTGGCAATTCCGAGGAATATAGATGATTTCGCATTTGAAAAAAATGTATGTGTAAAAACGTTTTTATTTTCTTTTGTAAAATAATAAAAAAAAATAATAACAAAAATTAAAAAAATGAATTCATTATTGAAGTTAATAGCTATAATACAACATAAGGTGTAAATGTAATAATAAATAAAGGGTCCGCCAAATAATTTTTTTTTTTTTTGAAAATGCTATAAAAAAAAAACTACTGAATATTTTCTCAAATTTCTTTTTTCATTTGAAAGTACAATCCTTCCGGTTAATAATGGAAAATAATTTCATTCAAATGGCTGCCTCGGCTGGCCATGCAGTAGCCTACACGATCGGTCCAATTTTTAAGCACATTATCGATTGTGTGCCGCTGTATTTCACCAAAGGCTTCACAAATATTGTCCTTTAAAACGTCAATTGTCTCTGGCTTATTGGCGTAACACTTATAAACACTTGCCAGTTTCTTTCACTTTTTTCACAAGATAACGAACATACGGAGCTGACGGTGCTTCTCTTCTTCCAAAATCCGTACATTACCATGATTTTCAAAGTAATGTCGCAATATTTCCCAACGTTGTTCAAGCGTATACACAACCATATTCGTTCAGCGGAAGGATAAAACTAATTATCTGTCAAATCAGACATGAGCTAAGTGTTACCATTCACGAAATAAGCAGTAGTTGAAAAAAAAGTTAGATGTCGGACCCTTTAGTATTTAAAACCGCAATAACTTAAAAACGATAAACAAATAACATTGTACTTCAGCTTTTTTTAAGCTTTTTTGCAGTTTGTCTTTGATAAATTTTCGAAGAAATAATGGTATTAAGGCGGAATTACACTTTTAAAATTCTTTTTTTTTTTTTTAATTGTATTGCAAGTGGACCAGAATATAAGGGCTTTGGTTCATTGTGACTTTTATATGCTTTAAAACGAAGAGATAGTTGGCCAATGTGTTGAATATAAAAATGTACTTAATATTTGACTGGCAGCGTCAATATAAGAAGATATAAAAGTGACTTAGATACCGCAGGATCGTTCCTTACACGACCTGGTCTAATGGATGAAAAATGCAGAAGTTTGTCATCATTGTTATTATGAAATAATATGCTGCATCGAGTATTTTTTACGAACTTATTATCGATTTTACCAGTTTATCTGTCTTCTTGAACAACTAGTAACATAATCGTTTGGTAATTATATTGATTGCTTTTTCAATTCAACCCTCCGATGAGTGAGAAGGTCCCTAGGGACCTTTTTGCCTTTTCAAACTGAAATTACTCCTACTTCGACCACTACAACCCCCCCCCCCCACCCTGTATTCCAAGAGTATTTTGTTGCGCATCTTTTGGAAAAAAAATCAAGCCGATCGGATCATTACTTTAGGAGTTATTGAGGTTTTAGTGAGAATAGTACGCGGACGTGTGAATAGGTCCGTATGGACCTTGTACTGAATTTCACTAATAAATGCATGTTTTTGGGCATCATTATAATTTTTTTATTGTTTCAACACATAATTTACTTGTTCTGAACACAAAGACCTAAACTCAAAGACATTAGGGATGATGATAAAAACAAAAAATTAAAAAAATTGAAAAAATTATTTTTGTATGTAGAATTTAGTTATAAACAATAAAAACAAAAAAAAAAAAAAATCAAAAAAAAATTTTTTATATGAAAAAAAACATGATTTACAAAAAAGATTCGTAGGGACCTTTTCACACGGCCGTGAAGTTCAGAACTGTCACTCATCGGAGGGTTAATCTCTATTTTTGCGTGTACACCGTCGCAATTCATTTTTCTGAGAACTTCTGTTCAATAACTTTATTATTTTCAGACGCAAAATTGGATAGAGCATTAGATAAATAATGGGTTCGATTTTAATAACTATAACCAATACATACATAGGAAAATATTAAAGTTTTGAATCTAAATCTAAAATGGTAGAATTTTCGATTTTCCAAGAATGTCGTTAAAATTTTTTTGAACATGCAATACTCAAATCAAAGGTAATCTTATGTTCTTTTTATATTTATAAACACAAAAAATTATTTTCTTCCGGATTTCCGGATATTAGCTCAGTAATAAAAAAAATTCTTCTTCGTTAAAAACTATAATTCGCGATACTTTAAAAACGACTTACACGATTTAAGAAATTTGGCTAGATTTGTAATCTGCATGTATAATTTAGTAAGAAAACATATATTGCAATAGAAGTTTATTCGAAAAAAAATTGTTGTATCATTATATGAAGAGATAGTGGATTTCATTCACAAAAATTAATTGTTTGAGATAGAGAACTAACAAAATACAAATAAAATTTCAAAAAAATACGCTTTTACTTTGAAATTGCTACCATAGATGATTCATATTTTAAGGATTAGTTTGACATCAAAAACGCATTTCGTGAAAATTTAAGATAGAGGATATTGAATGCAACCTCGACATGAACTCTTTTTTAATTTTATTTAGAAAAATTTGTTTTTAGAAAACCTATTAATTGTTTTGCCTTTGTTAATAATTTTGTTTCCCCATATTTTTGAACAGCCAACCCTTTGGTCTTTGATATTATCATTTTGGGATTGAGAAAGCCTTTTTTACCAGGACTTGTACCACATGTTACAGTGCCTTGTCAGCGCGTTCCCGTTTGGTATTGCGTCTGTAGGGTACCACTGATAGAGCATGTTATCAAATGTTTAAGAGTACAATTAAGAGTTCCAACTGCGAGAAATTATTATCATTTTGGAAAATAGAATATGATAAACAAACAAATTGCTTATTACTACGCTCAAAAGTCATACGAAATGGTGCATAAAATAATATTTTTTTTTCACTGAGAATGTATTTGTTAACTTTTTTTTTACGTTATAGAATTGTTAAGTCATTGTTAAATAATCATGTTTTCAGTTTGAGTTCATATGTATTCTGAGCAGTGTTGCCATCGTCATCATATTCGTCAAAATCGTCATCATATTTTGAAAAATCTTCAAAATAAAATATATTTGTTAGAAGAGGGATAAAGTTTTTACAAACTAAACAAAATATAAAAAGGAGAGAAAAACAAAAAATGTGTATTGAATATCCACCAGAGGTGGATCTTGCACATCAAACAAGTTTTCCATTTATTTTTTGATCAATGGTTATAATCTTTAACTTCAAACTCATATGTATATTAGTTCTCATGTAGTGAGTAAACTAGTTCATATGAATGTTTGATGTTTGGCATGGGATTGTTACTGCTTTTAAAACGTGTTCTGATGATGGAAACCTAGAAAATTCCCGAAATAGACCCTATCCTGAAAGGGTCAAATAATAAATTTGAAAACAAAAAACTCTATAGATTATTTGTTAGGACAATATCCTAATGAAGAAATATAGATTATGGCCTCGAACTTGAATAATTTTCATTTTCATTGCACAATTAAAGGTCGAAAGAAACATAATTTTTATTTTTAATAAAAATTATAACAAACTTGTTTTAATAAAATATATAATACTATAATGCAATTCACATTTCACATTTCAAGTGTTAACATGCTATCGTTGTAATATAACACTATTTTTGACACTTCTCTTTGGTTTAAACTTCAAAAATCATTATATTTTACAACGATAGCACTTTAACACTTAAACTGTTAATCACTTTTATCTACATGATTCTGTGAACAACATTGCAATAGCACAACTTTTTTAAATCTTAAATTCTTTTACAACATTTGGAAATTCTTTAACAATAAGTCTGTTCGATTACTTTTCCAGTAAATTTCAGTAAAAATTATTCAGTAACAAAATTACAAAGAGTAAGACAAATTTACAAAACAGAAAATTTTTAAGAATTATTAGTAAAATAGATAAAGCAGCTGGTTTTGAATATGAAAAAAAAAAATCAACTGGTCATTATGGAAAAAATAAAAGTTAATTGAAATTTGTAATTTTTAACGAGCTCCCAACCTCCTTAAATTTACAAAAATAAAGCAAATCAAACATATAAGCTAGGTTGATACTAGTATTTCGATCTGGCTAAAGATCTCATCAGAACCCGAAGTTTTGGAAAAGTTAGAGCCTCCATAATAGGTAGAACTTTAACAAAAAACCTATTAATCATTAATTTTGCTCCATTCTTGTCTTCTTAGTAATCAAGCACGTGGTTGGGGTATTTTCCTAATAAGCATCATACCATTACTAAACTTTAAGACCAAAAATGTTCTATTTATATAAAACCTTTTTTAGTTTTTACTCTGGCTCAAGTAATATTTTTTACAGTTTTGTTAGTTTTTTGTTTTTATATACATCGAGATTATTTTTATGTTATTTTTAATTTTTAACCAGCTTCTAACCTCCGTATATTTACAAAAATAAAGCAAATCAAACATATAAGCTAGGTTGATACTAGTATTTTGATCTGGCTAAAGATCTCATCAGAACCCGAAGTTTTAAAATTGTCGACCAGAAACCATTTAAAATGTTTTTTAACTTATTCCATAGTTAATTCTATAATATTTTTCACTTTAAATCCATAAACAATTATAATTTAATATTTGCTCGTAAAAATACAAGCATATTTTTTCAATCATATGTTTTTTTCTTCTTACAAATTTTTACTGGCAAAAATGTATCCAGTAAAAACTTGTAAGTTCTTTGGCATCAAACTGTCACTTTACTCTTTCTGTTTACTATTTTTACTGAATATTTGTGTAAACGAACACCTTCCAGTAAAAACTCGTACAAATTTTTATGTTATCGAACAAACTAAATGTTATATTTTTTAATTATTAAATTTTGACACTATTTTTTAAGCAACGGATTTATTTTTAGATTTATTTTGTTTCCTTTATTTATTTGAGCTTTCAACATTTTATAAATATGAATATTCAGGCTAGAGGTCTGTTTGTTTTGCAAAAAGTCCATGTCTTGTTTTTTAATATAATTTTGTTTTTATTATTATTTGAATCTAACACTAATTAAATTTTATAAAAATGTGAAACCAAAATTTTCTAAAAATAAAAACAGAAATTAAATTAAGCTAAAACCATAATGAATTTATAAAAAAAATAAATCCGATTTGGATTTAGTGTTATTTAATTCTACACCTTTTACAATTGTAATTCAAAACATATCAATTGAAATTCAAAATTTCCATTTGAAATTCAAAAACTCCATTTAAAATTCAAAAATTCCATTTGAAATTCAAAAACATCAATTGAAATTCAAAATTTTTATTTGAAATTCAAAAAATATCAATTGAAATTCAAAATTTCCATTTGAAATTCAAAAAATATCAATTGAAATTCAAAATACATCAATTGAAATTCAAAATACATCAATTGAAATTCAAAAATTTCTATTTGAAATTCAAAAGTTTCTATTTGAAATTCAAAATTATTCCATTTGAAATTCAAACATATCAATTGAAATTCAAAAGTTTCTATTTGAAATTCAAAAGTTTCCATTTGAAATTCAAAAATTTCCATTTGAAATTCAAAAGTTTCTATTTGAAATTCAAAAATTTCCATTTGAAATTCAAAAAATTCCAATTGAAATTCAAAAAATATTCCATTTGAAATTCAAAAAATTCCAATTGAAATTCAAAATACATCAATTGAAATTCAAAAAATATCAATTGAAATTCAAAAAATATCAATTGAAATTCAAAACACATCAATTGAAATTCAAAATATGTCAATTGAAATTCAAAAATTTCCATTTGAAATTCAAAAAATTCTAATTGAAATTCAAAAAATATTCCATTTGAAATTCAAAAAATTCCAATTGAAATTCAAAAAATGTAAACAAATCAATTTAAGAAATTAATACATTAGGCCAACACTTTTTTTGAGTATTTTGGTTTGTCATGGGTGATAAAAACATTATTAAAACTTTTAATGTAATAACCTGTCATAAAGCCATAAAATATTTATGCATGCAACTATTGATGTATAAACTAGTGACGTTCAGAGTAAGTGTTTGGATGGATTACTCACTCACGTACTCGCTTGTCATTAATAAAGAGAAACCGCTGAAGTGGGAAACCATTAATTTGAAAAATTAGTTTAACTCTATCATAACGATCCTGTGGAATGTCATTTTAAAATGGTAGTAAATGCAAGAAAATACCGAGTGAAAGTGGAACCCCTCAGAACTATATTTTACCGGCCCAACAACAAAAACAACAAGAACAATACATAAAAAAATAATATTTCTCTCTTGTTGTTATATAATTTGTTGTTGGGCCGGTAAAAAATTGTTCTGGCTACGTGGCTGCCTCATTTCATCTTAATTAAAGAACCCAGAGACATGAAATTCTGGAATAATAAATTTGACTTTGATGAAACTTTTTTAGCCTCCACAATGTAATATATATTGAAAACAAAAATAGGAGTCCCAAAAGATTTTTTAAAATTTAATTTCAAAAATAACTTTTATAGTTCGGTTTTCAAAATAATATTGTGAAAACGTCATTTGAATTTTTTCACATTTTCTTTAGAATTAAATTAAAAAAATTTTTTTTTTAAAAGACTTTTATTTATTGATGAATCAAAAAACTTCATTTAAACATAATTTCAAATATGTTTTTCGTTTTTAGTTGGCTGTTTAAAGGCATATTTTAATTTTTTCAATTAAACGTGTCTAAAATTTATAAGAATTTTTATATTTTTTGTTCAAATATTTAAATTTGTTCGAATTATTATAGTTATACAAAATTTCCACTGAAATTAAATTCAAATATACAAATTTTTCAAGTTGGCTATGGAAAACAATTCTTTAAATTTGTTTAGAAAAATTTTATTTCTGTTTTAAATTTAAAGCACGATGGAAGTGAAAGATTTATGCGCAATCTGTCAAAGAAATATGGTTCGTGGTGATATAAAACGAATGAATCCTTGCAGACATTTGTTTCATTTGGTTTGTGTGCAAGATTTTACATCCGAAACGCAATGGCCGTTATGCAGAGGCAGCATTGCCAGTATGGAATCGGTTATACGAAAAACTTATAAGTGCTATAAAGACCAAGACCGGAAACGCATTATTGAATATGCAAGTAGAGGCTGTGATTGGACGGAGCTTGCAAGTTCTTTAGGAATTCCGTACAACACGGCCTATACGTGGGTTACTAAGGACCAAGAACAACTGTCAAAACGAGGCGGTGCTAAGCCTCACATATTGGCTGAAAATGAAGTTAAAACAATTTTGGAGTGGGTAGAGTCGAAGCCGTCAATAACGCTTAAAAGTTTTCATAATGTTTTTATCACCCATGATAAACCAAAATACTTAAAAAAGTGTTGGCCTAATGTTTACATTTTGATTTGTTTACATTTTTTGAATTTCATTTGGAATTCTTTTTGAATTTCAATTAGAATTTTTTGAATTTCAAATGGAAATTTTTTAATTTCAATTGACATATTTTGAATTTCAATTGATGTGTTTTGAATTTCAATTGATATTTTTTGAATTTCAATTGATATTTTTAGAATTTCAATTGATGTATTTTGAATTTCAATTGGAATTTTTTGAATTTCAAATGGAATATTTTTTAAATTTCAATTGGAATTTTTTGAATTTCAAATGGAAATTTTTGAATTTCAAATAGAAACTTTTGAATTTCAAATGGAAACTTTTGAATTTCAAATGGAAATTTTTGAATTTCAATTGATATGTTTTGAATTCCAAATGGAATAATTTTTGAATTTCAAATAGAAACTTTTGAATTTCAAATAGAAATTTTTGAATTTCAATTGATGTATTTTGAATTTCAATTGATGTATTTTGAATTTCAATTGATATTTTTTGAATTTCAATTGATATTTTTTTAATTTCAAATGGAAATTTTGAATTTCAATTGATATTTTTTGAATTACAAATGGAATTTTTGAATTTCAATTGATATTTTTTGAATTTCAAATGGAAATTTTGAATTTCAAATGGAAATTTTGAATTTCAATTGATATTTTTTGAATTACAGTTGTAAAAGGTGTAGTATTTGCGATTTTGCTAAATTGTATTTCACATCATATTATCAAATAAATGTTAGATTTCAATAAAAAATAATGTTTTTTTTTTTATAATCTTTAACAATATAATATAAATTTAATAATAGATACGGCGATTTTATGAGAATGATAAATAAGGTGTTGCTGACACATTAAACTACTGTCAAAAAATCGCCTTTTTGGAAGCAAAAATCGTCCAATCGTCATTTGGTTATTTTGGGTATTAAAAATCGTTAAAATGACAATAAATCATCGTCAAACCTGGCAACACTGATTCTGAGTAAAGAAAATATCTGCCATTTGAGAGAATGTGAATCTGAGAAAAATATTTAATTTTATTGATATTTAAAAAATCGCTTGAAATACTTGTATACCCAGTTGCTAAACAATCATTAATGAGTGAGTGTTCAATTTTGTTTTAATCTCTAACCCATCTTCAATATCAAACATAAAAGCATCATCAGTTAATGAAAAAAAAATTTTTAAGTGTCTTTTATCAAATAAAAACAAATTGTAATAATTTAATATTGATTAGAGCCCTATGAATTGATAAATTTATATTTTTTATTGTTATGTTGCTTAATTGCTGTTGAAACGTTCAACCAATTTTATATATTGAATTATTTTTTTTGTCAACTTTAATTTCTTTTAATGAGTAATTTCCATAACTCTGGTAAGTTTTTAGTGTGTTTTTTTTATATATTTAGTTTATTTTTGTAGTTATGTAGGTACAGTGGAGTTCAGTTATAACAAACACGCCAAGTCAGAAACTGACAGTTGTACAAAAAACAAGCACTGGCACACAGTGGAGTGAATCAAAAAAAAAGTGGTAATATATATAGAACTTCTTAACTACTGGACCGATTAAGACTAAATGTATATGTAATCGTTAAGGAGGAGTATAGCTTTCAGAAAATTAATTTTGAAGTGACCCTGTGTTAACCCAGGGTGAGCACTAAGGTGCCAAAGTAGACCACCTCGAGTACAAAAAACATTAAAATGCTGTAACTTCTACAATTATGAACATGCTTACAGTAATATGTTACCTCTTAAAGTTTAAAAGTTGTGTGATGTTGAACATTAAAATTTAAATTTTTTGACAAGTTTTTTTTTTTTAGGTTTTAAGTTAATAACTCCTTTATAATAAGTGGTAAGACATTAAAAAAATTTTGTGTATTGCCACTTTTATCATTAATGTTGTGCCTAAAGTGTCATTTAATTATCTGTAACCGTTGAGTAAAGAAAAATCTGCAAAGTCAATTTTTTTAAATAGGTCAAAAAATTGTAAAATTTTGAGAAAAAGTAGCTTCACTCATACGTTTTTTTAATAATCGAATAGAAGAAAAGTAAATATTTTTTTAAATATTCGAAAAGAACAGGCTTTGAGAATAGTTTTAAATGAAAGTATTATTAATTTTGGACATGCACCCTACACCCAGCATTGATCGAAAATGACCCATTTTCAAGCAAAATTTCAAGTTTACACACGTGGGCAAAAAATCGCACGCCCATTTCTTAACTTTTTAAAACGTAATATTATAGACTAATAAAATGTTAATTATTCTTTATCAAGTTTGCCGCCGGGAAATGAAAAGTGGGGTCCTGGGAGGAGTTTTTGTAAAAAAAGTCAAATTTTGAAATTAGATTTTTTCGCTTTTTAAAAAATGTGTTAACACAGGGTGACTTCAAAATTAATTTTCTGAAAGCTATACTCCTCCTTAACGATTACATATACATTTGGTCTTAATCGTTCCAGTAGTTAAGAAGTTCTATATTACTACCACTTTTTTATTGATTCACTCCACTGTGTGGCATACCACTGCACAGTGGGGTGTATAACAAATATTTCGAAAATAATTCAGCCATATCTTACTGACTCATCGGATTGCCATAAAACTTCACACAAATATAATCAACGTAGTTTCAAACTTAAATTTCAAAGAAGGGCCCACTAGATCAATCAGGCTCTGATCAATTAGACTCCAAAGTAGGATACCTCTGGTATTCAAGCATTTTTAGAGCTTGTAAAATTTATATTTATCAACCGATTTGTAATTTCCAATGGTGATAATCTTTAACTTCGAACTCATATATTAATTAGTTCTTATGTAGTGAGAAAACTAGTTTATATGAATGTTTGATGTTTTGCATGGGATTGTTACTTTTTCAAAACGTGTTCTAATGATGGGAACCTAGAAAATTCCCGAAATAGGTCTATCAACACATTCCTGAAAGTGGTTAATTAATAAATTTGAAAACAAAAGCTCTATAGATTATTTGTGAGGACAATATCCTAATAAAGAAATATAGAGTATGGCCTCGAACTTGAATACTTTTCATATTCAAGTAACTTGTTGTTAATGTCAATTACACTTTTTGAAGCAACCGGACATGATTTGCCTTTTTCCATTGTCAAAAAACGGAACCAGGTTATTGCAAAATGCAAAATTATGATTTTCACTTTAAGAGATAAACGTATTTATTTTAGGAAATTACAAGCAGATCACAAAAATGTTTAATTTTTGATAATCGATTGATAAATATAAATTTGACAAGCTTTAAAAATTGCTGAGTACACTAGGTGTCCTACTTTGAAATCAAATTGAGCAGCGCCTGATTTATCTAGTGGGCCCTTCTTTGAAAATTAAACTTGAAATTACATTAATTAAGGTTGTGTGAAGTTTCGTGGTAATCCGACCAGCATGTAAGAAACGGCTGAATTATTTTCAAAATATTTGTAATACCCCCCACTGCATACTGTCCACTGGCTAACCGATGTATTATAAATAAATTATTGTAAGAACAAGCGTTTTGCCAGCATTTGTTTTACAATAATTTCAGTGGTTTACAAAAAAAAAAAAAAAAAAAAAAAAAACATTGACAAAGAATTTGCTGAGACCACTATGACAATGCAAAGTGGGCCACCATCACCGAATTTTGGACAAAAGTACCTTTTTGAGAGAAATCAAAAATGTTATTGTATTTTTAGAATATAGAAATGTTGAATATTACAAAATATTTAATTATTCTGCCTAATAGTTTTTTGTTGATACGACCTCACTGTCAAAATTTCACATTTGTGTGATATTGTTGAATTTAAACATAATTAAATAAAAAAATATTTAAAACATTATTTTGTTTTTTGTTATTAGAAACTAGTAATTTCGACCTAGATCACAAAACAAAAACTCAAACCTTCTGAATATTTATGAGAAAACTCATTATTTATTTAGGTTTTAGAATTATGCATTTTGTTGAAAAAGCTTCTTTTCCAAAAAAAATCTTCAGAAGATATTAAAGTAACCGTGACCGCCAGTTTGTTCTCCGAGGTGTCTTTTACCGCCCATAACCGACCATTAATAAACTTTCAAGATTTGGTCCTATAACTGAAAAAGTACCTTCAAATCTTAATATTTTCCAGCATTTCAGAGTTTAAGAACAAACTACATACACTAATTGGACTAAACATTTTATTAAATTAAGGTCATCACAAAAATGAGATACAAATATTAAAATTCAAAATGGCGCATCCAATATAGAGGGCATAATTGATTTTATTTAAATATATTATACTTAAACTAATCAATAATAAAGGCTTTGGAAACGCTCCTCACGAATCTTAAATAAAAAAAATCAAATTTAAATTAGTAAATCCAACATGGCGATACTGTTTTAAATTTTTTATGCGATAAAATGTTGTCTGTTTTGGTTGAAATGCATTCTAGAATGTTTTAAAGTTGCTGAACGCGAATCTGAATTTAAAAATTTTAAAGGGCGTATCCAATATAATGGACACATAGTCTACGGTGTTATTAATATTCTTGTGTTGTTGGCGTTTTTCAAAATAAATAGAACTAAACCAAATTTTTATTTTATCCCTCCATAATATATGAAAAAGTTCAAAGATTTAAAAATTTAAAGCCTAAGTCTGAAAACATTAACCACTCGATTTTATCCAACACTTCTGATTTTAACCAAACTTGGTATAAAAGATGTACATCATATAACTATAACATCGTCCAAATCTAGTCCCAGCGGATCTTGCAATATCGCGTTTCAAAATATGAAAAATATTCGAAAATTTTAAAAAAGTAGTCGTACATAATATTTCATATCTTTTTAACGTCTTAAGCTACGAGAGTTATTGGTACCAGAGTTTAAAGATACTTAAATGGTGGTTTTACTATTGCACACAATATATACACTTCTTCACGGAAAAATGCATTGTTTAAGTTCTATCGTTAGTTCGTGTTAAAAAATATTATATGCACACTATCTTGCTGCTAGTTTTCGTAGTGAATAGTAAAGCTATAGAAATATTAACTAAAAACAAATATTATATGTAAAAATATGCGACTAGAAATATGCGACTATTAGTAACTGCTAACAGCGCCGCAAAAACAAATATAAAAATTTTACTAATTTTTTTACTAATAGTCGCATATTTCTAGTCGCATATTTTTACATATAATATTTGTTTTCTATATCTATACTATACTAATATTATAAAGAGGTAATGTTTGTATGTTTGTTTGTAGAAAGTAATCTCCGTAACTAATCATACGATTTCTAAATTTTTTTTACCAATATTTAATTTGGTCCTCCAGGATGGACATAGGCTATATATCGTTCCGGAATTTTTTTTTTTTTAAAGTTATGAGCGGAAACATAAAAATAATCTTATATGTATATATAAAATACAATGTTTGTATGTTTGTCCTCTATAGACTCTAAAACTATCCAACCGATTTGACCCAAACCGGGTTCATTTGAAAGGTTATAGTCCAAATTAGGTTTTCGACTATATATATTTCAAGTGGGCGTGGCCCCTCCCACATAAATTGAATAACATCATCTATCTTGACTATTGTGATAGCAAGAGTTTTGAAACATTGCAGTATCCCATATGTTACTGATTTGAATAATCAGGAAAAAAAGTGGCGGGATCGGACCAGTGGGAGTGGCAGCTCCCATACAAAGTAAATATTTAATATCATATATCTACAGTGCTATAATAGCCATAGTCCTAGAAATTTGTGCACGTTGATTATTTGTTAATGTGAATAGTCATGGGAAAAATGGGCGTGATCGGATCACTGGGCGTGTCAGCTCCCATACAAAGTAAATATTTAATATCATATATCTACAGTTCTATAATAGCCAGAGTCTTAGAAATTTGTGCACGTTGATTATATTATGAATAGTCATGGGAAAATTGGGCGGGATCATACCAGTGGGCGTGGCAGCTCCCATACAAAGTGATTATTTAACTCATATACAAAATTAATATTAATATTAAATATCTAGGGTTCTATATAAGCTATATAGCCTTCAAATTTTGTACGAGTCCATCAATTACAAATATTAGTAGTCGAACTGAAAATAGGCAGAATGGGATAAATGGGCGTGGTACCAAAAGCTAAAAATAAATAAGCATTGAAATAAATTATCACATTCAAGACTTTTTGCAAGCTTATTTAATAATGTTGTTCAAAAAACTGTTTTAGCGTTCCTCATAGTCCTAGAATAAATAAAAAAGGCAAACGTTGTTTTGAAGTCAAAACAACGTTTGCCTGGTCAGCTAGTTAGTTAATATTTCTATAGCTTTACTATTCACGACGACAACTAGCAGCAAGATCGTGTGCATATAATATTTTTTAACAAGAGCTAACTTAAAATATTTACAACACATACGCCCATGTCCCTACTTTAGAACGAATTTGTGAAATCACACGAAATTTAAATTTGGTGTTCTCGAATCCTAAATGCTTTGGAAAACTCGAATTTTTTCGAAATTATTATCGAAGTGCCAAAAACATATGGTTTTCTTGTCAAAAACATTGTTTATTAAAAAACAAAAATTACAATAATTTAAAATGCCGTCTGCTTTTATATTAAGTTTTATAGAGCCGAAAAGAAGAATAATCCACAATGAAAATATAAGAAAACGTGGTTTAAGAGATGCTTCGGACCCTTTGTCCGTCACAGACTCTGCGTAAGTGTTATTTTTTTTGTAAACGGTAATAAAAGTCATGATTTTTTAAAGGTTCATAGGGTTTTATCGTGTCAACAAAACAGCCTTTGTCATGATTTTGGAAAAAAAATTCTCTCAAATGGGAAATAGTTCAATAACGAACGTAATACAATTGGCCGCAACAATAAGATTTTCTTTTTTTTATGAGCGCGCCTTTATATTAACATATGATTGAACATATGTTTTGATGTCATATGTTCTAAAAGAGAGATGCCATATGAATAGGCAATGTTTTCTTAATATTTATTGTTACTAAAATCTTGTAAAACAGAATTACATTACTTTTAAACTTAAAAAAAAGATTTTAGCTATTCATTTACTTGTTTCAGTTTTTAATTATGAACCATTTAAGTTTGGTATATGTAGATTGCATTACGATGGTATCACTGTTTTCATTCATTTTTATTGGCAACGCTGCTTTTTCGAACATAAATAAAATAAATTCTGATTTCGTAAAATTTTGTACTTTTTAAGGAATATTTTTTTTAAAAAGCTAATTTTACAATAATTATTGCTAAATTAGTCTAATTTAACCTTTTAACATATAAAATACATTTCATATTAAGGATTCCTAATGTTTTTTTTTTTTTTTTTGACTGAAAGTAAAATGCTTCTAACATTGTTGACTATTTATTTGAGTGTTTTCTAGAATATCAAAACAAAAAAATTATGTTTTTTTAAACAATTTTTTACAGTATAAACAATACAACCAAAAATACAATAAAATCAGAAATAAGTAAAAAAAAGTTCTAAATTTTTAATATTAAACCAAACTTTTGATTTATCAGAGTCTGATACAAAGCCACCTAAACTAAATGGCGATAATATACGAATATGAAACCACTACTGCTTTGAAGTCGCTGCAAAGTATGCAAAATAAAGGTTTGAAAACTATTCACCAATAACTTATTCAACAATATCTCTTTATCGCGACGTTTGTAAACCTATAATGCCCATTCGAGGATTATATTATTATCAACTTTTAATGTACATGTTTAAAACTTTAAATAATATTGGATATCACACGATCAACTTTATACAAAATCAATCGACATTTAATACAAGAAACCAGCAAAATCTCCGTTTACCTAGATGCAGATTGGAAACAACAAAACAGCGTATTGAATACATTGGTGGTTTCGAATATAATAACTTGCCTTTACAGTTAAAAACAGTGAACAGAATTTCAAGTTTTAAGATCGAACTTAAAGAACATGTGTTTGAAAATCTTGAAGTGCTTCTCTTGTAAAAAAAGTAAATAAATGTAGTCAAAATATGTAAATATACTTTTTTTTCCTTTAAATATAATATACTTAAGTTTTAGATGTACACGTTATTTGCCAAATTGCCTCTTTAATGCCTTTAAGGCGCTGAGGCCAAACTAATTTTGAATTTTAATTGTACATGAAATGTAAATAAACAATTTATAAAAAAGCACAATTTTTGACCCCAAATTGTAATTTATTAGAAAAAAAGGGCATTCGTTTTACTTTCGACCAGGCTTTTTTACACGAATTAAAACGAATAAAAAATAGAGAAAAACGTTCTGATTTAATCGCAGGAACACCGAAAAATTCTAAAATTTTCACTTTCGCTCTGATTTAAAAGACGTAACAGGGGTGATAGGCATGCTGTTTGCAGTGTTTGCAGCTAAGGCAATTTCAAGTTTTGATGCCATTGAAATAAGCAAACGTTTCATATTTTGAGCACAGTCAGTATTCGACAAAAATAAACTATTGACTAAATTTTAAACCCTGTAGAAAACCAGTTTTTTTTAAAATAAAACTGTTTGAACAACGCATTTTGTAAAAAATTTTACCGTCAAGAAGTGAATTATTTTTAAGTACCTTTAAAAGAAGTTATCGATGACTCTTGTAGCTCAAACTGTTAAAAAGATATGAGCAATTAATTATGTGCAATTACTTTTGAAAAACTTTAATTTTTTTTCAATAAAATATTTTTTTTTTTTTTTAATTTATGGTCTGTTTCTCTATTTCGAAAGAAAGCTTTCTTTCGCTTTCTAAGCGAAAGAAAATTGATTTGGGTTTCTCTAACTAAATTTCTATGCGAACGATGACTTGAAGTACAAGTCGAATGAAAACGTAACAGTTTTCATACAAAATTTGGTTTCTCTATTTCGAACGAGTTGTCAACAGTGCGAACGTAAATGTCAAAACCAGTCACTTGCTTTTTTGTTTTCGAGTAACAAAATATTTTCAAAAAAATATATCATTCATTCCATTAGAAAACTCAAAAAATCTGAACACGGGTCCTCTGAATTTGTTTATTTTTTAACATGAATACTCTATGGTCCCATTTGTACATTTCCTTTTTCAGATCTCCAAATTTGTAAAAACTCGTGATTTTATGCACGTTTTTAGTTCTCATAAATATCAAAAAAATGCTAAAAGCACTTTACTTTGAAGTGCCATAACTTTTTAATTGTATATCGCATGTTATTAATTTAAACGATATTTGGAAGATGCACTTGTCTACTTTATAACTGGATTTTTAAACAAAATGATTGCTAAAAAAATAATGCATACTTAATGCAAATGCAGTTTTCTAATGCATTTTTCAAAAGTTTCCCCCTACGATTAAAAAAAAAAAAAAAAAAAAAAACAGTACTAAAATATGGAATATTAGCTACTTATAATAATACTGATTTTTATGGAACAAACATGTCTTTTATTTTTAATGATTTAAAAAAATATTTTTTTTATTCTATAAAATGAAAATATTTTTATAAAACACTTTTAGCATTTTTATCAAATTTATGAAAATTAAAAACGTACATAAAATCGCGATTTTTACAAATTTCGAGATCTGAAAAGGCTATGTACAAGTGGGACTATAGAGTATTCATGTACAAAATATAAAAAAATCGGAGAACCTAAAAAAAAAATCCTCATTTTTCAATGTTCATTGCTGGAATGAATGATATAATAAAAAATTATAAATATTAAAAAAAAAGAATGGATAACAAAATAACACGAATATTTGTAGTTTTTTAAGAACTTCAAATTTCAGCTTAATGAAATCCACAATGGAACAGCTTAAAACGCTGGTGTACTTTTTTGATTTTCGTCTTTTGATTTATTAATTTTGCTTTTGTTTTATTTATTTGTTTTAATTATTTATTTGTCATATACAGCTGATCACTGTTAAGTAGTGTTGTATTTATCTTCAAACAATTTAGTAGTATTTTTGGTATTTTTAAAGGAAATTGTAATAGAAGTTTAAAATATCCGGTCTGGCACCACTATGATTTGTAAATACGTAAAACACAAAAATTGACACACGTAAGTATAGGCGAACGATAGCTTTCGAAATAGAGAAACCCAAATTGACTCGAATTCGAGTGACTAGCTTGCGTTCGCTTAGGTTTTCGTTCGAGATCGTGGAACAGGTCATTAATCTTTTTTTTTTAGATTTTTATCCATAACTTTGAATCCCGTAAGAGCTCCACATAATAATTTGGCAACGGCATAATGAAATAAATTATAATTATCCCATATTTGTTTTGAAAATTTAAAATTTAATATGACAATTGTTTCAGAATAACAAACAAAAATTTTAAAATTTAGAGAATTTTATAAAAAATTCAGAAAAATTACAAAAACTAAATTGTCTGGGTAATACGAGTTCATTATAACCATTTGTCTATGTGGTTTTATATTTTTACTTAAATTTATAAACATTTTGTATGATATTTATACCACGTATCAATTTACACGTGATAGTTTCAATTTTATAACTTTTTGTAACCATTGCCATGTTTTATGTACAAAATCAAATTAATATAGTTTTCTGCCTCTCTCATTAAAACACTCTTATTTATTAATGGTCAATAAATAAAATAATAGAGTAAATAATTGTTGAATATTCTCAAATTTGGAAAGAGCGAATATTTTACACGTTCTTAGATATTTAATTTTTAGAAATTCTATTCCTTCTCGTTATTTTAAATTGTTTGATTGGATTTGAATGCATAATAATCAAGAATATATACTTTATGGATTATATACATATGTATTCGGAAAATTGGCAGAATGTATGTAATGCAGTGTTAACACTTTGGAAGCTTTTTAAAATATTTGTTAATTCAATTAATACTACAATTTCCATAATAAAGTCTTATTAAGGAAATTGTAGTATCGATTAAAATAATTTGTAACCATTTAATTGTTTCAATTAAGAGTTTAATCGTAAATGTTAAAAATTTAATTCAATATTATTTTTAATTAAAAAAAAAAACTATTCAAATTGCAAACAATTCGCGAAAAATTGTTAAAATTAAAAAAAAAAATAAGAAAATTTAAAAAATCGTCCAAATTAAAAAAAAAACCGCCAACAATTTAAAAAAAAATATCTAAAATTTTAACCAATTAGTGTTACAAATAGACTTTAAAAAATTTATTTTTAAAAAGTACACAAAGAGAAAAATTGTAATATTTGCCAACTGAAATTCGGTTACTACTACTAAAATTCGGTTATTACGAATTGCAGATGGTTGGCACAACTTAACATTAGTTTTCACAACAAAGTGTGTCTAATTTAATAGAATTTTAATTGCAATACCCAATATATTCAGAAATCTACTGTAAATATCAGGGACCATAATCATTATGAGTTTTTATAATAAAAATTACACAATAATGATTATATTATGAGTTTTAAGGATTTTCTTCAATTGTAATGATTATTTTTGAGTAATATTAAAATAAATCAGCCATAATCATTATTTTTAAGCAAAAAAAAAAATACAACTCAAAAATAATCATTATTTATGATTTTTTTTTCGCTCAAAATAAAACTCACTTTCAATTCAGGTGTAAATATATATACATATGCATAAAAATATGTAAGTACATCATATATAAAGTCGTAAATTGAAAGTGAGTTTTATTTTGAGCGAAAAAAATAAAAATCATAAATAATAATTATTTTTGAGTTTTATGCTTTTTGCTCAAATATAATGAATATGGCTGATTTTTTTATTATTACTCAAAAATAATCATTACCACTGAAGAAAACTTTAAAAATCAAAAATTTAAAAATCATGACGGATATGCAGATTGTCAAAAAATAATAATAATGGTGCAATAAATTTTTTTTTTGTTTGTTCTAAGTGATTGATTTTTTGATTTAAAAAAACGAACAATAATCATTATTTACGGTCCCTGGTAAATATCGTTGTACTAATTGAATTTATAAGTTATTGCAATTAATATACACTTTTCAATTCGGTACTTTATTTCTCTTTGTGCAAAACTTGAAATATTAAATAATTGATTTTATTTTATGTTCACGTTTTGAATGAACGTACATAAACTATAAGTAATTTATATGTTTTTTAAGAATTCAAAACGATTTTTATATTTTTTGAATGTGCGCACGGTAGGCTAGTTGGTAGCGTGCTGGCTTATCAGTGCGGGGGTCGTGGGTTCGATACCCACCAGAGGCACTGGTCTGTTTTCGCTACAACGTGCCGAAGACCATAGTAGCTAGAGCTCGTTTAGGGTAATAGTATATAATTTGTAATTATATGATTATTAATTAATAAAAAAAAAATAAATAATAAATGCCTATATATACCGCTATTAATGTTTCGATATCGGTTATACCGATACGAATGATATATAGATACCAATACCGAAACAAACAAAAAAATCTAAACCAATACTGATACCTATTCCGTTATTCTTTTCGATGGCCAACCTTACATTTTAGTGATTTTGTTTTAAAATTGTCATATTTTTCTTAAAGGATGGAAACGAAAAAAATTTACCATTTTGAAATCTTTATATTACACAGTGCAGCATTTTTAAGGTCATCGTTTGGTTCCTCCTTCATACCCGTTTTTTTTTTGAAGTGTATATCGAAACTAAAAAAAATCCGCAAAGGACTTGGCCAGATTACATCGAATTTTTTTTTTTGGACACCCTAAGTTTTTGCACCCAAACATGATTTTTTTAAAAAAGGAAAATTTTTATGGAATCCATATATCATAAACCGTTCGGAATTTTGTTTTTATGTCTTTGGCAAAGTTGTAGATCCAAATCAAAGCAAAAAAATTCTCATATGGACCGACCCAAAAAAATTGCATCCACTGCATCAAAATTGCAAAAAATTGGGAAAAAATGCTATTTTTTATGATTTTTTCATGATTTTGTCCTGAAATGGCTTAAATACTGGGAATTTAAGAAATCTTTCTTCAGCTAAATTATATCTAACAACAATATAAACAACTCTCTAGTACATGTCATCTTAATACGAACATTCCTTAACCCTAGAAAGCACATCTTTTTGCTCACACTTATTTTGCATAGCCAATGTTTGTCGTTTCGACAAAGAAAGACTATATATCTATTATCTTCGTGTTGCGGTTTTTAGGTGGAACTGGGTTTTTACAACACCTCATCTTCCTAAACAGGATTTTAAAATTGGATTTTAAAGTTTGGCTATTTCCATATTATCATAAAAAAATAGCATTTTTTCCCAATTTTTTGCAATTTTGATGCAGTGGATGGAATTTTTTTGGGTCGGTCCATATGAGAATTTTTTTGCTTTGGTTTGGATCTACAACTTTGCCAAAGACATAAAAACAAAATTCCGAACGGTTTATGATATATGGATTCCATAAAAATTTTCCTTTTTTAAAAAAATCATGTTTGGGTGCAAAAACTTAGGGTGTCCAAAAAAAAAATTTCGATGTAATCTGGCCAAGTCCTTTGCGGATTTTTTTTAGTTTCGATATACACTTCAAAAAAAAACCGGGTACGAAAGAGGAACCAATTTATGTGTTGCACTGTGTTATTAACACAAAAACCAATAGCAACAAATATGATATCACAAATTAAGAACAATAGACCGACTCACCTTGTATGGGGACAAAAAAAAAAACATCCCGTGAGCTGGACCGTTGTTAAAAAAGGATTTTTTTTTTAGTTTTACAAAGAAAATTGTACTTTACAATATTAGCAGCATATGTCCAGACATATCCTCTTTCAGGGATATTCTGTAAAAAAAAAAAAAGGATTTTAAAGTATTTTCTATGGAGATTTTTGTGATATAAATGTCAAATTGACATATTTTGATCTTTAGTCGATTTAAGTAAAACATGTTTCAGCTTTTTTCGAAATTCTCGCTAGATCGCGTTTTATCAAAAATGCAAAAGGGTGGTCAAAATATGTTCTAATCAATTGAATATCGGTATTAAATTATTTTTTTAGTCAAGTACATCATCGATGAGTGGAAACAATTTAAAATTTTTTAAATTGAATGCATTTTCCACGGTTACCTAAACCAAATTTTGACAAATTTGAATTAATCCAATCCGCAAGCCGATTGAGTTTCTAGTTGATGTAAGGATGAAAATTTAGCTTAAAGAAAAAATTTCCACCACTTTACAAAGTTTTTTGTTTTAAAAACTTAAGCTCGATATATATATATAAAAAAAAACAATGCATTTTTTAATTCGCGAAAAAAGTTATGCCGGCGAAAATCGCCTATTGGATTTTTTCTCCTAAGCTACATTTTTGTATTATCATCATCAACTAGAAACCGAATACCTTTGCAGATTAGATTAATTAAAATTTTTTATCAAAATTTGGTCCAGAGCAGTGAGAAAACTGAACCAAAATATTTCCATACATAGATGATGTTTGTACTTGCCCAAAGTAAAATTTTAAAACCGATATTGATATGATTAAATCATAATTTTCCCACCATATTGCATTTTTAGTAAAACATGAACTATTGCGAATTTCAAAAAAGCTGAAACACGCATTTGCTTAAATCGACTAAGGATTGATATATGACAATTTGACATTTAAATCATAAATATCTTCGTATACCAATCCTAAAATAACCAATTTTTTTTTATACACCGTCGGACGCGTCTTTAATATATATATGTTGTCTTTAGTTGCAGTACAAAATTCTTTGAAAATCTAAAAAAAAAAATCCTTTTTTAAAAACGGTCCAGCTCACGGACAAAAGAAATTTGTTTTCGTGAGTCGGTCTAAAGAACAATACTCTAAAGTTTTGCCCTACGATTTTTTTTACTATTAGTTGCGAAATGCGTCGAATTTTGCTTTATTGCTGTAAAATTCAATGTGACGTTTTGGACACTTATAATTTAAATTTTTCGGATCAGTTTAATATTAAAAATAACAGATTTTCAGTCATTTTTTTAAAATACATACGCTTTATGAATAATCTTTCCCATTTGTTATAAAATTTTTGCATTTCTGGTGTTTCAGAACGGAAAAATAATAGCTGATATTTTGGTACATTTTTACATGATTGTATGGAGGCAAAAAAATCGCTCAACGTTCAAGGAAAATCGTATTCTAGGGATCAAAATAAGAAACTTTGCCGAAGGAACCATACCTCTATAACGAATTCTGATGTCCCGACTTTTGACCCGTAGGGTGAAATTTTGAAAAATCCCACTTTGACCCATTTAGAGTGCCCCAATCGAATCCAACCCAATCGAATATATTTATACTCTATTTCTTCCGGAGAAGAAATAGAGACCCTAATCTTGGAAAGACTCCTCCTACTTTCTGAAATATTTCTATCCCGAGATTTGTACATTTTGCTGCAAAAACACGGCTAAAAAGTTTCTTATTTTGATCCCTAGAATACGATTTTCCTTGAACGTTGAGCGATTTTTAAATCGACCCGCCCTATTGTACATGTCCCAATTCCATTATTCTTTTTACATACAGAAAAGCGACGAGTTTCTGCTAGATTATAAGTTAGTGCAAGCATTTTTAATAAAAGATACCCGATGAAAAAAGTTTATATGTATCATTATACGTATATGCTTATAGGTGTGGCAATATATTACGATACATGTCTTAGTTTCCCGAGTAAAAAAAAATTAATAAAAACTTATATAATTTTACATAGACAAATATGATTATATGTAGTCAAGTGTGGTACTATATTTGACTAGATATAATTATGTATAACTGTCAGTTTTTTAACAACTTTAAATATGTCGTAATATATAAAGAAACCTGAACAAGAATGTTCCCATCAGAGAACGGTTTGAGTGCCTTGTTTCATGCTTTTGAACGCAATCACAAAAAATGAAAAAATGAGTACATTGTTGTCAAATCACATCATTTCAATAAAGCAACAATCGAAAGAATTGAGAAAAGTGAGTGTAACGAAAACCATGCATGGCAATATATGTACATATTACTGTATTAAGAAAATTAAAAAATGTTATATGATATTTCATGTTTAATAAAACTAAAAAAAAAATTATTATTATTGCTACAGATCAACGAATACTATGCGAATGTTGTGATTGATTTCATGTTATTCATGTGTCATCATTTCATTTCATTGCTTGACATGTAACGGCATTATAAAAATGAATGTTAAAAAGGCATTCAACAAAAACAATAAATGGAATGGAAGCAACAGCATAAGCTGTTGTTGTTGAATAAAAGCAATGCAAAAGCAATGAATGTATGAATGGACAACAAAAACGAATGGTCTCATTCTGTTCTCTGGTTCCCATACATATAGTATAGTTTTTAACACAAATAAAATTTTATATAGCACAATGTTAAGAATATTTTCTAAGTTCTTTTATACGTCGTTTGGTACGACTGAACATTAGTTTTCACAACAAAGTTCAGTTAATTCAACAGCCAAAATATTCAAAAATCTAATGTAAATATCGTTGTACTAACTGAATTTATAAGTTGTTACCATTAAAATACACTTTTCAATTCGGTTTGTACTTTATTTAAGTACATCTTCATATAAAAAAGTTAATTTATATATAATTAAGTAAAGCCCCATGTAAAAAAAAAAAATCTAAGTTAAAATCTAATCTTTTAGAAAAAATATTCCTTATAATATAATTCATAATTCTTCAGAACATTATAATACTGGAAAATGTCTTTTTCTCATTTTCCAGTTGTATTTTATGTACATCGAAAATTCGAGAAATGCATGAAAAGTGTAGCAAAATTCAAAATCAAAATTTGTATGTCAAACTAAAACTGTTGGAGGTTGATATTTTAAATTGTGATGTTCATTTAAGATACTTTAAATCCCAGCAAAACCACACATTACCAAATCATGGGTAAAGTAATGTATCGCCATAGGGCTTCATGCATTACTTTACACGTTACTTCACAGATGAATTATACAGGCGATGAGCCTCAAGGTAATTCATTACCTTGTAGGGGGTAAAGTAACTGGTTACTTATATGGTTACATGGTGGGAAAAAGTAATGTGTCTATAAATAGATTTTCATAAAAAAATGCATAACATTTTTTTTTACAGATATTTTTTTTTATTCGAAATTGTCCTGTGTACATTAGAGATGATTTTAGATTTTCTAGATCGAGTAGAAACCCTCAGATAATATATCACCGTATATCCTCATCTATATATGAAAGATCTTTTCATGTACGTATAACTAGGGTGTGGAATATCCTTCCCATAGATTTAAAATTATTTGCATTCACAGATACCACCTTTAAGCTTAAACTTAAACAGCATTTTGATGCTCTTTAATTAATTAATTTACCACCCCACCCTGTTCTTTTACGAGGGTTTCCATCACCGACTATAATTTTTTATATATAAATTTCTGTTATAAGCGAGTTAGGGCCTTTAGTTTTTAGTATTTAGGTTAATTATATAACTTTTTAGTTTTAAGAAATTGTTTTTTTATAAATATACTTTTTTTTCTTTTGATTTGTAATTTTTGATAATGGAGTAGTATTTGAACCATATTTGGCCTTATAGGCTTGGTTCTTAAATTTGAAATAAAAATAAAAAAAAAAAAAAAATAAAATACATGGTCATGCTGGGATTCGAAGTTGGGGTCTTTGGTATTTAACAATTAGTTAGGCGAGAACTCTACCAACTGAGCTATCGATACATACAATATTTTATTGCTTAAAATGTAGATGAGTTGTTGTGCTTCGTGTTTTCGTTCGTGATATCAAAAATATACACGTTACCATTATGCTTACAAAAAATCTCAAAGTAATGTGTTTATAAATAGATTTTCAAAAATATATATTAATAATTACTATACGTTTATAATTCATGCATTATGTAATTGATGATCGGTAAGTCATTATTTTATGTTTTGAAGTAATGTAAAATGTAATGAGGGGTCATTACAAGGCAATCCATGAGTGTTCAATTATCGGTAACTCATTACTTCTTGTTGGAAAATAATGATACAGGTAAGGAATACTCATTACAAGGTAATGCATTACTTTATCGCACCCATTACCAAAGTTTTGCTGGGATAGTTATTTAAAATTAATATTTTCTAGTTGATATTAAAATTTTGATTAGGATGTTATGGATTTCAAAACAAAATCGTCACTTTTCCTCAATTTAATATTTTTTTTACCAGGGGCAATACATTGCTTCCAATTATATACACTACTCTAACAAGTAAATGATCGTACAGGTAATAAAAATGCATGTGTTTAATCTAAAATTTATTATAACTTATACTTGTAACCGCAAAAATAAATGAATTCGTACAAAAACTTATTTTAAGGGCTCTCTAGTACATTTATAACCTTAAAGTAATGCGTTTGCGTTAGCGAATACGCAGTATTTGAAATTTAATCGGATTTTGTATTATGGTAAAAAATTTACCACTAAAGGTTCGGAACTTCATAGAAATTTAAATATTTTAATTGCTATAAAAAAAAATCATTATTCGAATTCAAATTGAATAATAACACTTAACGTCCAGTTAATATTTAAGACATAAAACCGCAGAAAAAAAGCTTCAACAGAACCCCGGTTCAATGAAAATCGGTAGCAGGTGAATTTCTACAAATTTTAACGAATTTTAATGCATAATTGAACAAAAATATTTTTTCTTTTTGTGAAATATCAACCAATTTGTATTATTTATAATCTTTTGCACTTTACTTTATCATTTCGAAGCTATAAATGTTAAAAAAAAAATAAAATCAACAATAAACGAGATTAAGTTTGACGCGGAAACACCAGTGTACGCTAAATCGACGTTTTCGTTGTTAAGAAAAAACTAAAATTTTTAATAATTTCTGAGAATGTGTTTGAAGATCTTGTGACAAGAATTCATTAAAAAAATGCTAAAGATATGAAAGCTAATGATTTTCAAGGACATGGTAACAAGCAAGCTAACATTTTTTGAGTAGTATTAAAAATAGCTTTATTGGGACTATTAGAAAATATGAAAAAAAAAATAAATAAAAATTATACACAAATTTTCTCTGTTATTATCAAAAAAAAAACTACTTTTAAAAGTAAATTATAAATCAATTTTTTTTTGTGTAATTTTTCAATATGTATTCCTTTGGTTTTTAATACTACTACTCGCAAAATATTATCTTGTTTGTTACCCTGCCCTGAAAAATCATTAACTCATTTATTTTAACAGTTTTTTTAAGGACTCTTGTTTCGTGGTCTTTAAACTAATTTTTGAGGAACATATTTGAAGAATTTGATAAACCGTCTTAAACAAAACGTCGGGTTCTGATCAGATCTTTAGCCAGATCGAAATACTAGTATCAACCTAGCTAATACGTTTGATTTGCTTTATTTTTGTAAATATATAGAGGTTGAAAGCTCGTTATAAATTGAAAATAACATACAAATAATCTCGATTTATATAAAAACAAAAAACTAATATAACTGTACAAAATATTACTTGAACCAGAGTAAACACTAAATTTTTTTTATATAAATGGAACATTTTTGGTCTTCAAAGTTTAGTAACGTCATGATGCTTGTTAGGAAAAGACCCTAACCACGTGCTTGATTACTGGAGAAGACAAGAATGGAGCAAAATTGATGATTAATAGGTTTTTTGTTAAAGTTCTGCCTATTATGGAGGCTCTAGCTTTTCTAAAACTTCGGGTTCTGATGAGATATTTAGCCAGATCGAAATGCTAGTATCAACCTAGCTAATATGTTTGATTTGCTTTATTTTTGTAAATATACGGAAGTTGAAAGCTCGTTATAAACTGAAAACAAAATCTTTTTTACTGCACTAATGAAAATTCATACAAAAATATAAATTCATTGATAATGAATGAATTTTTCATAAAAAAAAGTCCCCAAAGAAATGTTTCATTGAATCAATGAAATGTGTTTAATTAAATCAATTTTAATGGATGTTTTCATAAGCCCAATGAAAAGTTCATAAAGTATATGAAATTTTGTTCATTAATTCTAGCGTAAACGTTATCAAAGTTTCATGTCTTTAATGAATTATCATTACTTTTTACTACAAAACAAATCTGTTGACTTTTTAAAAAAGCATCAACACCTTATCGTTAAATTTTTTTTTCAAAGTTTTGGTTGATGCTGTTTAACAAAAAAATTTATGTCATTTGTAATAGTAGGCGTTTAACTTCAGCAATTATTTTATCCAAAATGTACTAAAGGGTGTCCCAAGAAGAGCGCAATTTTTAAATTTTAAATAAAACACAGATATTTAAAAAAAAATAGTGAAAGTTTATTATATCGTAAAGTAGACAGAATGAGGTTATGTATGGAACAATATATCGTGCAGATGGCCGCCGCGGCTTTGCTGGCATGCACGCGATCTTTTAATGAAATTTTCAATGACCGTTTTGCATGAATGCTGCGGTATTTCATTAATGCAGCGTCCAATTTCCTCTTTTAAGGCTTCAGTCGTCGTCGGCTTATTCGCGTAAA
This sequence comes from Delia radicum, assembly GCA_021234595.1. NCBI lineage: Eukaryota > Metazoa > Arthropoda > Insecta > Diptera > Anthomyiidae > Delia > Delia radicum. The sequence continues at coordinate 140,808,491 of CM037854.1, forward strand.
CCATCGATTTCAAAAAACCCCAAAGAAAAAAATCTAGTGGTGTTAAATCGCACGATCTAGGCGGCCAATTCTGATCTCCAAAACGCGAAATAACACGACCGGGAAATGACTGATGCAGCAATTGAATTGTTTCTCTGGCTGTATGACATGTGGCGCCGTCTTGTTGGAACCACATGCCCTCCACATTCATTTCTTCAATTCTAGGCAAGAAAAAACTGGTTATCATTTCACGATACCGAACACCATTCACTGATTGCGCTTGACCTGCCTCATTTTCATAAGAAAAGGTCCAATGATTCCTCCAGCCCAAAAACCACACCACACAGTGACACGTTGAGGATGCATTTGCTTCTCGTGAATCACTCGAGGATTTTCCTCACCCCAAATGCGACAATTCTGCCTATTGACGAAGCCATCAAGATGAAAATGGGCCTCGTCACTGAAGATGATTTTATCGGCAAAATCAGCATTTTCATGTTGTCTCTCCAATACCCAATTAACGAACTCCCTTCGCTGTCCATGGTCAGCTGGCTTCAGTTCCTGAGTCAATTGAACTTTGTATGCATGAAGATGCAAATCTTTCGTCAAAATTCGCTGCAAAGTGGATTTGGAGACACCAATTTGCTGAGCTCGGTGTCGAATTGAGGTGGATGGATTTTGAGCGACATCATCACGTACAGCTGCGACATTTTCGGTCGATCGACCTGGTCGATGGCGCGTTGTTGTCTTTACATCACTAACAGACCCAGTTTCGGCAAATTTATCCATTAATCTCTTTACAGTTGACTCTTTTGGAGTATTATTGTGACCCCAAATTGATCGCAATTTGCGAACTGTAGCCGCAAAACTTTCACCATTTTGGTAAAACAATTTCACAATGAGAATGCGTTGTTCATTCGTGTAGCGCTCCATTTTTACTAACCTCGTACCTTCTACTAGCAAACAATAACAATTGTTCAAATGTCAAACAATGACACTTCGAATGTTGCCAGATTTAAAAATTGCGTTCTTCTTGGGACACCCTTTATAACGTACAAAATGTACACTAAGTTATTTTTTTTTTTCATATTTAAAGTTAAAATTTTTATTGTAAATTTTCATTGATTTAATAAATTTTTTTAATGAAATTATGAAAAAATTGTAAAAAACTTTAAAGAAAAAATTAACAATATTATTGAGTTTTCATTCAGTTAATGAAATCAATGAATTTATTTTAATGAAATCGATTCATTAATACTATGAAGGAAAAATCTATCAGTGTGCTGATTAAAGTATTTTAATGACATTTTTCGATACGAAATGTTAACACAGAGAGTAAATGATTAAAAATAACACAAATTCGTTGATATTTCACAGAAAAAAAAAAAAATATTTTAAAATACAATTATGTAATGAAATACGTTAAATTTCACTTGGTATCGATTTTCATTGAACTATTGAAGTTATTTTTTCTACGATGTTGCATTTTTAGTATTAACTAGACATTTAGTGTTATTCAATTTGAAAGACCATTATTTTTTGTAAAAGAATCAAAATTTTTAAGATTTTGTGAAAGTACGAACCTTAAGCGGTAAATTTTTTACCATAATGCAAAATCCTACAAAATTTCAATGACTGCTTAGGCGCCAACGCACACGCACTACTTTAAGGTTATGACTGTTTTAGAGAGCCCTTAAAATAAGCTTTCTAAAAAGCTCAAATTTGTACGAATTTATTTATTTTTGCGGAAGCTATAACAAATTGAAAATTAAATACAGTTATATATATCACCTGTACGAGCGAACCTTTACTTGTATTACATTGACATCTAATAACGTATGGTATAACCAGTGTTGCCATGTATTTTTTTCAAAAAACTGTAAGAAAAAACTTTTTTTTTTTTAATAAAAAACAGTAGAAAAAACAGTTAATATGTGCATTTTGAATTCAATTGCATTTTATTTAAACATAAAACAACATAAAAAACATTAAACACATAACATATTTCTATACACAGAAAAAAAAATATTTTTTGTTGTAGACTAATTTTTAATTATACTAACAAAAAAAAATATTTTCAAATTTATGTTATTACAGATCACAAGTTGTGCTCTGTTATAAAACTACATTTTAATTAACAATAGGAATAATATGTTTTTTTTGTGTGTACTTGTTTAAAGTAAAAAAAATATATATATAATATAAAAAAACATATTTATATTTATATTAATTACACAGTGCAACACGAAAAAAAAGTAACCATATACGCACACCACTACGTGATAAAAGACTAAAAAAAAGACCCGTGTCTCCCAATTTTATTCCAAAGTCATCTCCTTTTTTGTTTATGGGCCGCCAATGATTTGGGTCATCGGTATCATTTTCGCAAAAAAGTGATCATTTTCTCAGTCTCATATCTTGCAAACCGTTCAGAATTTCAATTTACTCTCTATGCCAAAGTTGTAGCTCTTGTCATAAAGAACAAAAATTGCGAACATATAAAATCAAAAAAACTTCACCTTCCAGATCAAAATCGCAAAAAACTTAAAAAAATTCGATTTTTTTTTTTACCTTTTTTCCCGTGTTCAGGTCCATAGGTAGCAAACCGTTCAAAATTCAAGGAAACAATCAACTACAAAAATTTACCTAAGATTTTTTTTGATTTTATATGTTCGCAATTTTTGTTCTTTATGACAAGAGCTACAACTTTGCCATAGAGAGTAAATCGAAATTCTGAACGGTTTGCAAGATATGAGCCTGAGAAATTTATCACTTTTTTGCGAAAATGATACCGAGGCCCCAAATCTTTGGCGGCCCATAAACAAAAGAGGATATGACTTTGGGAAAAATTGGGAGACACGGGTCTTTTTTTTTTAGTCTTTTATCACGTATTGGTGTCCGTATATGGTTATTTTGTCATGACTTAAAAAATTACACACAGTGTTATTTAACATATAGCAAAAAATAGCTACAAAACCATAAAAAAAAAACAAAATAATTCATCACATTTTGAGATCTTACTTCATTACATAAAAATATCAGTTATACATTTTTTGATTAAATTTGATTTTCATTTCGTTTGATTCCACAAAATTTTAACACAAACAAATGCTAAAAAGGGAATTAAAACTTACTACACAGTTGCATTCAATGCGTAGTATTATTTTTTATTGAAACATTTTGTGCAACTTTTGTATTAAATTTATAAATTCAAGTAAAAGAAAGTAAATCGAGCAGGTAAACTGTTAAAAACTGGAAAAACTGGAAAAAAGGCTGAAATTAAACAAAAACTGTTTTTTTTTCATGAAAAACTGGAAAACTGTTACGCATCCTAAAAAACTGGAAAAAACAGTTAAAACTGGCAATATGGTAACACTGGGTATAACATATTTATTAGGGTATTCAATCGGTTAACCGTTACTCGATTAATCGATGAATTTTAATCAAACAATTGTTCGAGTAAATTAAAATTACCAATTTCGAGTAACGAATAACTAACAATTATGGTCGATTATTAGAGTAAATCAAAATAAGTTCTTTAAATTTATTTTCATCGGGATAAACATTAATTTCATTTATAGTAATTAAATGTGCTAAAGTCCCAAAACTTATTTAACAAATTGTGAATCAATCTGATGTAGGCGTGTCCCTATCCGGATTTCATTCCTGCCTAAGGAAATCTTCAGGGGACTTTGTTATCAGAATTTCTAGAGATATTTGTTATGTTAAATCACAAACTCAATGAGAATTTCTTGTCCTCGTCTAGGAGCGAGATTCAAAATTTAAAATATCAAAGAAAAAACAAAAACAACAACAAAATATTGTCACAATTGGCTTTGTCATCTTCCAAATACTACTCTGTTTTTTTGACAGACCTAGCAATGTAGTGACGTTTATTCAAGTAAATCAACAATAGAAAATCATATGGTTTCTATTAGTGTCAGTTACATTTAAATTTGCACAAGCACCTGCATATTTGTTATTTAAATTTATTTTCATCGGGATAAACATTAATTTCATTTATAGTAATTAAATGTGCTAAAGTCCCAAAACTTATTTAACAAATTGTGAATCAATCTGATGTAGGCGTGTCCCTATCCGGATTTCATTCCTGCCTAAGGAAATCTTCAGGGGACTTTGTTATCAGAATTTCTAGAGATATTTGTTATGTTAAATCACAAACTCAATGAGAATTTCTTGTCCTCGTCTAGGAGCGAGATTCAAAATTTAAAATATCAAAGAAAAAACAAAAACAACAACAAAATATTGTCACAATTGGCTTTGTCATCTTCCAAATACTACTCTGTTTTTTTGACAGACCTAGCAATGTAGTGACGTTTATTCAAGTAAATCAACAATAGAAAATCATATGGTTTCTATTAGTGTCAGTTACATTTAAATTTGCACAAGCACCTGCATATTTGTTATTTAAATTTATTTTCATCGGGATAAACATTAATTTCATTTATAGTAATTAAATGTGCTAAAGTCCCAAAACTTATTTAACAAATTGTGAATCAATCTGATGTAGGCGTGTCCCTATCCGGATTTCATTCCTGCCTAAGGAAATCTTCAGGGGACTTTGTTATCAGAATTTCTAGAGATATTTGTTATGTTAAATCACAAACTCAATGAGAATTTCTTGTCCTCGTCTAGGAGCGAGATTCAAAATTTAAAATATCAAAGAAAAAACAAAAACAACAACAAAATATTGTCACAATTGGCTTTGTCATCTTCCAAATACTACTCTGTTTTTTTGACAGACCTAGCAATGTAGTGACGTTTATTCAAGTAAATCAACAATAGAAAATCATATGGTTTCTATTAGTGTCAGTTACATTTAAATTTGCACAAGCACCTGCATATTTGTTATTTAAATTTATTTTCATCGGGATAAACATTAATTTCATTTATAGTAATTAAATGTGCTAAAGTCCCAAAACTTATTTAACAAATTGTGAATCAATCTGATGTAGGCGTGTCCCTATCCGGATTTCATTCCTGCCTAAGGAAATCTTCAGGGGACTTTGTTATCAGAATTTCTAGAGATATTTGTTATGTTAAATCACAAACTCAATGAGAATTTCTTGTCCTCGTCTAGGAGCGAGATTTTTATTTCAGTTTATATTTTATAAAAAAAAAACAACTTAAATTGTCTCGTATTTTTTAAAAAGATTTTTTTTTTCATAAAACTACATTCACACTGAACCCCCAAAATACGTATTTTCTTTCAAATTACATACAACTTTTTATCGAAAACTTGAAAAGAACAAAAATACGTATTTTCGGGCTCCATATGAACCTAGTATAAAATATAAAGCAATCTGTCAGCTACGGTTTTAATTTAAATTTTATATTAGTGAAGTAGTTTTCTTTGTAGAGAAAACCGAGACCAATGACCAAAATATCAAATTTTTAGCAGTTAATAATAATAATAATTTTTTCTGTATTTACATAAACTTTACAATTTACTTTACAATTCATATAATTGAGATTTCATATGTAATAAAGAGTACATTTTATCGACTGTTTATCGAATGTTTAAACTAAAACGTCTGTCGCTAAAGGTTTCGGTAATTAATTATATTCTGATATTAAAAACGCTCTATATTTAAGGGCAATCTTTAAATATTTTGTGAGATTCGTCCAATCCTCTTCTTCTTGGCCATCTAGTACACAAAGAATTTCAGCATCTTCCAGAAGAGGTTTTCCAAAAACACTGGTCCTAAGTTCTTTTAAAATCGGGCATACTCCGAGAAAATGTTGAAATGTTTCGTGTTCGTGCAGATTACACATTGTGCAATGTTTCCAACTTTCACTATCGTTTATGTCAACATAGTATCGGTTTGCATTAAGTCGTATCATCCGACTACTTGCTTTGAACACCCAGGTGATTTTTTCAACGTTATGATTTTGTGTGATATATTGTTGCGATCTTGTAGGATTCAAGTATTTATAAAGTCTGATGCTACTTTGAGCTATTTGCATTCTCTCATTCCATTTATTAATTTTCATTCTGCTTAGGAGATTCGAACTGAAATATTTCCATTGAGACTCGGTAAAATTATTTCCGGGCCATTCCAAATTAAATTTTATTGCCATCTCTTTTTAACTCCTTTACAAACAACAGTTCTCGTCTTAATAAAATTTTTGTTAAGATATTGGGTAAACGGGTTTCATTGTGTTCAAACAAAGTTTTACTTATATATTGAAGATGTAAAGCCATCGTATAAATATGGTTGTCTTCGGCATTAGTTTCTAACATAAGTATATAGTTAGGAGTATCACTTGGTAGCCTTAATATTTTTTTTTTTGAGAAAATAGCGCTGTAGTTTATCGATTTCGTCAAAGTATCCAAAACCCCATACTTGTGCAGCATAAGATTGGATTGAGCGGCAAACAGCCAAAAACACCTTCCACTTCATTTCCAAATTTATATAAACTTTTTGACAGAAAGCTTTGCCAAGTTGAGCTAATAGCCATCTTCGCCTGTTTACTACGCTTCAATACATGTTTGCTAAAGGACAATTTAGGAGTAAAAACAACACCCAAGTAGGTAAATTCAGAAGAAATTTTAACTTCAGAATTGTTGAAGAACCATTTTTCATTAGCAGTTTCTAAAGATATTTTAAAAATATCCTTAAACAATGACAGACATTTTTTAGTTTTTTTAGTTTTTTGTTTTTGTATACATCGAGATTATTTACATCCTTAATTTATAACGTGCTTTCAACATATAAGCTAGGTTGATACTAGTATTTCGATCTGGCTGAAGATCTCATCAGAACCCGAAATTTTAGAAAAGCAAGAGATTCCAGAATAGGCAGAGCTTTAACAAGAATCCATTAATCATCAATTTTGCTTCATTCTTATCTTCTTAGTAATCGAACACGTGGCTCGGGACTTTTAATATCAAGCATCATGACATTGCTAAACTTTGATTATTATTATTATACTTAAATGATAGGTCGAAACTAAAAAAAAAAAAAAAATTAACACCAAAAAATCCGATTTCCAGAAATTAAGAGAAATTTTCCAGTATCTAAATATTCTAAATTAAATTTTTTTTTGCTAAATTCAAATTGTACTTAATTCGTCATCATTGTTTTGGCGTTTTATCTCTGAATGGGCCGTTCACTCTTTTCTTTCATTCGCATCTACTTATATTCAACATAATCAGATAAATAAAAAAATTATGTGATTTTTATTTTATATTTTTCTAAGCCAAAGACTGCTATATTATTTTTGATATTTGCAAAAAATTCTAAAATTGTAATCCATAATGTTTTCTTAAAGTTTAACTTTATAAAAACAAAAGAAAATAAAATAAAACACCTCAATTGTATATTATTTTAGAAGATCTTTTTAATTTTAAATTAATTACTTAACTTTTTTAAATTATGATAAAATGCGTTTCGGAGATGATGATTTTGTATTTATTTTGTGTTTTATTATGATTTTTTAAGGAAAATTTAATGAAATAAAACTATTGAAATTATTCGAGTTACTCGAGTAAAACCTCAAAATCGAGTTACTCGAACAAAACCAAACCCAAGTAACTTGAATGCCCTAATGTTTATTGTCGTATCTGATTCAATAAGTCGTTTTACGGAAAATTGTAGTGGCACGTAAAATTGTATCTTATTATTCAAGACTACTTAACTATATTAAATTGTACAAAACTGGAAAAAAAAGAAATTTTTAGCGACCTTAAAACGTCATTCGAATTTTTGCTGAAATTTGGAACATACAGTGGGTGACAATTCATTGTAAACTTTTACAAAATTCTGATTTTACTGTCTGTTGAAGTTTGATAATTCGAATGAAGTCCAAAAATTTTACAAATATTTTGGGAAATCAATATTTGCCATGGTTCCGATACAAATATAAACAATTTGTTACATAATAAATACACTATAAAATATAAAAAAAAAATCTAATTTATAAAATTATCGTTTATTTTGTGGTATGGCAAAACATTGCATCTTTAGGGATCACTTCCAAAATTGATTTTAAATACAAAAATGAGAGGGAAAACGATCTGGCAACTTTTTCTTGAAAAAAAAAAAAATGCTGTTTTCGGCATTATTATTCCATAAAGAAAATACTTGATTATATTGAACGATTTGCAAGAAAAATTGTTCGCACCAATTTAAAATCCAAACAAAAATATTGCAGTTTTTGTTTAAGGGGGGACATTACATTCGCGGCAGAGAAAACAGACCTTTTTTAAAAAATTCATAACTCAGTCAAAAACAAACATTTTTAGAAAATTTTATATTTTTCACTCCAACATGGTTTTATAGAGCTCCAAACTGGCGGCAGAGAAAAAAACGGGGCCTCGTGGTTGCAGCGCTGGGAGTCGCAAAAATTGTCCGATCTGGAAAAAATTACTTTTTTAAATCTTAACAAATTTGGTTATAATATGACACGACCTTTTTTTTAAAATTTTTTTTCAATTTTTGGTGATGTTCCAAATTTAAGTGTTTTTTTTTTTTTGAAAAAAAATATTGACTTTGAAAAATCATAAAAAATTTAAAAAAAAAGCTCGTGTCATACGATAGCGAATCAAGTTTAAAAAAATACAAAAAAAAAATTCCTCAAAAAATGAACCCGCAACCAGTACGAAAAACATGGTTTCGAGATAAACGCGTTCAAAGTTTGTGAACAAAGAAAAAAAGGTTGCCTTCAATCTGCCATGCCTGCTTCGTAGTGTATGCCTTCGTTATCTTGTGTTGTGCTGTTTCTTACAGTTTTTTGCAATCGTTTAGCAATTCGGGCTTCTTTTGAAGCTTCATATGCCTTCACTCTGGCGCATTTCAAACGATTTGCATCATCAAGTCAGGTAGCAAGTAAAACAAGTATATACCAGCTGCCGTACGTAGGTAGCGCGAAAATTAAAAATGCGCTCTCACTAATACGGCTGTAACTTTTGAACCCGTAGGAATTTTTCCATGAAATTTTTTTTCTTAGAATCTTAAGAATATTTACTAAAATACAAAAATTATAAAAAAAGTCGATTTCAAAAAAACGGCCAATGTCATGTCCCCCCTTAATAACAACCCTAATTTGAAAATTCGATAAATTTATCCATAACTAAAACAATGATAGTGAAATAATGTCAAATACTTTGGCCATAGATTTACGGGCAGTAGATTTCGTAAACGACTTAAAGCTAAAAAAATTTTAATCATGTAAACAATGTCTATAATTAACAATCTAAAACTAAAAAAAAATCATCAAACTGTAAGTTAACGAGCAAATGAGACTGCTTTTGGATATTAACTTGCTGGTACGAAATCACTGATATCTGGGAAATTCGTGTTGCTATATTAAATTCTTTTAAATAGCATAAAAACTGGTCAAAACGATTTCAATATAGGGGTTTATTATTTAATGTGTCCAAGATTAATTAAAGTATATAAGCCAGAGTAATGGTGCTGTTTTGTGGCAAGGTATGGCCAAAATTTCTATAAAAACTGATTCTCCAACTGGAATAGGATACAAATATATAACAGAACAAATTAAACTTTTGTTTGTTTACAAACTCACTTTCAATTAAAAGTTTAATAATATCTATTAAATGTTTAATTGAAAATATATTGAGTGAGATTTCCAGTTTTTATAACCCATACAAAACAATTACAAAATTTAAAAAAAAAAACACAAAAATTTTAAAATTAATCGCTAAAATTTTAAAACATTCCCAAAATTTAAAAAAATCCAAATTGAAAAAAATAACTGAAAATATAAAAAAAAATCTCCAAAACAAAAAAAAAATCGCCAAAACAACAAAAAAAAAATCACCGAAAAGAAAAAAAATCGTCAAAATACAAAAAATATAATTTGAAATTAAAATTTTAGAATTTGTTTACATTTTGGCGATTTTTTCCAATATGAGCGAATTTTTAAATTTTGGCGATTTTTTTCCAATTTCGGAAAGTTTGACGTTTTATTTTTTAAATTTTGGTGTTTTGTTTTTCAGTTTTGACTATTTTGTTTAGGCGATTTAAAAAAATTGTTTTTTTATATTGTGGGGTTTTTTTTATAATTTTTTTAAACTTGGCGATTTTTTCTAATTTGGTCGATTTTTTTAAATTTTAACGATTTTTTCTTATTTTTTTTTTTTTTTTTTTTTCAAATTTTTTGTTTTTTTTTTTTCAATATTTAATTAACGTTTTAATCGTATTTACAAAAAATTTGTTTGACATATTCAATTAAATGTTTAATAGATGTGATTAAATCTTATCGTAGTAATTTTTAACTATTGATAAAAACAACTACAATGGTAGTAAACACGACTATCAAAGCGATCAAAAACAATTAACAAAAGTTTGTTATAATTATTATTTAAAAAATAAAAATTATGTTTTTTCGACCTGTAATTCTTATATGAAAATGAAAAATTATTCAAATTTATGGCCTTGAACTTCAATAAATTTTCATTTCCATTTTTAAAAACAATTAACCTTAAACGAATGCATAAACCATAAATACGAGCAACACAACCATAAAAACAATGAACAAATAATAAGAAAACGAATACATAAGTTCTTAAAACTTCTGTTTTAACAATTATTTTTTCGGTATTTTAAAAATATTTTTTAATAAAAAATATTGTAGTTCATACATCCTGTTTAAAATGCAAAGTTAAAATTCCAGTTATGACGGTTTTACTTAAAATCGTGTTCTATTTCATTTTCCATATTGTCCCATAGAAATATCGATAAAAAGAAGTGTGACGGAAAACGAAATTCGTTTTTTTTTTTTGCGTTTTTAAAACGTGTAGTCGGGGGTTTACGATTTTAAAACTATCGCATTTTTTTGATGTTTTTTTGCAATAATTTTTGTTGAAATGTAAGTATAAATATTTAAAATAATATAAAAATAGATTTATTTAGAACATTTTCAGGGGAAAGCACATAAATATTCGACAGGAAGACATGATAATAGAGTTTATGGAAAAACATCCTCAATTGGAAAAGAGATTTGCCAAAGGAGACAGAATTGAAATCGAGAAACTTTGGCAGACCCTTGCAGACGATCTCAATAGTATTGGCCCACCAAAACCTCAACGTTGCTGCCAATTGGATGGTTAAAGGAATCGATGTGGATATAAAGTGTGGACCTATTTTATCCAATATCCATGAAAAAGCTTCTTTGTTAACTCGAAAACATTCTATAAAACTGAAAAATATTTATTAGTGCAAATTAGTATTTTTTTTTTTTTACTTACACTTTTTCTGTCAAGTTTAATGGGTTGGATGAGTCCCGCAACTTTTTTCGTTTAATATTTTCTTTGTTTCTCTCTTCATTCATCAAAATTAAAGAAGATATTACAACAAAAGCCATTTTTAATGATGTCTGTTTAAAGCAAAAAAAATAATTTAAACAAAATGTGATTGTAAACAAAGCAACAGAGTTGTTTTTTAAGAAATACGTAGAATTGAAACAAATATGGAAAATGAAACCGATACGATTTCAATCACACCTAAAATCGATAGGTTCGATTTGAGCGTTCGATTTAATTTTAAAACGATTCTATTTCTATCACATACCTGATAATCTTGTATTTTGAAATAAATAACAAAAACTAACTGCAAAATTACTGTTTTGGTAGTTGTTTATTAAAATACTAAAATAACTACTCATTTTTTGAGATAGAGAAATAACAATATGCAAATAAAATTTCAAAAAATAATTCCTCTACTTTGAAATTGCTAAAATGGATTGGTCATATTTTACTGAATATTTTGTCATCAAAAACGCATTTCGTGAATATTTAAGATAGAGGATATTGAATATAGATAGGCCCTCGATATTCGCTACTGCCCACCGAATTTTTTATATTATTACATTAGCGTTAAGTAAGAAACTGTGTAAAATATTCTTCTGTTCTATTATTTTTTTTTATAAAAATAAACAATTAGTACTTAAAAAATAAAGTTAAAAAATTCCAAAAAAAAGCGTCTCATATTTAAATCTTCAAATCTTTGAAAACTGCAAGCTCTCTTATATTTTCCTTTGAAATAGTATATTTTATTGACATTTTATTAAGAATTTAATATTGAAAATCTATTGAGAGTACACATTGTTGGTTTCCAGTACTAATTTTTATATTTTGATATCGCTGTTTCTACCGATCATTACCACAATTATTTTTCTTATTCAGTATTGGTTGGGTTTACACAGAAAAAACTAAAAACAAATTTCAATTAAAAATTTTATTGAATCAATTAATATTTTAATTGATTTTGCACCTACCACTGAAATGATAGTATTAACTAAAAAATTTGCAGACAGTTTATTAAAACTCTTTCAATTAAAATAATAATAATATCAACTAAAAAAATTATTGTTTTTCTTTACAACCTCAATTAAAAAGTTTTGTTAAATTGATTAAAACTTTAATTGAAACTTGAGAAGAAAACAGTGGTAGTTTTAATTGAAAACTCGTATTTTTTTATTTTTGTTATATGCCCCCCATTAAATAAAAACAGAAATGTAGGTTTTTAAATTAAATTGACACTTTATTTATAATAAAATTAAAGCTTTTTAATATCAAAATGTATTATAAGAAGAGTTCGTGATTGACTGTCATGATAGAAAGACGTTTTGCGGATAAAATCAATTGTGATCGTATATTTGATGCGTATTTATTTTTTTCTTTTTTATGCATGCTTTTGCCTGCATTAAGTTTTAATATTTTTTTTTTTTCTAAAAAAACAAGAGAAATAGACTCTACTAAAAACAAAAATCAAAACAAATAATGAGTGAGCTTAATGCTCCAAACTCATTATTAAAAAGTGACAATAACAACATAAATAGTTCATTTCAACAACAAAATGTTAATATAGAGAATGATCGTAAAAGAAAAAGTAACACAAAAAGTGAAAATATGTCTAAGCAACTAAAAAATAATTACTATGCAATTCTCGATAATGACAAAAGTTGCAATCAAGAATATTTGCAAAAATTTGAAAAACATGTTCAAGGTCAAGAACAAGAACAACCAACAACATCTAAAAAATCTAATTCAAATGAAACTACAAATAAAACAAATATTACAAGTAATGATAAGCCATCAAACAGTAATAATAACACTAATAATAAAAAAGTGCCTCCTCTAAACATATATGATGTAGACATTAATGAACTTATTGACTTTTTAAAAAATGGTCTTAAAATAAATGATTTTAAAATAAAAGATCATAACAATAAAAAACTATCGTTATTTATGTCATCAATAAGTGACTATAATAGGATAAAAGCTTATCTTCAAAAAACTAAAGCTCGTTTTTATACCTTTACTCCAAAAGATAGTAAAACTAAAACATATCTTTTAAAGGGACTCAGTTCAAATATTGATCCAGATGAAATCTTAAATGAATTAAGAAAATTCCAATCTGATAATCTAAAATTTGAAAAGGTAAACCAATTCAAAACAAAAAAAGCGTTAAAAGATGGATACGACCTTCCAATATATCTAGTTCAATTAAGTTGGGAAAGCAAAGTTAATGATCTAAAATCAATAAACGGGTTAATGTACAGGTGTATCCGTTGGGAACCGTTGAGACGATCTGAAATTCCGCAGTGCAGGAACTGCCAAAGTTTTTTTCATAGTGCTTCAAACTGTTTCTTACCACACAGATGTGTTAAGTGCAGTGAAACACACGAGATAGGAAAATGTGCCCAAGCCAAGGTATCTGAGAATGAAAGGGAGAAGCTGTTTTGCGTGCTGTGTAATAAGTTTGGACACCCCGCTTCATATAGAGGCTGCGAAAAGTACAAAGAACTACAACAGAGACTTAGAGCTAGAAAACAAATTTTAGTCCAAACAAGAACAAACAAACCATTAAATATTAACTCAAATATGTCCTTCGCTAATATTGTAAAAAACAATAACCCACAAAATGGAAATACCACCAGCAATCCAATTCAACATGCGTTAGTAGAGCTAAATAATTCTATGCAAAATTTAGCCAATCAAATTATTAATTTAAACAAACAACTTCAACTACAAACATCTAGAATAGATACAATTTTCTCTATGCTAGAATCATAAACTTAAAAAATGGATGAAACTATTGTAAAAAAACTAAACATAATCCAAATTAATGTAAATTCTTTAATAAGATTAAGTAGAAGGTATGATTTAAGTATCTTTATAAATAAACATAAGCCGGACATAGTCCTATTAAATGAAACTAAACTCAATGCTAAACATAAAGTAAATTTTAAAGATTATATAATGATTCGTAAAGATAGGGCTGACTCTCTAAGGGGAGGTGGTACTGCTATTTTGATCAAAAACAACATAAAATATAAAGATTGCACAAATAGCTTCAAATATTCATTAAAGTACTTAGAAATATGCGTTGTAAAAATACCAGTACTACCAAACAAATTCTTATTTGTTGTATCTGCATATTACCCATCTGGCAACAACGATTGTCACTTAAAAAATGATTTAAATTTACAGGATCCTAATAACTTATATATTATCTCTGGAGATCTTAACAGCAAACACTCTGATTGGGGTAATGCTTTGAACAATACGAAGGGAAACATACTTAAGGAATGGTTAAATAGTAATGAAATAAGATTCAGATGTAGCTTATATGCTTCTACTTCACCTTCATATCCACGTTGTGGATCATTTTTAGATCTATGTATAGCTGATGTTAATTTAAATATACATAAAGAAAATAATACACAGAATTGCCTTAAAACCCTAGATTATGATAGTGATCATGATGCGCTACAAATTATATTATTAAATAACGAAAATGACCATTCATTTTTCTTTAGACAAAGTTTTGACCCTAAATTCAATTATAAAAAAACTAATTGGAAGAAATTTAAAACCAATATTTCAAACCTATTTGAAAATAGTGATAAAATACCCAATAATCGAAATCTAACTAATTCAGAGATTGATTTTTATTTGTTCAAACTAAACGAAGTTATTGTAGAGGCCATAGCAGAATCTGTTCCTAAATTTAAAAATTTTGATACAACTGCGACATTTACTAATCCAACAATAAAAAAATTGCAATTAGAGAAAAGTAGGTTACTAACTATCATTAAAAAACATAACCGACTTCAAGATATTCGAACAACCTTTCAAATAAAATTGCTTAAAACAAATTTAAAATTAATTAAAAAACTTATTAGCGATAACTTCATTATTTCTATAAACAAACATTTTCAAGAAAAACTATCTAACATTGACCACAAAAACTCCTCGCACATGTTTAGTGAAGTAAAAAAACAGTTTAGAACCTCACAGTCATTAGATATTAATATATTAAAAATCTGTCAAGAAGATGAAAGGCTGCTAAGAAATGCTGGTATTAACTCACAAGAAATAGAGAAGGAGGAAAACAATTTTGTTGTAAGGGACGATGAACAAGTCTTAAACTTAATTGGCGCTTTTATAGAATCTGTTCACTCCTTTAAGGAAATTGATTCTGAAAACAGAATACATATTAAAGTTGACGAGGAATTCTCGAGTTTTTTAAATACTAAAATCGAGTATGAAAGCAATCGGTCTACAATAACAACGTTTAGTGAAAACAATAAGGCCAATGATTTTAATGAATCTCTTACTAATGAAATATTTATCACAAAAAACACCATAATCTACATTTTCAGTAAATTAAGAAATAAGTTATCGTCTGGTATTGATAATATCCCTAACGTTGTTTTGAAAAACATACCTGAAGATATTATTCTTGAATATTGCACTCTTTTTAATAATATGTTCAATAATTCATACTTTCCTCATGCATGGAAAAAAGCAAAAATTGTAGTTTTACCAAAAAAAGATAAGGATACAAGTAATCCAAAAAATTTGCGTGCAATAAGTTTACTACCGAACATTAGTAAAATTTTTGAAATTTGCGTTAATAACAATATAATTAAACATTGCGAGATCTCTAATATAAAAAGCCATAAGCAATTTGGTTTTAAATTTAAACATTCTACAATTCATGCGATACATTTACTTGTGTCAAATGTGAATTGGAATTTAAACAAATCGTTTTGCACAGGGGCTTGTTTAATTGACTTCGAGAAGGCATTCGATAACATTTGGATCCCAGGCTTAATATATAAATTGTTCGAGTGTAAATTCCCACTTTATTTAATTATACTCATTCATAACATGTTAAATAATAAATCATTTGTGGTCTGTAATAAGAATAAAATCAGTACAAAGGAATTTATAATAGTAAATGGTTTGCAGCAGGGTTCAGTCAATTCTCCAATACTTTTTAATTTGTTCATATATGATCTTTTAAACAAGATTGATAATATAATTGGATTTGCAGATGATATCATCATATATCATGCTGATAACAAAATTGAAAAAATTAATGCAAAATTACAAAATGATTTTCAAATTGTTGAAGAATATGCTAATAATTGGCAAATAAAAATTAACACTAATAAATGCGAAACTATACTTTTTCGGCCCCCGGTTGGAAAATGCAACAACAATATTAAAAAAAATTGGAAATCTTTTGGTATAAAATCTAATTACAATATCACTATTCCAAATAAACATACGGTTAAATATTTAGGCATTCATCTAGATAAATTTCTTTATTTCAATAATCATATCAATATTCAGTTAACAAAAGCAAGAAATGCGTTTTTTATGTACAAAAAATTGTTTTTTTCAAAGCACATTATGCCTAAGGTTAAACTTATATTGTACCAATCCTTAATAAGGCCTATTTTAACATATGGTTGCCAAATTTGGTTCAACATATCTCCATCTTATATGGAAAAAATGAGAGTTTTTGAAAGAAAATGTCTGAGAGCCTGCACATCCCTATACAGATCTTCAAATAGTAACTACCTAAAATATATTTCAAACAAAAAGTTATATAAAGCTGCAGAAATAAGCAGAATTGATAATTTCATCATACACCTGATAAGAAACCACATTAACAAAAGTTTAGAATGCTATGAAAATAATTTAATTATGGCTCCTTATTATGCCAATGAGGAATATATACATTCAACTTTACAAAGTGGATATGTCCCTCCTGAGGCCTTTTTATACCTCGATAGCAAAGGTTTTATTCAAAACGAAAGTGGCATTCCTATATTATATCATATTTATAGACGGGCCAATATTAAAGCTATAACTAGTAACCAACTAACAAATGATAATTGCAGATTTGATGCTAGTATTTACCTAAGGGACAGAAATATGATTCCAAACCTGAATATAAAAAATATTGGTGGCTCACCGAGTAATTTTTCAATTCTTTTTACCCCTTGACTGTAGCTTTTATCTTCTTGCAATAAAAAAGTAAGGTTTTTTCAAGCTTTTTTCTTTACATATCATTTATATTAAATGCAAATATTAACATATATTGTAATAAAAAAATATTAAATTCCAAAAAATGAATAAATTATTATATTGATATATATATGTAATGTACTTGAGCGCCCGAATATGGGACTGTGTATAATAAGATGTAAATATATATACTATTTGTTTATTTATAGTTTAAGTATATTAAGTTTGTTTAAATAAACGTCAAAAAAAAAAAAAAAAAAAAAAAAAAAAAAAAAAAAAAAAAAAAATGTATTATAAGAAAACAAATAAAGTAAAGACAAAATTTTTGTTTTCCTTGTCTTGTCTTGAACTTTTTCTTGTAATTGAATTGCTTTCTTAAAAAAATCACACACAACTTTAAAATTATATTTTAATGACACTTTTACTTATTTAAAATGTAATTATTTACAAAAATAATAGTTTAATTGTCCTTTTTCGATAAGGTTTATTTAAATCCACATGTGCACTTTTATTACCACAGATAAAACACGAAACTAAATTCAGTTTTCGTGCGTACACGAATATCTTAACAAAAAGAGTGTTGCAAACTCTAGTGAAATAACTACGATTTTGCGTGTATTTATTTATTTTATTTATTTATTTATTTATTTATTTATTTGTTTTTTTCAGTACAACAAGATTGAATCTTATAATTATAGTACATGAATAAAATATCCCAATTGATTCACAATGATTAATATAATATAAAAAATAAAAACAAGATATAGAAAATTTAAAAAATTTAAAAAATTAAAAAATGAATATAAAATATAAAAAAAAAATATAATATAATAAAACTAAAAATAGAGAAAAAGATAAAAGTATTGAAAACAAAATTAGTAAAAATTATTAAAGAAAGAAAAACATTGAAAAATTAAAGTTATTCAAAAAAATTAAAAAGTAAATTTTTGAAGTGCGTTGCGTTGCTGGCTTGTTGTATGTTTTGTGGTAATAAATTCCAAAGACGAGCAGAATGTACATGAAATTGATATTCAGAAACAAGAGAGTGATGTCTAGGAAGTATTAACTTTTTTCCCCTATTGGATCTTGCAAATCGAATTTGATCAAAGATATATTTTGGCTTTTGTGTGTATATAATTTTATGAAGAAACAATAGAACTCTTATTTTTAGAAAATTATCCAAAGAAACACCGTATATGTTCCTGGAAATTAATGATACACTACTAAATCTCCTTAGATTGTAGACATATCGTACAATATTATTAAATACAACATTAAGTCGACGTTTGCTTGTGGCGTCACAATTTGCGAAGAGTTCGCAGCCGTATAAAAGACCAGGAATAACGTAGGTCTTAGCAAGAAGCAATCTTACATTTAATGGAGTGAATGATTGTGTTGACCATAGTGTTCTAAGCTTGGCATATGTTTGACCAACTAACGAGTTAATATGGTTAGTCCATGATAATGTGCTATTGAATACGATGCCTAAGTTTTTAGCCGATGGGACAATTGAAATTTTCTGGTTGTTAATAAGGATTTCTTCATCAATTTCTGGTTGCATGGACCTCTTATGTATAACGAGACATTTGGACTTATTAGGGTTTAAACAAAGACCATTTGCGATGGCCCAATGATGAATTTTATCCAGATCATAATTCAGTTTATCGATGTTCTCCTTAATTGATTCTTCGGGGCTACTTAGGTATAGCTGTACGTCGTCTGCATACATATGTACTTTGCTGTACGATAGTTGTTGAGGGAGATCGTTTGCATATAATGAGAAAAGTAGCGGTCCCAAGATAGAACCCTGAGGTACGCCTCGAGTAAGAGCCAATGGTTCAGATGATAAATTGTTCACACATACGGATTGTGTACGGTTTACAAGGTAAGTTAACATGAGTTCAGTTGAGCTTGATGCGAATTTAAAGTGCCGTCTGAGTTTCATACAAAGAGTTTCATGGTTGACTGTGTCGAAAGCCTTAGAGTGGTCAAGGAGTACTAGGAAGTTTAGTTTGTTATTATCTAGTTCACGTCTAATATTCTCGCTTACTTCGACAAGAGCAGTTATACAGCTGTGATCTGAACGGAATCCTGACTGTTTATCACACATTAAGCCATGTCCATGTATGTACTCACATATCTGAGAATACAATAGCTTTTCAAAGACTTTTGAAAGGTAGCATAAAATCGCAATAGGTCGATATTCATTATTTGATTTCGGTATTGGTATAACTTTTGCATGTTTCCATTTAGAAGGGAACGTGCTAGACATTAAAATTGTGTTAAAGATATGAGTCACATATGGAATAAGAAGAGGTAGGAGGATCCTAAAGAACTTAGGGTGAATATTATCGCATCCAATTGCATTCGACTTTACTGAAGAGAAGCATGACAAAACTTCTAATTGGTTAACACAAGAGAATTCAAAAAACGTTCATCTTCAGAAAAATTGTCCATATTGTTATTAAAGTTATAAAGATCACTGTCGGCTTGGACAAATGGTAGATTTGTAAAGGCAGAATTTAATTCGTTGACATCAGTCGAGTAGTTTTCGTTAATAACTTTTTTCCCAATGCCAATGTCCCGAATAGTTTTCCAGGTTTTTTTTGACTCCAAAGCAGTACCAAATTGATTGTAATAATATTCTGACTTTGCTAATTTGATCTTCTGGTTAACACATTTTCTGGCAGTACTGTACTCATTCTTAAGCTCGAGTGTTTTAAATCGCTTCCACCTAGCGTAGGCAATATCCCTTAGATGAATTAATTGTTTGATGTCCGTTGTAAACCAAGGTTTACTTTTCACTGATGGTATTTTGGTTTTTAATGGAACAGTTTCATCGTAGAGTTGAAGTATATTACTTTCAAGGAAAGCTAATTTATCATCAACAGAAAGTAAATAGTATATATTATTCCAGTTAATTTGAAAGAAATTATTGTATAGTAAATTGTAGTCAATATTGTTGAAGTCACGAAAAGTGAAGGATTTTTGTTCGGGTTTAGTCCTGAAATCATATGATATAAAAATTAAGTCATGATGAGAAAAAACATGAAGCAGAAAGCTGGTCATAAAGGAGCACCCTTGAGTTATCACTGACGAAAAACAAGTCGAGCAGAGTATTTGAAGAAGAAGTGTAGTGTGTTGGATGGGTTCGATTTGTTGGTTCGAGCCCTAATGTTGACATCGGTAAACTATTCAACTTATTAAAAGTTAATCATTTGCGTTTTTTTTTCTTTTTATTTACAAATTAAATAATATATTGATATAATTAAACCTTTGTTTGTTTATTTAATCTAAATAAAATGAAAAAAAAATAGTTTGCCTAATTTTTAAAAATTTTGTTTACATGTTGTCAACACTGTATGAATATATTAGAAATTCAATAAATTTTTTAATTGAATCAATTAAAAAAATTGTTTAAATTGCCGTTGATATTTAAACAATCGATTAATTAGATATTTTTGGCCCATAATTTTTTCTGTGTACCAATTATTGAAGAATTGTAAGAATACATAAACTGGTTTAATTAAGAAAATTTAGTAATCAGTATGCTAAATAACCATACCGAAGTATAATAATGAATCAGAGCTATGAACCAAAAAGCTTCAATAAGTTCGCCAACTCTCCATAAGGTGGCGAGCAATATCGCGTAATTACAGTGTTGTCATGTTTCAAGCCCTTCATCTTTCCCCACCTTTTATCTCTCCACTACCCACTTTCCAAAGTATTAGTTTGTAAAATTAACTGAAAAAATAAGACATTATTAATACTAAAATTCAACTAAAAATAAAAATGTATTTTAAACCATCCATCCATAACCATTTTATTATCGGTAGATATTTATGTTTTATAGCAAAAATTAAAGGCTAAAGTCCCACATTCCAAACAAAAACAACCGCATATCAAAATTCCAATCCAATCAAAAGTTATGGATTTTTGACCGCCTTCTCGTGAAATGGTCCCCTGTGCACTGTTGGTATAGGATGTAGTATATCCAACACATTGTCATGAATAACGTCCTCTGGCAGCAAATGTCAAAGAGTTTGATATCTATGTAATTTATGATTAAGTATAACTCAAATTAAATCATTTGAACCTTTTTTCTATATTTTATATTTTTTTTGTACAAAAATCTATAATTAAGTATATTGTATGTTGATTATTTATTTTCATGTCATAACTACACGTGATGATATCCGTCATCCCGATTTTTGTATGGACTACATAAAAACATCCAAAAATTAGGTAACTCTCTTGGTTACAAAAGACGGCCAGACCTTGATGAACGTAGAGAATTTTTGAGTCAAATAGGTTTGGCACGTCATGAAGCTTATGATTTAGCTAAAGCTGTAATTTTCGATGTCGAGTACTATCGGACAAAACAAATCGAATGGCTCGCACAAATGCGTGAACCAACACAGGTTAAACAACGAATAGTAGATGAACTTCAGAGTAGTGATTATAAAGATCATGGGTATATATCTGATATAAGAGGTGCTGAGAAAGGCTATGGCCTTATAACGAATCTTCAAAGTGAACGTGATGTTCTAGATAATAGAATTGACGATAATAGATTGGACGATGATAACGAACCACCTAAAGCTCCAAGAAAAATTGAATGGAATATTGATAGTCCTATTAGATCACAATCTCCTGCTAAGCGTTTAAATTTCATGGAGGAAAGAGAGTATAACACAAGGGAAATCCATAATCAACGTATAAGTTCGCATTCCTTACCTAAAAAAGGAGAGGAGGAGGATATTAACAACACCAGCCGAACGAAGGAGGAGAAGGCGCGGAACGGGACGAGGAAATCACTCGCATATATGGTTAAGATGGCGAAGAGAGATCCTTCATCGTTTACCGCGAGGGAGAGGCTCCTTCTGAGACGGCACCGACAAAGCGTTGCTAAATTCGAGAGAATTTACGGCTCTGTCAGTACCGTTCTTGGTTGGTCCTCTTCCTGGAAACAAAACAATTAACCTTAACGAATGCATAAACCATAAATACGAGCAACACAACAGTATAAACAATGAACATAAAACGACTACATAAGTTTTAAAAACTTCTGTTTTAACAATTATTTTTTCGGTATTTTAAAAATATTTTTTAATAAAAAATATTGTATTTCATACATCCTGTTTAAAATGTAAAGTTAAAATTCCAGTTATGACGTTTTTATTCATTGGATATACAAAAAAAATGTTCTAAATATTATTTGCAAACTATGAACATATCAATAATAGCAAATATAAACTAAACGAGACTTTTTAAAAACTCGACATAATCTTGTATTTTGAAATAAATAACAAAAATTAAATGTTTACTGCAAAATTACTGTTTTGGTAGTTGTTTATTAAAATACTGAAATAACTACTCATTGTTTGAGATAGAGAAATAACAAAATGCAAATAAAATTTCAAAAAATCATTAATCTACTTTGAAATTGCTACCATAGATGGGTCATATTTTATTGAATATTTTGTCATCAAAAACGCATTTCGTGAATATTTAAGATAGAGGATATTGAATATAGATGGGCCCTCGATATTCGCTACTGCCCACCGAATTTTTTATATTATTACATTACGAGTTAAATAAAAAACTGTGTCCAATATTCTTCTGTACTATTATATTTTTTTTTTTATAAAAATAAACAATTAGTTCTTAAAAAATAAAGTTAAAAAATACCAAAAAAAAGGCGTCTCATATTTAAATCTTCAAATCTTTGAAAACTGCAAGCTCTCTCATATTTTCCTTTGAAATAGTCTTCCTTCTGAAATTCCATGAGTATATTAATGAAAACTTTCTGGAATCCTTCAAATATGTTCGAGCTCTGAATTTAGATTCCACTTGCAGCAATATTTACATATATGCTAAATATAGAAGACAAATATTTTTGTTACAAAATTTAAATCATACTTACGATATTTTCATAATTGTACTAACCTGAACAATACCTTTTTTCCAAGCTCATGTTTTTCCGCTTTTTTTTCTTGTTGATTAACCCTGGAAGGTCATTCTTCGTCAAATCGACGACGCATGTTCAAATGTTGGTGTTTTTTTCTTTGTTTATGTTTATTTTATGCTCATTTTTCGTACAGCGCTAGTCGTTGTCATACTCTTGATGTGTACAATTTTTTAGCTTCGTGCGCATCGGGTAAGTTTGTTTTTTTTTTTTAAATGGCCGTCGTCGTAACGACGAAGAATGAACTTTGTGTAACTTTTTTAATTTTTGACTGTATGTTTCTAGTGTTATATTTTTGGTTGTTTTTGCATCTATAATATAAAATGAGCACTACAATGCGCTTGACCGACGAAGAAATCGAAAAGTTTCTTTTGATGTGTGACGACGAGTGCGAATTGGACGATGACATTGATGATAACGACATATCTGATATAGAATTAGAAGACGAAGATTGTTCATTAGGGCGGGTCGATTTAAAAATCGCTCAACGTTCAAGGAAAATCGTATTCTAGGGATCAAAATAAGAAACTTTGTCGAAGGAACCATACCTCTAAAACGAATTTTGATGTCACGACTTTTGACCCGTAGGGTCAAATTTGGAAAAAGCCCACTTTGATATTTCAGAAAGTAGGAGTAATCTCTCCAAGATTATGGGAGATACTTCTTCTCCGGGAGACGCGCTAGCAGATTAATGCATAAATCATCATTCTAGGGGTTAAAATTTAAGTTAAAAGAGGGCCTTTTTAGCCGTGTTTTTTTTAGCAAAATGTACAAATCTCGGGATAGAGATATTTCAGAAAGTAGGAGGAGTCTTTCCAAGATTAGGGTCTCTATTTCTTCTCCGGAAAAAATAGAGTATAAATATATTCGATTGGGGCACTCTAAATGGGTCAAAGTGGGATTTTTCAAAATTTCACCCTACGGGTCAAATGTCGGGACATCAGAACTCGTTTTAGAGGTATGGTTCCTCGGCTGAAGCTTTTAAGGGTTCTAATAAAGAGACCATTAAGAGGGTCAGATCTGGAGATGATCAGCCTTCTTCATCGAACAAGAGGGTGAAGAAATCGATGAGCCTAGAAAAGCATCTTCAGGTGGCTGTCATCGATCTAAATGATCCAGATGGGAGGATTAGTACCGATCTGTGGTAGGTAGTTAAGGGTAGGCTCATCGATGAATTGGCCGTATTCAGGGGCAAGGAGGAGGATGTATCCTTTAATGGCGCAGACTGGTTTAAGGGAGTGAAAATTGTCAATTGTGGTAACAAGAATTCCTTGGAATTCTTAAGAACTACAATTGGCAAGTGCAGCGACATTAATCCAGATGCAAGGCTTGAAGTGATACAAGCCTCCGAGCTGCCACTCAGGTTCATAGTGACAGTGTGGATTCCACCACCCGTACGCACGGTGGAAACCATACTGGCGGTATTGGGCAATCAAAATGGTAGGCTCCTTACCGACCAATAGAGGCTTGTGGCCTCACTGGTTTGCAAGGAGAATACCTGGAAGGACTTTCGGTTCGCCGTGGACCGCAAGTCCATGATATTCTTGGAATAGGTGGGAGAGGTTGTTAAGTTCTGTATTGGTTTCGATACCAGAAACATGACTGGTCCAAGGAGGCTGCTAGTGGTGCAAATAAACCTGCACCATTGTGAAGCAGCTTCAGCCGAAGTAGCAACTTTCCTCATCAACAATCAGACGGACGCGGCCCTTATCCAGGAACCTTGGATTAATAAAAATAAGGTTTGTGGACTAAGGGTCACGGGATACACACTTTGTTCCGTCTACGGAAGACAAGGTAAGAACGTGAATATTAGCAAGGAATGAATTTAATTATGTCTCATTCTTTCAGGTGCGGTGACTTGACCTTCGTAAATAGAGAAGCCAAAGGTAAGAGAACTCTTACACTGGCTTTGGTGTATATGCCGTACGAACCAGTAGACCCGACTAGCACAGAGGTGAGAGAATGACGACACGTGCAAAAAGGATGGGCGCTATCCTTATATTGGGATGCAATGCTAATGCACATCATAACCAATGGGGGAGCGCAGATATCAATAAAAGGGGTGAGTTAATGTTTGATTTTATAACTACTAACAATCTTATTATTTGTAATAGGGGCAACACGCCGACATTCAGAAATAGAGATAGGCAGGAAGTGATATATCTGACATTAGTAAACCGCGATGAGCAACTTGTTGTGGACTGGAGGGTGGCATCGGACTGTACTTTTTCAGAACATGGTGGTATTACCTTCACAGTGGACTTTGACATGTCTAGGGGGGTTCCGTTAAGGAACCCCATGGGGACGAAATGACACTCCTTCAAAGAAGGGGTACGTGTTGCGTTGGAGCAACAGGCCCTTGGCGATTTGCTGCCGACTGATTTGGAAGGTGTTGTGAACAGGTTCACTCACCTTCTAAAGGAGAGCTATGAGGTATCGTGTCCGCGCAAACATATGAGGTATCGTGTCCGCGCAAACAGCCCAAATGGTGGACCAAGAAACTTCAGGTTCAGGATAGACGGTAAGGATTCTGTTTAATAGGGCCAAACTCACGGGTGGTTGGAACACCCACAGGGTGCAATTCAACAAGTATAAGGCGGATCTAAAAAGAGCAAAGTGGCTCTCATGGTGGCAGTTCTGTGATTCCATCGAGAATGTCAACGAGTTGTCTAGATTCCGACGGATTTTATACAAGGATCCTAGGACCCTTGGGTATATCCAAAGGAATAACGGCTCATGGACTGAGTCTAGCTCTGAGACCCTAACCTTGCTTATGGATGCGCACTTCCTTGGGTGTTCGGAAATTGGAGGTATGGACGATTGTCAAGGGGGCGGGATGTCTTTGAGATCGGGCCATACGTCCGCCTTCATCGAGGAAATAGTCACAAGTGAGAAGCTAGGATGGGCGGGTCAATACCTTCGACCCATATAAATCACCGGGTCCGGATGGTATTTTTTCGGCCATGCTTTGCAACAGCCCGGACGATGCACTATTTCTGCTGGTGTATTCACGGACGGGTCCAAAATGGACACGAGCACGGGTGCCGGTGTTTATATTGCTGACACTGACGTGAAAAGGTCATACAGACTCCCAGATGAGTGCAGTGTCTTCCAAGCTGAGATCCTAGCGATCTGGAGGGCGACAGAAGTGATACTGGGTCACATCGTTGGGGGATCTAGGGTGACAATTTATGTCGATAGTCAGGCAGCGCTCAGAGCACTGACAAATTACACGGTGCGATCGCGCCTGTTCGCACGATGTAGGTGTGCTCTGAGGGAGCTCATGGAGGCATTCACTGTGAGGCTGTGTTGGGTACCCGGACACTGCAAGGTGGATGGCAATGAGATGGCGTACGAACTTGCTAGGGAGGGTTCGAATCTGGGCTTGGCAGTAAGGGACGGGGGGTAAAGCCCCCATCCCCCTATGTTACTACTTTGAGGTGATACGGAAAAGATTCGCGAAACCGTTAACCAGTCGTGGAGGGACAGAATGAACTGCAGGGTGTCTAGGGCGTTATGGCCCGCATTGGACGCAGGGGCAACCAAGGTTCTTTTGGGACTGGACAGGGATGGTCTCAGGACCCTTACGGGGTTCCTGACCGGTCATTGTTCTGTCAGGGCTTTCGCAAGCAGATGGGACAAGGACATACCGGACTTTTGCAGGTTGTGCGAAGAAATTGAGGAACTGGAGACAGTTCCACTGTCCGAGGTTGCAGGGTCTCACACAGAAACGGCTGGGAGATAGATTTCACGACGAACTTGGGTGTGTCGCTGGATGCAATCCAGTAGATTTGCTGAGATCTGTCACTGAAATAGGAAAGCTGTTTCTAGTAAGGGGACGATAGGAGCTTGTTCTGGGGTGTATCTATCCGTTTTTTCTGAATCTTTCTCTCTATCTATCTGTCAATCTATCTAGCTGTCTATTCCTATTTTTTCTTACCTTTTCACTGAAGGGATTTACAATGGACCGTATTGATCTCCGAGTGGAGATGTGCCCTTGGGCACATAACCCTTCTTAACCTAACCTAACCTAACACATTAATAAATAGGTAGAATTTCCTGAGTGTTGTTTCTCTTAAAAAAAATAAAAAATCTTCATTTATGCAAAAACATTGCTTCGCAAAAATTTTGTATCTCCCAAACTATTTCGAATTTCGAAAAATCCTTTTAGGATAATATTTTTGAATATCTAAGCTAAAAAAATATGGTGTTGAGATTCCAAAGGATTAAATGGCCGGTTTTTAATTTTATTTCAATGTATATTTTTTTAAAATAATTCTTCAACTAAAAACTGGAATTAAAAACTTTCAAATTCCCAATTTTTCTATATTTTTATGAATTTGTTAAGATTGTGTTTTGTCGTAAATTCATAGAATTAAATAATTTTTTCAATTATTTATTCTCATTTCATAAAACATCACTAACAACTTAAAAAAGTTGACTGTCTAATACCCATAACATCATTTCGCATAGATGAACGCAAGGAATTTTTACGACAAATAGGTCTGGCACGTCATGAGGCCTATAATTTAGCCAAACAAAAAATTTTCGATGTAAAATATTATCGGGAAAAGCGCGAGGAATGGCGTAAATTTGGTGGTAAGAAACAAGTTGATAAACGAATACTGCTGGAAATAAAACGAGCAAATTACAAACTTGGCAATGGTGGAAATGTTGCAGCTAATCATGAGGCTAAATTTCAGCGCAAATCATTCACGAGAAATTATGTTAGGAGTACAGAAATAACAATAGCGGAGGCACCACCGCCACCAATAATTTCAAATATTCAGATTGAACAATATCAAACAGCTACTGAGAGATATACTATTAATAACGAAATAACTACAAACTATGCTGCTGCTTTTGGGCACATATTCGATAATACACAGCCAGTCACTCAAGAGCCAAAAATAATTGATATTAGTGATTCTGATGCGGAGACCGATTCTCAAAGCAGTTTGAACAAAAATATTAGCTTACATGAGCCACCCACAGAAACGACTCCCTTTGTAAGAATAAGTTCTTTCCAAAAACGTAAATTTAAAAGAGCTTTGGATGAAGGTCGAACTCGTGAAGTGGCACTAAAAGTTGTAAGGGCAAACAAACCAAGATTCGCAATTAATAATGATCAACCATTACCTCAGGAGACACATGTGATTGAAATTTTTAATTGTGATACCGATACGGAGACTGGCCCTCAAATTAGTGTAATAAATAGCTCTAAAGAGTTACCTAAGTATACGCCTTTTGTAAAAATGACATCTTCTGAAAAACGTAGATTTAAAAAAGCCCTTGATGAAGGTTTAACACGCGAAGAGGCTATAGTACTGGTTAAAACTAAAAAGCCATTTGAAACTAAACGTGCATTATCAGTAATTCCGTTCGTTAAACTGTCGCAGCCGTCGAGTACAACTCAACCGATAACCTCAAAGATATCTGACAGCCAAAGACCGGATATTATTAAAATAGGTCTAATTTCTAAGGACATTTATAAACCCCTTACTCCTGAGCAAATACAAGTTTTGCAAGAATCTATAATTGATACAACAATAGAGTTGGGAAATTATGCAAAGCCAGAATTTAATGGTTGTCACCCACGTACGGGTTGGCTTATGGTCAATTGTGTCAATAAAATAACTGCTGATTGGGTTAAGGCACATATCGAAACTATAATGGAGAAAAGCAATTGTCGTATAAAAGTAGTAGATGAATCAGAATTTCCCCGATCACATTTCATCAGGGGCTACATTCCCCACAGCCTAGATATTTCCAACGAAAAAGTTCTCGCCACCATTGCTTCACAAAATGGCCTTGACTCGAAAACTGGAAAGTTGTCATGAGAAAAAGTGAAGGTTCATTACTTCATCTTATAATGGTTGTCGATGACAGTTCTTGGTTCAAGCTAAGTGAGTTGAATGGTAGAATTGCATATCGTTTTGGCCATGTCAAGTTAATGTTAAAGAATAGCAATGCCAAAGAACAAGGGGTTCAAACTACAGCAGCCACTGATGGTAATGAGATAGAGCATTTTGTTCTTCCATTGGATGAAGGTCCTTCCACCAGTCGTGCTGCTATGGTGAATTTTATAAAACGTCCAACACGAAATATTAGAAGCATTCCATTTAATAATGAGGAAATGTTTGAGCAAAGTCTCTTTAAAGAATGTGATTACAAAACTAATATTTTTGCAACGAACAAATGTAAATCTTTAAGTGTATTATCCTTCATCACAATTGATGTAAGTTTTATTATTGGTGGAGTATATATGTAGAACAGTTCTTAACGAGTTCATTTTCAATATCTTCCCATTTTAGAATTTATCCAGCTGGAAGTCTATTACTGAAGTCTTATAATTCTTGTAAAACTCACAATTTATTATTACTGAATAAAAATTAAACTGAATCAAATTGTATTTGTAACTACCAGAATAATTAAAAAGTATTAAATTTTAAAAACAAAGATTTGAAACAACTGTTAGAACTAAAAACGTGGATTCGATTTGTGTTAATATTTTCTGAATTTTGTTCCACCCCAATCTAACCCATCCAAATTACCTTTGATACGAGTAGTCCGCGTAAATGTATTGTCAGCTTGCCTAAAACCAAAAAGAGTTTTTCAGGCAACGACCAATCTCTCCAATATTATCGAATCACCGACCGAAATTAGCCAACTCGTTTCCCTTCACCTCATTGAACTATATTCCATAATAATAAGCCTTGCTCGAATAGTGTTACGAGCTACCTCATGGTGAGCATAGGCTCTCAATAAGAATTCTACATTTCTATTCTATCAGAATAGTTAGGCAGTTCATTAATATATATCCTCAAAAAATAAGTTAGTAGAAAAGTTAGTAAAACATCTTGTCAATCAGGTATACTATTTTTCAGCAAATTTTTTGTTAAAATGTTTTAAACTAAAATTTTAGTTATACTTAGTCAGCACTTAACTGCTTTGAACTAATGTTTAACTAATTTATTTTGCTTAAAAAATTGTGCTGCTTAGCACATCAATAGTACGAACGACAACCAGATTAAAAGTTATACGCAGAATGAATTAGATGTCAAGATGTAGTAGTGACGAGGAAAATTATACTAAAAAGTACAACTCTAGTAAGACACATAAAAAAATTCAACCATGGAAGATTTTTGTATCTGTTTTTCATACATAAAACAAAATTGTGGATTGAAACAACTTAAATTTTGTGTTTTTGCGGCTTGTGAAAGTAATTGTCTATTAATTAAAAAAGACAAAATAAAATATTTAAATTTAAAAGATTAAATGTGTATTTGTAGTCAAATTGAGTGGTCAAGTTGATAACAAATATACAGCAGGTAAACAGACTCAAGCGAAAGACAAAGACATACATCTTAGGTAAATTTTTATGTTTCCTTTTTCTTATTGCAAAAAAGGGTTGTATATGTTGCATTTTGTTATTTTTTAGTTTCGTTTCTATAATTATCTGCGGCATTTGCGTTCCTTTAAAAGATATCATCATTTAGACAACCATTGATGTAAGTAGTTGAAAGATAATTTTGTTTATGTTATATATAATTATTTCTATATATTTTTTATTACATCAATTCATGTCAATGTGGGAGTATGAAAATCACAAAAATATGTTTTATGATTTTCAGCAAAATAAATTAACTAAACTAAAAATTTTCTACAAATTTTTTTGAGTTTTTTTCAGTCTACTAATATTCAGCAATAATTTTATTAATGTTTAGCAATGGTTTTTTAATTTCTAATCCACTAAGTTTTAGCTAAACTTTTGCTGCATCTACTAATTTTGTTGCTGAAAATCAGCGAGATTTTGCAATAGCAATTTTTTTGCAAGCACCCTCCTGACTAAAATTTTGCTGACTACTAGTGTAGTATAGAGCGCCGCCTGGGGTGGTTTGGCTTACCTCGCCTTCTAGAACCCTGAGAGTTGTATGAATGATAAGGCTCTTAAGCATACGTTGTTATCATCTCTTCGTAAGGAGTGGCCAATCCAACCGAATTTTCTTTTTAGGATCTCGTTGTTTGTTAAGGGTGTTTTTTATACAGGTATATAACTTTAAGTTGGCAACACTTTATGTGATTTTATGTTTAGTGTGGTTTGGCATTTCAACATGAATCGACTGACGCCTGAATAACGCTTCCAAATTGTGCAAATTTATTTTGAAAATCATGGTTCTGTTCGAAGTACGTATCGCGCGCTACTTCCATTTTAAATAGATCCACAAAGAGCAACTATATTTGTGTTTTGTAGTGATATACCAGAAGTTGCTAGTTTTTTATTTTTCATAATCAAACCTTTAAAACACAGGATATTAATCAAAATTTTAACAAAATGAAAGCAGATTCTTAAAACTCATAAAATTTGCTTTAAAACAAGCCCAAATTAATAGTAAATTATGTTTGGATTAAGTAATAACATGTTATTTTCCATTAAATCTTTACACTTTTTTTAAAAATACCTTAAAGTAAAATCTTCATGTCTCTCGGCGGGAGCTAGGTTTTCATTTAAGACCCATACTTCCTTTGGGTAATTTTCTTAGAATTTCGTGTAGATTTCGATTTTGCTATACGCCTGTCACGTTTTTTCTCAACCGAACAAATTGACCAACCCTAATAGCGAATCAGATAAAAAGAATCTGAATTTTGGAAATCATAGTCCAGCTCAAGAAATTCCACAAATATACCATTAATAATAAATACATTGATTGCTGCTAGTAGGTATCGTCAACCATTTACATCAGTAATTGGGAAACAACCACCGTCACAAAGAATCCATCTCTTGAATGGCAGAGAAACTAACAATTAAGGAATAAAGAAAATTAGTTAATCGTCTTAAACTCAAAGAACAAAATAAACTGAAAAAGCAAAAAGAGATAGTAAACAAACGAGAACGCCTTCTGCAAAGGCTACGCGATCCATATAAGAAACCCGTTACTCATGAGCCCATTTATCAATGTGGATTTAAAAAATCTCCGCCAGGACTTTCAAAAGCAAAAGAATATTGGTGGCCTCGTTACAATAGAAAAGTCGATACCACATATGAGTCATTCCATGTCAGACCGTACGATTTTTGCTAAAAATTAACTTTGATGTCTCCGATGTCTTTCAAAATTTTGTACGTATTCTTCATTAAAAAATATTTTATACGTGTTTCCTGAAAAAAAATTAAACATTTTTTTTTTTCAAAAATGTATGTGCATTTGAAAATCGTCAAAATCGTGAAAAATTTTCCGACATGACAACTTTTAAACTAATGGTTTTCTAAAACTAGTGAATGGATTTTAAAGTTTAATACCTTATTTTAAAGGTATATATATTTTATTTTTTTTTAATATAGTTTTTTATTTTTAAAATTTGTTATTTTTTTTTTTTACTAAATTTCTGTTTTCCACCATATTTGAACAAGTCGAAAAATCTGACGAAAATATTCTCTAAAAGCTCAATATAACCTTAATATTCTCTGTAAATTCTAGAATGGAAGTCGAATGAATTCTATTTTTTTCCGATTTTTTTCCTTCAGTTTTTAATCGTCAACCATCTACAGCATTTTGGAAACAACAACCACAACCACCAAAGAAGTCATCTCCAGAACCGCAAAGAAACCTAACAATTAAGGAACAAAGAAAATTAGAAAATCGTCTTAAATTTAAAGAACGAACAAAACTAATGAAACAAAACAAGAAACAGAAAAAGAAAGAACGCCGTCTGGAAAGACTACGTGATCCTTATAAGAACCTGTAATTGATCATCCAATTATTCAATGTGGCTTGAAAAAACCTCCGCCATTATTTTCAAAAGCAAAGCCTAAAGAATATTGGTCACAATGGTGGCCTCGTTACAAATACATAGACAATTCGATACCACATATATCTCCAGAAGCAGAATCCATTATTGGCTTAGTGCAACCAAAAGATTCAGAATTTCGTAAAAATTTGCTCCTTAAATTGGGTATTAATAAAATTTTACGTAATATTAATTTAACTGAAAAAAATTATGCCATTCGTGATACTTTTAAATTGTTTAAATATAAAAAACATTTGGAAAATCCAAAATTTCATGATCAATTGGCATTATTCGAAATGAATCGTGTTAGATCAACTCTAGGACTTCTTGAAGATAAACAAGTCTTGGCATTACTACATCAATCT
Organism: Delia radicum; assembly: GCA_021234595.1. Taxonomy (NCBI): domain Eukaryota; kingdom Metazoa; phylum Arthropoda; class Insecta; order Diptera; family Anthomyiidae; genus Delia; species Delia radicum. Next base: position 140,841,906 of record CM037854.1, read on the forward strand.
TTAATCGCTAGGTGGCACAATTCTTTGGATATTGTTAAAAGGGCCAAGGCCGGGGAAATGATTAAGTCGAAAAATGCTTATAATATTCTTAATGATCCAGCATTTCAGTATTTGGTTAAGGAATCTATACAACAATTGAAGGTATTTACGTCTTTTGAAATATTAAATCACCACACATACTTTATGGGTTCTTTTACAGGAAATATGTAAATTAGATTGGCCAGAATTTGAAGACTTTTACAATTCTCTCGATGTGACAGATGAAGTTATCGATCTTACTACATTAGGCTTTTGCTTCAATGAAAACTATAACGAAAATATGAAAGACAGTAGAGATGCAGAAAGTAATGACGATGAAGGAGAGGAGTATGAAGATATTGATGATGATGATGATGAAGACGACAACGAAGATGAGGACGGAAATAAGAAGGATTTTGGAAATCAAAATCCGATTCAAATGGAGGAAAATGATACATATATACCAGCAGTAATGGATGATTTTTTGATACCTTCTATTCAAAATCAACCACCATTTACTACAGCTTTTGGGACGCAAAAACTCCCATCAAAGAAGTCATCTTCAGAACCGCCCAGACAACTTACATTTAACGAGGAAAGGCAATTGAAAAATCGTCTAAAACGGCAAAAAAGGAAACAAAAAAAGAGAGATAATAAACAAAAACGTAGTCTATAAAGATTACGCGGTCCTTATAAGATACCCGAAACTGATCACCCACCAGGACTTTAAAAAGCAAAACCTCAAGAATATTGGTCACAATGATGTCCTCTTTACAATAAAAAATACATTTTAAATACATTAATTTCTTGTTAAATCCAGAAGATTTAACATTTTCGGAATAGATTATGAAGATTACGATGTCGACTATGAGGACGTTAAAGATGACTATTATGAAGATAATTTTTATGAAGATTGTCAAGAATAACCGATTTTTTAGTTTTTTATTGAATTAAAACGTTTATATTTTAAGTTTGTAGTCTTATAGATAGATCTAAGGCAATTAGTGGAACAACTTTTTGTATCAATATCAACTTTTTCTAACTGAATGTCATCTCTAATATCTTTTATCTTTTAATGTATTTTTACTTTTCTTTCATTGCTTGAATTTAAAACTATCTATATAAGTTGCATTAAAACTACCAATTTTTAAAATACAAGATGGAATATACTTTTATGGACATTGTGTTATTTTAGTTTTTCTCAGACTGTTTTGCTGAATTAAGGACAATTAAATCCAAAATATATTAACGAATTAATGGTTTAATATTTAAGTGTTGAAAAAACATTTTTATGGACAACATCGCTTTTCTTCTGTAACAAGACATTAATACTTAATTCTCTTTATTTCATACTTTTATGGATGAAACTGTATTTTCAGCATTAATTTTTATGATAATTTACTGTCCCACCTGTGTACAGAGAATCAATTTTAGTTTTGAGGTTTTTGACTTTACATGATACATTGAAATTTAAATAATATTTTCGATTAATGGATTTATCAAGAGTTATAATATGAATAAATAAGTCAACTGGGTCTGATGGTATACCTGCACTGATGCAGAAACAGTGCTCTTGGACGAAAACTCGTCCATTGGCTAACCTCTTTAGAGTCTCGAACTACCACAGGGCAGTCTTCCCTTCATGGTGGAAGATTGCTAATGGCCAACCAATCACTAAACAGAGAGCAGATAATTACCCTGAAAATTACCGCCCAATTTATCGAAGGTGATGGAGACCATGGTTAATTATAACTTTGTAAATTATCTTGAGTCTAACTCACTTCTTAGCGATCGACGGTATGTTTTCCGTAGAAGCTGTTTTGCAGAATACCTGTTAGCGCTCCTCTTTAAGCGTTGAAGTCGTTTTGGGGAGAGCACGAAGCACTTGCATCAAAGCTTATTGGTGTCGGTAATGATATTGCTCGATTTATTTCGAGCTTTCTCAGAGATCACACTATACGTGTTGTAGCACCCATAATACAATTTCGGTAGTGGCTATAGTATTTGTTGTCAATCGATTGTTTCGGTTGCTGCAACCGAATTTTTCGTTTGTGATAAAGCAGAAATACAGTTCGGTCCTAATCTTATTCATCATACTTAAATGTATAAAATATAATAAAATATAAAAAAAAAAATGTTTTTAATTGGTTGTAGAGATGAAAGCATGGCAAAACGTTGGCGGCTTCAGACGAAAACAGCCGGCGGCGGCGGCTTAATCGCCAGTAGCCGCCAAAATATGGTCAGCCGCGGCTTGCACAGTTTGATATTAGCTCACAATTTTTGTTTGGAAATAATTCGCCAATTTCTTACTTAGTAGTCCGATTGCAATGAAATTTGGAACATGCATATGTTACGTACACTCAAAAAAAGCCCGTAAAGTCAACAAAGAGGTTAGTTGAGTCAGCAAAATTTTTGCTGATAGGATTCTTGCAGAAAAATTGCTAATATCTGCAAATGTATTTTGTTGAAAATCAGTGAGCTAATTTTTAGCAAAAAATTTGTTAATTCAATAAATAGTTTTGGGGACACTTAAAAAATCTGGAAATAAACAAAATATTTTTTTTAATTCAAAAACAAAACATAATAATTTCCAATTACATACATGAATGTTTGTATGACGTAATTCTACATTTTTCAAATGAAGATAATTCTAAAATACAAAAAAGAAATACATCTATCTTAAAAACAACTTATCTTTAAAAAGTAAAAGGGAATATGCAAATATTTAATTTTCATTTTTACTACCTGTTGTACACCGCGGAGTATTTTCTATTTTCTTTCTGCCTGAATCTGTTGTCTTCATAACTCTTTTTATTAATAGACATAATTCAATGACTTTTAAATCGACAATGTGAAATTTATGTCCGAATATATGATATTCTGTAAGCAATCGCACAATTCCCTAAATTAAAAATCCAAAAATGGTATTTTTTACATTTTTTGCTGCCATGACTTACCCAATAAATTAGTTATATGTAGGATTATGTAGAAACCATATCCCCTACCTAATTGGAGGCGTGCATCATTTTTAACAGTGGGTTAAAGTTTATATTTGTCTTAAAAATGTGGCAACTTTAGAAGCGGCTGGGGGAAAAGTATATATAAATAAAAAATTAACAACTCGCTTATATATAAAAAGACCTTTCGGAATAGTATACACACTGTATATGGTTAGAAAGAAAATATTTATCTGGAGGTAAAAGACTGTTGGTGCTCTTTGACGGAAAATCGCATTTTTTTTTATTTCTAATTTAAACTAAGTAGTTTTTGAGTGGAACAAGATCCCACATTCATTTTTTTTTTATTTAAGGGGGGACATTACATTCGCTGCAGAGAAAACAGACCTTTTTTTAAAAAATTCATAACTCAGTCAAAAACAAACATTTTTTTCCAAAATTTGAGCAAATTACAAGAAAAAAAATTAAAAAAAATATATTTTTCACTCTAACATGGTTTTATAGAGCTCCAAACTGGCGACAGAGAAAAAAACGGTGGTTTCAGCGCTGGGAGTCGCAAAAATTGTCCGATCTGGAAAAAAATTACTTTGTTAAATCTTAACGAAATTGGATATCGTATGACACGAGCTTTTTTTAAAATTTTTTTTTTCAATTTTTGGTGATGTTCCAAATTTAAAAGTGTATTTTTTCGAAAAAAATATTGACTTTAAAAATTCATAAAAAATCGAAAAAAAATTAAAAAAAAAAGCTCGTGTCATACGAGAGCGAATCAAGTTTAAAAAAAATAGTTCAATGTCCCGGATATGGACAAATCTCTGATAAAATTGTATCAAATTTATCTAATTTTTACATGTGGATGACCCACTTTTCGGATCAATTTGTATGTGCTTATATATGGAAACTTATCAAATGAGATATAATTTTTTTAGACTCCATATTAAGATTTTTATCCGGGAAGATGAATTTTAAAGAAAAATTTCATAATTTCTATATAGCTTCTATGGATAAATGCAACACAAAAAATGTTTGTTTTGGATAAAATTTTATTTTTTAAATCATATTTTACACATTTTGTATCTATCTGTACGGATATGGCTATAGTTTAGCGATTTGGAGCAATTTTTCAATTTACCTTTTACCCATTTGTCCTTGATCAAATGTTTATTGGAAAAATCTTTATTTATATTAATTTAAAAAAGTTATGCGAGAGCCGTTATATTATATTAGCACTCAGTTAGTTGTTTTAAAAAAGTTCTAGAATAATACTATGTTTCCACTTACGTGTTTTGAGTAAAACATGTGTTTTGGTCAACAAAATGTATGTGAAAACATGGTTTATTTCAAAACACGTCCAAAACACCTTCAGTGGAAATGTAGTATAAACAAGCACGCGTATTTAAATGCAATAACATTATAGCAAGCAATTGTCAAAATGATTTATGCTCCTAAAATTTCACGTGACACTTAATTTTAATCGGCTCTTGCCAGAGCTTCGAAAGAATTAATTCACAAAAAATTTAATTCAGAATTAAAAAGTTTTTATATATCCACTAGCTTCATTCGAAAGCTTTAATTGGTATTGAAAGAATTTCTAACTTGAATGAATTCATTTAATTTTTAGTTTGTTAAATTAATACGACTTTTGCATCACGGTTATACTCTAGGTAAACAAGACTTTTATCGAAAATTAATCAATGGATCATCAGAAAGCAGCAAAATCCATAAAACAATAAACATGTTTTATTCAACATTATACTAATTGAATGAAGAAATTTCAGTATCATTCATTTAATACCAAAAGTTTAATATAAACACAACAATTAAGACATAACACACAAGCAATAACAAATAAAAAAATATAATTTATTTTGTTTAGATTTATTTTAAAAAAAAATTTCTTTTGTTTTATGTAAATATTTGATTAATCTATGAAAAATTTCGTTAATCATTTGACTGAATAAAAACTAATCTTTCTTCATTCACCATTTTACTAAATGAATTAGATTAGATCAGATCAGAAGGCACTATGCACCGCGACCAACGTAGGTCTTTTGTGCTGCCCAAAGTTACCTACAGATTCAAGCTACCTATAAAGCCAATTATCCTATTAGGCAAAATGTTCGCGATGTCGGAAGGCGAAATGAAGCGATCACCTAGAAACCTAAGTCTCCTATCACAAAGCCTGGGACATTCGCAGAGAACATGCTCCGAGGTCTCAGACACCATCTCGCAAAACCTACACATATCCGTGTCCGATTGACCCTTCTTGTGCAGATGGTATCTGAGATTACAGTATCCAGTTAAGTACGTCGCCAGGGTCCTCAAACACCCCCCTTTCAAGCGACAACAGTCGCCTTGACCCCCTACTGGAAAAAGAGATCTATCTTTTAGCCTGGCGCTGACCAGGAGAGTTTTCCCAGTAACCAGAGAATTCAGACTCTCTCCATGCCCTGAGCCTTTCCCTAACATACGCCGCAGGTATTCCACAGAATGGTTCAGGACCAATAAAGGGCTTTCGGGCCCCGCGGTTGGCAAGAAAATCTGCACTCTCGTTGCCCTCATGACCAGGAATCCACCCCAAGGTTAGAGAGTTGCCCGTACCAAGCCTGTTGAGAGTCTGAATGCATTCCATGACCAACCCGGACGACACCTTATAAGCCATTAAGGCCCTCAGTGCAGCCTGACTGTCAGAAAGAATGTAGATGCGAGATCTGCGAGTTCCCCTGCGCAGACATTCCCTTGCACAGACACAGATGGCCCAAATCTCCGCCTGAAAAATGGACGGATATTTTCCCATAGGTAAAGCACGCTGGAAGCCTGGTCCAAAGACGCCCGCACCCGTGTTCCCATTCGACTGCTTAGAGCCATCAGTGAACCACACCTGAGAACCATCTTCCGGTTCCCAGGATTGATTGGTCCACATGTCTCTGTCAAACAATAACACATCAAAATATCTATCAAAGTTCCACTCCGGTGACACTTTGTCCGCAACCTTAGAAATCGGGTCATCTATTAAGATTCGCGCGATCCTCATGTGACCCCTTAGGTCGCCCCCCCCCCCCCCCCCCCTCATGCCACCGAATTGACTAAGTCTAGAGGAACCCATACTGGCAACCTCCATTACAGAAATATTACTAAATGAATTAAGAAAATTTTGAATCATTCAAGAAAGAATTCGTTCAAAATAGAATTCATTCATATTATTTAAAGCTTTTGAGAATTAAGCTAAGAATTCATTCCTTAAGAATGCTTTTTACTCAAATTTCATTCATTTTAGAATTAATTAAAGAATTAATACTTTTTAACCTTTTTCTCTTGCAATAATGTGTCTGACAACAAATGTCACATTTAGTTTAAATTTTAATTTAGCAATCAAAACATCGTAAATTTTTATAAATAAAATCTGGAAAAAGTATTATTTGTAGAAAAAAATTATTTTTTTGTTAAATTTGATTGTTTTTGAAAAAATTATAAAGTTTCTTAGCAATAAAATTTTTTAAAATTTAAAAGTAAAACATATTATGATTTTTTTTAAGAGATATATGAAATTGATTTCTGAACTAATAGGTGGCAATCCTAAAGACTTATATTTTTGAAAGTACATACCTTTTACAATTAATAAATAATATTATGTGCGCCGCGGTAGGCTAGTTGGTAGCGTACTGGCTTATCAGTGCGGGGGTCGTGGGTTCGATTCCCACCAGAGGCACTGGTAGGTTTTCGCTACAACGCGCCGAAGACCATAGTAGCTAGTGCTAGGTTAGGGTAATAGCATATAATTTGTAATTATATGATTATTAATTATTAAAAAAAAGAAATATTATAAAAAAATTAAACAGACAAGCAACAGTTTTTTTTTTTTTTGTTGTTTTTTTTTAATATAACTACTTAATATGAGTATAACTTATGAACTAAAAATAAGTTGATTTTGCATTAATTTCTTAAAATTTAGTTCAAATTATTTAATATTTGGGAAACTTCTTTTTGAGTGTAGTACATAAAATATGTATAACTGCCCGATTTAAAAAAAAAAAAACTGAAATGGAGCTTTATATAGTTGTATCTTATTTAATATGACCCCATAATTAATTATATAAAATTTCATCCGAAAAGTGGACGGTTTAAATTGTATCAAATCACATCTAATTAATTTAGATAGTATTAGAAGTGATTTTATACAGATTTGCCCGAATAGTGTCACCCATTTAAAAAAAATTACGCTAATTATATGATATTAGCAATTTTTTTTGCTAGGATCGTCCCAGCAAAAATGTTGCTGACTTTATTGACTTTTTTTTGAGTGTATGTATAGGACCATATCAAAAATTTTCAAAAAAACAAAATCCAAGATAAAATTATATATGATCATATGCGCCATCACATGTATCTATATAAAGTTATATAATTTTATATACTTTTTTATTAAATAAGATATGATTGTATATGTACGTTTTTACTCGGGTCTAGGGAAAGTGTAATACTTTTTAAATTAAACTTAAAAAATCAAGAACTTTTTGCATGCAGTTTGGGTCTCAAAGGGATATACGCAGAACATTTTTTGTTTTTTGTGTATTGTTTTCCACTCATATTCGTTGTACAGCATTTTCGAGGAATTTTTTTTTTGTAATTATGATCGAATATTTCAAACGACTTTGCCAACAGTCGACGTCGGCAGCTAACCGTTTGACGACCGGCGGCTTGCATCACTGCAGCCAAGACTTAATATTATATGTTAACCCATATGTCCATGGTGTCAACATTGTCAGCTGTTCAATTCGGTGATGTCGATATTTATGAATCGGATACTCTTGAAACTCTGTGTGATGCCCGTTGGAATAATCACGTTTTTCAAGTGCCGAAAGATGGATTCAAGTTGCGGTTTTCTACAACGGAGCAAACAGTGCTTCACCTAATCCGACTTAAACATTATTTACGCCACATATATCCGATCGAAAATGGAATACAAATACAATATATGAGCAGGGCTTCGAAGTCTATTTTGGAGTTTCTGGACTGCGTGCAGAGGGCGTCAATGCTCATCACTGACGGTATTGTATCCAGCTCTATTGACTCATTGTAGCATCGTCAGAATGTGGGCTGTGTAACATTGTTCTATCGATATTACTATAGGAAGTGTTCTGCTGAGATAAGTGAACTTATCCCCAAAGCCTGAGTTTTCATTCGAAATATTCGCTTATCATACAAGCCTTATGTGGAAAAAAACTCCCAGCAGAGGTCTACCCTGTCTCTTACAATGTAGAGAAATTCAAATCAAGTATTCACAAGCTCTGCTCCCTCTTTTCTCCTTCCGATAACTTATATTCCTAATATCACAATTAACTGCATTAGTTAGAGGAATCCAATGTGTGTTGGGGTCTCCAAACGAAATGCACGATCTAACTGGATCATTGTCTCCTATTTCCCGAAAATTCTAAACAACTAATTATGTATTCATCGAGAAAAAATATCACATGTTACCATATGGAAAAAAAAAATCTAAGCATTTTATGGTTTGCATGATACTCAAAATTTTTGAAAAAAAATTCAAAATAATTCGTATTAAATTGTATAGAATTTAGTAGTAATTAATCTTAAAATATTTGCAATTAAGAATTTGTTTTTTATTATTTATTTTCATGACCTTAAATTACAACTGCATACAACAATAACGGCCATTCTGATCATTTAATCGTATATTATTAAAATAGAAAACATAGACGACTTTCTAGAAACACGACATTTTCTAGATGAACGTAGAAAGTTTTTACTCCAAATAGGTGTACCACGAAATAATGCTCATCTGTTAGCCAGAAAAACAAGATTTGATGTTTCTTATTATAGGAAGGAACGCAATGAGCAGCTTAAAGCGGGTCTAATACAGTCAAAAATTGATACTAGAATATATGATATAATTAAAAATGGTGATTATAAACGTGACAACAATAATGATAGACTAGAATATAAAATTGAAAGAGCAGCCGAAAGAGAAATGGCAAATTTTGAAAATGAACGAAATTTTTCTGGCTTTAAAATAGAGGATAATGAGCCACCCGCAGCACCAAGAAAAATTGAATGGAATTTTGAAAGGCAAATTGATGAACAACATCGTAGACGTTCACCTTCTTCCTCTAGAAATGAACGCAGAGAAGAGCGAAATTTGAAAGATAATCAATTTTACAGAACTAATTCACCACATAGAAAAATGAGAAGGAATGATTCTCCTTCTGAAAATTTTAATTATATGGATGATAGAGAAATTCAAAATCACTCTAGACGTTTTATTGTATCATTACCTCCAAGAGGAATCGAATGGAATAATAACAATTCTAGATCATCATCGCGATCTCCTTTAAGATATCTCAAAAGTTATGAGCAAAAAGGAGAAGCAGGTTTTGATATACATGTTTCACGCAAACGTTCAGCTACTCCACCGATAAGTAAAAGATCCTATCACACATCCAGATCAAAATCACCTCCTAGAAGAGGATTTATGCTAGATGATAAAGAATTTGGAAGGAATGCTAATAATTCCCGTTTTGATAAACATGTTTCACGGAAACGTTTAGCTACTCCACCGATATGTTAAGATCTTATCAAACATCCAGATCAAAATCACCTCCTAGAAGAGGATTTATGCTAGATGATAAAGAATTTGGAAGGAATGCTAATAATTCCCGTTTTGATAAACATGCTTCACGCAAACGTTCAGCTACTCCACCGATAAGTATAAGATCTTATCAAACATCCAGATCAAAATCACCTCCTAGAAAAGAATTTATGCTAGATGATAAAGAATTTGAAAGGAATGCTAATAATTCTCCTTCTCGATATTTAAATTACATGGATGAAAGACATTCTCCTTTTCGAAATGAAGACAAAACAACAAATCATAGATCATTTCAGTTATCTAGATCACGTTCTCCTCCAAGAAATTTAAATTATATGCAAGATAATAGATGGGATGAAAGCAATGTTAACAATTCTCCTTATGGGCAGGACAGGCTGTTACAGTCTTCTTCACAAAATGAGCATAAATGTAAAGCCGAGTTTGGATCGTTTCAGCCATCAGATTTCCCTTGTGCTCTAGAAACTAAAGATTTTAAAAGTTTTGGAGTAATATCCTCAAGTCCACCTTTAAATAATTCAAACAACTCTAAGAAAATAGAAGACTGCAAAAATACTAAAAACAGGAAGGCTTCTTCCTTTAATAAAATGGAACTCGAACCGTCGACAAGTACTTTATTTGACATCAGTGAACTAAGTAAAGATTGTGGAAATTTTAATTTTACTTCAAAAAGTTCTCAAATAAGTTCAAATGTAAATTCTGGATTAAAAAAACAAAACCCCATTAACCAAGAGTCGATATCGTCAAATTCTTCTACTTTAGTAGCTAGAAAGGCACCTTTAACTAATAAACATTCTAAAGAAACTGAAAAAGATGTTGGCAAGCCTGCAACTTTTGTACCAAAATCGCAGACTAATACTTTATTCAGTAGATCAGCACCATATTCTCTATATTCTAGTTCTGAAACACAATATCCCATTCACAAAGATTTGAAATCGTCCAGTTTTCCAACTGTAGTGGCTATAAATACAACTTTTACTGAAAAAATGCCCAAAGAATCTGTAAATGATTGTCGCAATCTAAATATCCATACTCAAAATGAGCCCGCAACGTTTGTGCCAAAAAAGGCAATCGACGCTTTATCCACATCTTCTCTAAAAAAAGCAAATAAATCCTCATTTACGCAAGGCCTAAATATTGTCTTAGAACAAAATGAAACACCTAGTTCTTTGAAATTTCCAAGTTTAAACAAAATTTCGTCAGCAAAAGTAGAATCCAAAGGTATATCTCCAATGAAAAACTGCAAATACACTTGGAGAAATACAGCTTCACCAATAGTAAATACTTCTACACAATATACTTGGAAAAATACAACATCATCATCAATCAATATAAATAGTGCCCAAAATCAAATCAATCCACCACTTAAAAAACAACCAAACATTTTGGAATCTTTGAACATGCCAATATCTAATGATATTCAAGAGCCTCTAAGATCAGATGTGAAAGAAAAAGGCTTTGATATCCTACAAGATCCCACAAAAGTTTATAAAGAAAAGAAACCGAAAAGCAAAAAAATTAAACGTATAGATGTTTATAAAAGAAAACAGGCCAACGTCACTTTAATTAAATTAGGATTTAAAAAACCTTCGGAGGGACATTTAAAGGCCAACCCAAAAGAGTATTGGACACGATGGTGGTCTGTTTACAAATACGTAGAAAATGCCTTAATAAAAGTTGATCCAGAAGATGTATATCAAGAATTTCATATGCCCATGGAAGCTCAAGATCCCAAATTTCAAGTTTACAAAAACTTTCTTCTTAGATCTGGAATTAAAAAGATTAATCGCAATCTTAATGTAAATGAAATGAAATATCCCTATATGGATAGTTATAGAATGTTTAAATATAAAAAATGTTTCGAAGATCCGAAATTTCAAAAAGCTTTAAATCCTTTCGAGTTGACAAAGGTTCAAAATGCTTTGGGACGATTAGAAAATAAACGCAAGCTAGCATTTCTACATCAATCTCTTATTTCTAGATGGCACTCATCCATGGATATTGTTAAACGGGCCAGTAATGGCGAAATGATAAAATTTACATATGCTCGCGGCCTTTTGAGAAAATCAGCTTTTAATTATTTAGTTTTCGAATCGATACAGATATTAAAGGTATTAACTATATATCTAAATTTAATAAATTGTTCTTCATTCAATTTCTTTTTGTTTACAGAAACTATGCCAAGAAGATTGGCCAGAATTTGAAGATTTTTTTAACAATCTTAAAGTTGAGAAATTTGATAGTTCCGGTATTGATCTTTTACATAATTATAGTTCAAAAGCTGATTCTTCGGATGATGACGAATGTATTGACGATGGAGAAGATGATGATGATAAGAAGAATATTTTTTTATTTCATTGATTATATTTTGAACGATAATATATTCAACAATTTCAAAATTATTAAGCAAAATAATATTTACAACTAATAAAAATACATATTGTGTAAAAAAAAGTTTTTTTTTTAAGATATTAAGGCCCGATTCTTAAATGTCCAATTAAAATTTAACAAGCATTCATATGGGAAACGACAACAAATGTATCAGTTAAGTCCCAGTTTGTAGGTAACAGAACATTGTGAAAGTGAGGCTTAAAAGTTATATTTTCCGCACCTGATTTTTTTAAAATTCTGTTACAACATTGAACACACACATTGCAATAGTAGAATTGAACATATCCTGTTATTTAGTTTTAGATTTAGCGTTAATATGTATCTGGAATTCAAAATTGTATTACAGTTGTTTTTCGATTTAACGAACTATATAATGTCAGCCCTGTTCGTTAAATTGAAAAATTCGTTAAACCGAGTACTATTTATTACAAAGTTTGTTTAATCAAAAACTATGGAAATAACAACTCTAAAATTTTTTGGAGAATGCCTTTATTATTATTTTAATTATAGACAGAGTAATAAATAAAATAAATGCAATTCATATGAATTTGTATTGAGATATTGCATCAGAATCGTGTTAACAAAGAATATCTAAACAAAAAGTTCTTTTTTAATCTAACAAAAAAATAATAACCACGAAAAGAGTCTTGTTTCCATTTTTGGAAATTCTCCATCCTTAATTGCTTTTCTGTTTTTTGAACCAATACCTGTCACCTCCGCATTTTTAAACAGATTTTCCTTTGATTTTAAAATTGTGGATATAGTGGAATTGGCCAATACATATTTAACACACAATGCACTCACGCATTCACCTTTTTTATAGTCATCCACTATATTTAATTTTTCTTTTAATAACAATCTTTTTCTGCTTTCCATGTTTTCTAATGTTTACACCACAAACGATCGTACAAGAATGCTAAAAACTCCAAAAGTAAACACAGAAAACGCAGCCAGAACATCGTTGGGAATCCCCTTTCTCGATATGTCTATTGCTTTTGCATATTGTTTGCGGAAATCTTTGTATTTGCATCTCGTTCCATACTTAAGACTCTAATTTTGTATTTGTTCGTTATATCGAGTACAAAGTTACGGTGTTCGTAATATAAGGTACTCAATTCAAAATTTTTATGAGTTCGTTAAATCCCGAATTCAATAAACTGATGGTTCATTAAATCGGAAAACTACTGTACTTTTACCATGCAGTGCACAGTTTGCCAGGATCTCCATTGTTTTTTAATTAGGTTACAACATTGAACAAACCCATTCCAATAGTAGAATTGAACATACCCTGTTATTTCCACATATTTTATGAAATCTAAACTCTATAACGTTAGTCTGTAACTGGAATTCAAAATTGTATCACTTGAGGTAAAATTACTGCCCGCTCAGGATTAGTCGTATGTTAGTCTACCCGTGCATAAAACTCTTCGAGGAGATTGGACAGTCCGAACATCGAAAGTCATCAAAGCCGTCAAATCAAGAACTCGGCGAAATCCACTAAATGGGTTTCACAGTTCCATACTTGCTTGTTATTATTTTGTGTACCCCAATGAAAAAGTCATCGAAATACCTTTCTTTGATACCAAATTTGTATATTGTTTCTTTAAAAAAAAACATTAAAAACGTTAATAAAGCAAATTTGGGTTATTTTAACCCTTAAAAGTAAAATTGGCCCTCTAAATAGGTACTCATTCCTATTTTGTCCCCTCTATCATGTATCCAAACTTTATGGCATTCGGAGAAAATCCATCAGTGGTGCTTCCTTTTAAGTATTTTATGGACTTGAGTTCAATTCAAAACTACATTTTATTTAAGTGTTTAACCCTATAAAGTTAATCTTATTTTTAGTACATTTTTTGAGCTTAAAAAATTAAACAAAGTTAAAAAGCGTCTGTAGGTCTAAAAGACCTAGATTAACTTTATAGGGTTAACCCTTAAAATGGAATAAGCTTTTTCTTATGGTCAAAAATAGGTTAAGGGCCATTATTACAACTTGCCAATAGCTAAAGTTCGGATGTTATCTGACAGATTATTAGGTTTTCGTTATTATAAGTATACTTTAAACTAAAAGTGACCCATAAGCTAAAGGGAAGACATTGTTGCCTTTAACTTTAAACGTAATTTTTATGTGTTTAAAGTTACCACATTTTCTGCTCTATAAAGAAAAAGAAGAAAATACCGAATTTCACAACCGAATTTCACAATTATTGTTTGTTTGTAAGCAAATAAATAAAAGTACGTTGCCACTACGTATTTTTATAAACCAATTCATAAACCAATAATCGGTTTTTAGTTTGGTGCTGCCACATTATCAAAAATATTAATTTTATTTTATTGGGAAGTTGTAATAACGAAAAACATTATAGCTCACTTTATTTCTCACTTTAGCTAAAGTTACTTTTTACTAATATTTACTTTAAAGGCAAGTTGTAATAACGGCCCTAAGAGTGAAAACAATAAATACATAAAAATAAATAGGTCTGCACATAAATTTTTCCTCTTACCAAGAAATATATAAAACTACACTACAAAAATTCCACTTTTTGTGCTTTTACTTAATAACACTCACAAGCCTCCCGATAGGTTCTCTCCTATCTAAATGAAATTTGGATATGTGTTAAAGAAAAGAAGAAAATATGTGACACGTGCTGTTTTAGCTGCCCAATTTCATGTTTATGGTTTAAAAAGTGAGGTCAAATATGTATATTAATACATATTAAATTGAATAGAATGTGTGCCTGAGCTTTTTCCGACATTCTTAAGTGTTTGGCTCTAATGTGACGTTTGAAGAGCTTTCTAACCTATATTTCAAATATTTTGAAATATAGGCAACCCTAGCGCTAACACACTACATAGACAATATTGGTATCAATATTTTTTTCTAGAGTAAGTCAAAGCTGCGTTCAAAATAAATCTGAATTTTGTTATTTTCAAATATATTTTCATACAAAAATGTTGTAACTTTGACCCCACCTTTTAAACCTTAAACGTGAGATTGTTTCGCTAAAAAAACCCCAAGATATAACTACACTCCAAAAATGTTACTTTTTGTGCTTTTACGTATGAACACTGAGGGAATTTTATTGGTTAGAAATGTTTCAAGATGGTAGTTATATATGTATGTAATAGTATAATATATGTATAGCTACAAATGTAATTAAAATGCGATGACTGTATTTTTTATTAAAATTACATAAAATGTATTAATATTTAAGTACTAAAAATCAATTACAAATGTAGTAAATAAAACCGTTCAGAACGGGCCAAAATAACTAACTGAAATTTACTACATACATATACAGTTGAAATAATAAAAAAAGTAAAAATAACGACAAATGTAATTAAAAAGGCTATAAACCCCGTTTAGAACAGTAAAAAAACTAACTGGAATCGACTACATGTACAGTTAAAATAACAAACAATTCTATTAAATTTACTAAAATAGTGCTAACAATCGAATTCATTTCCAAATAGATTGGTTCGGTTATGGTAATCGAACTTTTCAGTACGAATATATTTTTCGAGAGTAAATTACCTGCTTGACTACTGGCAGTTCTAAGCCAAATTATCTCAAATTAACCAAAGTTAAGGGTTTAACCATAGTTATGAATTCAAATTTATGTAGAAATATCTGAGGTTAAAGTTGAACTCTTATAGAAATGATACTCGCCCTTAATGAATTAATTTTAAATATTTTTTGAAAATATAATATTAAGTACTTTTTATTATTATTTATTTTCAAGACATTATTTTCACCTATCCCGGACGATATCTGCACTTTTGACAATTGTATCATAATCATGTATGACTTGCCTGAAATCCATAAACATTATGAAAATAATGATCATCCTAAACGTTTGCCTATTCTTTATTTTAAAGATTTCCAATTTTTTTCTGATTCACCTACTAGAGAAGTTGGAATAGAGTTTAATAATTCCTGTTCTCCATTCAGAAAAAAACCATATTTAAGATCATTACCTACTAGCAACAGTGGAAGGCATGCTAACATTTTTAGATCACCCTCATCTTCCCGATATCCTTCTCGTCATTACCAATATTCAGATGAAATGGATATGACTAGAAATGAAAGTAAAGCTCAATATAGCCAATCAAGTTCTTATGAACTATTTTTTTTTTTTTTTTTATAATTTAACCAATACTCAGGGGATGTCCCCTACTCATGTAGTGCATTGTATTGATCAGGAAAATAGGGTATGGGAAGGAGGAAAGATTGAGTAGTGTTTGTGGATATTTGATTTAAATTTTTCTAAATTGTAAGTAACAGGGAAGACTTCTGCGGGAAGTTTGTTCCACATACGAATAGTTCGACTAAAAAACGAATTTTCTCTGTAATGCGTTGTGCGAAACACAGGACAATCAACTACAAACGGATGTGCTCTACTAGATAAGCGAGAATTACGAATAAAACTTCGGGCTCGTGGAATAAGTTCACTTATCTCAGATGAGCATCTCCCATGGTAATATCGATAGAAAAGTGTCACACAACCCACATTCCGACGATGATCCAATGAATCAATAGAGTTGGATACACTACTGTCATTGATAAGCTTCACCGCCCTCCCCAAAATCACCTTTTGAAGAGTTTACTCGAGAAAAAGGAAATATGGAAATGAACATTAATAATTTAAATTTAAATTCTATGGCTGAAAGACAAGATCGCGACCAACGCATGATCTCAAATTCCAGATTTCGAAATAAAGATCGAGACGAACATTATGCAAGATTTTCACGATCACGCTCTCATTCCAGAGATGTAAACTTTATAACACATGAGAGTGAATTTAGAAGAAGCGATAACAAGTCTTCTGCACATTTAGACAACATTGATGAAAGAGACCAAACATTGCTTACTCGTTCGCCTCGAAGAGATTTCAAAGATAAAAATGAACTTGGCAGAAATGTTTACGATTTAAATTCTAGACGTACAAATTATATAAACGATAGAAAAAATTGTGATGATCAAGTATACAAAAGCGCAACCAATTTTGGATCATTTCAATCATGCTGTCCTCCTCCTAGAGAAAGTGAAAGAAATTTTAACAACTTTGGAGTGTTAACATCTTCTAGTTATTTGAGTACTTTCGACGATAGTGAGAGTGCACAAAATGTTAGTCATTTTACGGCGCTTTCTTAAACTTAGATCCTTCAACTTCCGAAAATTCCTAAATGTGTTTTATAACAAATTCTTTTATTAGAGAACAATATATAAATCAAATAGAGCAAATATTTTCAATTTTAAAGTTGTATTTATTCGACCTTTCAATATTTAATAAATAAAAATCTTCGAGCTCAAGGTCTATTTTCAAATATTTTTTTTTTAAATTATTACAAATTTGTAAACAAGTAAAATTGGGAAATAATTTGTAGACATTCACGGTAATGAGAGTGTTTGTTAAAATAACATTCGCAATATAAACTAAAGTCAATATCTAGTGTGGACACTATGATAGAATAACGGAAATAATTAATCTATGTTCATATTAATGTAAGGGTATTAATGTTTAGGGTGGATTCATTCAATTTTCAACTATGCGATTAATCAACGCTTCCAAATTGTGCAAATTTATTTTGAAAATCCTGGTTCTGTTCGAAATACGTATCGCGAACTTCGTCCATTTTACGGTAATCATAATAGTCCATCAGAGCAATTAATTCGATTAACTATGGAACTTTTTCGCACCACGTTTACTCTAAATGATAATATGCATCCACAGAGACGTCATACAGTGCGTACAGAATAAGTCATTGCTGCTGTAGAGCGTAGCGTAGAGGAAGACCCCAATCAGTATATGCGCTATCGTGCACAGGAATTGGATATGTGTATATCCACTTTATGGCCATGATTACTGGCATTTTCGTTCATCAATTGAACAACCATGTTGTGCAGGAGCTGTGGCTTCAACAAGACGGCGCAACATCTCACACAGCACGTGCCACAATTGATTTATTTAAGGATCGTTTGGAAACCGCATAGTTTCATGTTTCGGACCCATGAATAGGCCTCCAATATCGTGCGATTTAGTGCCGCTGGACTATTTTCTGTGGGGATATGTGAAGTGGCTAGTCTAAGCCGATAAGCCCGAAACGATTGACCACTTGGAGGACAACATTCGCCGCGTTATTGCCAATATGCGGCCACAAATGTTGGAAAAAGTCATTGAATTGGACCTCCAGATTAGACTACGTCCGAGCCAGCCGTGGCGGTCATATGCCAGAATTAAATTATAAATTAAATTATAATGCCGGAATAAAGTAAATTTCGAATAAAATTTCCTGTCAGTTTAAAAAATTCATCTTTGTTTTATTTCATTTCATATTTATATACCTCTATAAAAAACACCTTTTATTAGGTAATTTTTTTTTTTTTTTGAAGAGAAGCAGCACTAAGTAAATTCTTCTTATTTATTAATGTGTTGCTTTCTTCGGAAAGGGGATAGTGGATAGATGAAAGGTGGGGAAAGATGAAAGGCTTCAAACATGGCAACACTGTAATTGCGCGAGATGATAAGTCTTTGAACAGTTGGTGCTCGTCAGCTGATGGACAGTTGGCGAACTTATTGAAGCATTTTGGTTCATAGCCCTGATTCATTATTTTACTTCGGTGGTGTTAAGTGCTATGGGAACACTGAAGGTGGGCGCTACAATACATATAATGGCTAGAAAACTCATACATATTATTTTTCTAAATTGACGTTGATGTCATCGGGAATCGAACCCGGGACCAGTCCAACGCGCTAATCATTACACCATAACGCCCAATTAACAATTATCGTTATACATTGATTAAACTTTTCTATCTATGAAATGCTTCTAAAGTTTACAGAAATTATGTTTAAATATGAAAAATTTAAGCTCTTTAAACTCATGAATTCAAAATTTTTTTTTTAAATATATGCAATATTATATTTTGCAGACAATACATAATTTTTTGCAATTTATTTGAAGGTCATATATTAATCGGTTTACGATTTATAAAGGTTTAAATGTCATAGCTACAATATTTGAGATTAAAAAGAAATGAATGCCGCTTTGCACTCATGTACTCCTAGATATTTATAACTTAAAGCCGTTCACGTCAATTGATTTTTCATATAAATAAACCTGTTAAAGTAGCAAAAAAAAAGTTGCTAAAAATTTGTTAAAAATGCGCTTGCAGAAAAAAACTGCTAAAATTAGCAGATTTGTTTACTAAATATTAGTAATATAAGAATAGCAAAAATAAATCCGTTGAAATTACAAATATTAAGTTATATTTGAGCTAAATTTTAGTTAATTGAAAGTAACAAAATAATCTGCTAACATCAGCAAAAACATTTACTAAATAGCAGATTTGTTTACTGAATATTAGTAATATAAGAATAGCAAAAATAAATCCGTTGAACTTACAAATATTAAGTTATATTTGAGCTAAATTTTAGTTAATTGAATGTAACAAAGTAATCTGCTAACATCAGCAAAACATTTACTAAATATTGGTAGACAAAAAAATCATTAAAAAATATGTGAAATTTTTAGTTTTTTTTAGCAAAAAAAAATTTTTATTGGCATTCTACGAAATTTGAGGTAAATATACCAAAATTTTTGTTAATATTACAGTTTCTGTATGCTATTTTGAGTCTACAAATATTTAGTAAACGTTTTTGCTAATTTTACAGAGTAAAATGCTATTTTCAATTAACTAAAATTCACATCAAATATAACTAAAATTTTATAAAGTTAAGAGATTTATATTTGCTGTTCTTATTTTATTAATATTAAGCAAAAAAAATCTGCTAAATTTAGCAGTTTTTTCTGCAAGATCATGTTTAACCAATTTTTAGTAGATTTTTCTGCTATTTTTACAGGCTTATTTCTATGAGTGTAGTTTTCAAACGAGAATTTTAATCGTTTACTGCAAAGTGGTAATGTTTTTTGGTTTAAATAGTTCAAAAATAAATACGAATCTTCGTTTAAAGCTTTTAGCGAATTCTTCTACAGGTCAACTACGTGTTGTATGTCCTTTTGAAAAATACATTTTTTTTTTTTTTGAAAATCCCGATTTTCGTGAAATTTATAGCTGATAGACAATTTTTGATTGCAAAATCGAAATGAGCACGACCAATTTAATGGAAAACCATATACACAGAAAAAACTAAAAACGGGTTTCAATTAAAAAATTATTGAATCAATGAATATTTTAATTGATTTTGCACCTATCACGGCAATGATACTATCAATTAAACCTTTTATTAAAATTAAGAAGGAAAAAAAAGTTATAAATAACTTCTACAAAAAAAAATATGATACTCACAAAAAAGTGTGTGATCTATACGTTGGTATGCGTGTTTTTTGCAATGCTGAGTCTGTTTGTGTGTGTGCTTGTTTTGTTTGTTAACTTCAAATGTATTTGGTATTTTATACAGTACTCTGCAGTGTATGAAAAAATAATATGATAATTGCGTCTAAAATAAAATATGTATTTATATATTTAAAAGTCAATTAAAATATTAATTGATTCAATTAAATATTTGTTTAGAAATAAATTAAATGCAAATCTTTAATTAGATATTTTAGGTTGTTATTTTTTTCTGTGTATAGAACACTAGTATTCTTTACAAATTGTGGTTTATATTAAGTGATGCTAGATTAGATCAATATAATATTGAAAGCCCATATATTCTATAATCATTAAAATATCGCATAAATCGCTCACGCTGACTTTTGATCAAAATGTCTTCACGCTAAAGTTTGCAATAGGGATCAACACAAATGCAGTCAGATAGAAACATTAACTTTATTCTGCTAAAAAATGTAAAATTAAAAAAATTTGTAAAATCTATGGAAAAACCCGAAAAAATAAAAAAAAAAGGTTCAAGAGCGGCATTTTGCAAAAATATGTAAAATAGCATATATAATCATATATATAATTTCATATCTCAGCTGATCCGAAAAATGGCATACTTAACCTTATCTCATAAGATCCAATGGGATCTCATTTGAAATAATATGAAACTGACAGAACAACGATAACATAAAAAATATTTTAAAAAATGTAGTGCAGTAATTTGGATACACTAATCTAACTAATAGTAACTAATTAGCGAATCATGTGCTGGATTTTTAAACATTTTTCTAAAAAAAAAAGTAATAACCCTAGAGTACGTCCTTTAAATTAATTTTATTTTAAATATTAGCAAATTAAACTTAACGGTAATGTATTTTCTTGACTTTTTGACATTTCTAAAATTAAGGTTCAGAAACAGGGAACAGAAAATCTGCCATTTATGTTCACTTTACTGTTCGTAAGAACTTAAATTAAAATCTGTATAACATTAATGCGTTCGTTAAAAGCGATCAACAGTTCGATACATTTCGTGTTTTTTCGAGGTGGTTAAACAAGTTAAAAATTGAATGATTATAGATTAATATTTGAATATTTTTTTTTTCCTTAATACTTTGGAAAGTTTTAAAATTTGAATTTGTTATATTGAGTCCATAGATTACATTTATATCAACTCTTATTTATTAGCAAACCAATTTTTCATACACATTGAAAATTTTTATGTATACAGTGGGGATCATTTGTGAGTACATGTTATTGCTTTTTACACTTAAAGATTCACTCCGAAAAGTATACTTTTCTAAAGGTATAAGGTACGCTGAATCCAAATCTGGTCTCAGAATCACTCAGGCGTTCGAATTATATTAACGGGAAAAGTGTCGTTTTTGATTAATATGCTCCGATTTTTCACCTTCCGGGAAATATATTTTTTACCTTCCGGGAAATATATTTTTCACCTTCCGGGAAATATATTTTTCATAATACTTGTAACGGCACCTGAAGAAACTGCTATTACCCTTTTATCAGTTTTTGAATTTTTAAGATATCTTATTTGTTCTAAAAATTATCGTCAGTTGAACTTGATAACAAATTAGATTTTTTTTTTTATTTTACACTGCGGGACTTCAAAAATGTAAAAACTGAAAAAATTCAAGAGTAGTGTGTTCAGGTGCCGTTACAAGTATTATGACAAATATATTTCCACGAAGGTGAAAAATCAAAGCATTTTGTTCAAAAACGACACATTTCCCGTTAATAAAGCTCAAACGCATGATGTTGGAGAGATACCAGATTTGGATTCAGCGTACCTTATACATTTAGAAAAGTATACCTCACCACTGTAGGTATAGGATGTAGTATATCCAACACATTGTCATGAATTACGTCCTCTGGCAGCAAATGTCAAAGAGTTTGATATTTATATAATCCATGATTAAGTATAACTCAAATTAAATCATTTGAACCTTTTTTTCTTTATTTTATATTTTTTTTTTTGTACAAAAATCTATAATTAAGTATATTGTATGTTGATTATTTATTTTCATGTCACAACTACACGTGATGATATCCGTCATCCCGATTTTTGTATGGACTACATAAAAACATCCAAAAATTAGGTAACTCTCTTGGTTACAAAAGACGGCCAGATCTTGATGAACGTAGAGAATTTTTGTGTCAAATAGGTTTGGCACGTCATGAAGCTTATGATTTAGCTAAAGCTGTAATTTTCGATGTCCAGTACTATCGGACAAAACAAATCGAATGGCTAGCACAAATGCGTGAACCAACAGAAGTTAAACAACGAATAGTAGATGAACTTCAGAGTAGTGATTATAAAGATCATGGGTATATATCTGATATAAGAGGTGCTGAGAAAGGCTATGGCCTTATAACGAATCTTCAAAGTGAACGTGATGTTCTAGATAATAGTTGTTTTAGATTGGCCGATGATAACGAACCACCTAAAGCTCCAAGAAAAATTGAATGGAATATTGATAGTCCTATTAGATCACAATCTCCTGCTAAGCGTTTAAATTGCATGGAGGAAAGAGAGTATAACACAAGGGAAATCCATAATCAACGTATAAGTTCGCATTCCTTACCTAAAAAATTTAATCGGATGGATAATCGTCATTGCAATCTTGACTATTTAAAACGTTCACGTTCTCCTGAACATAAAGAAACTTCAGCATTACGTTCTTCTGCTAAATATTCAAGCAAACAACGGAAAAGTTCAAGATCTCCGTTAAGAAATAAATATAGCTTTGGATATTTTCCTGATGAAAGAAATGATTTTACATCAAGATCGCGTTCTCCAAATTCAAATTATAAAACAGAAATATATCAATCATCTATGTTACGTTCTCCTTCTACAGGAATTAAAATAAATACTGGTGATCGGTCTAAGGCTGCTCCTAAAAGAAAATCCTTAAGTAGAGTGTGGGCGTCAAGATGTTCAACGGCAAAACATATTCTTGGCAAAATAGCCAATAACGCGTTAAATGGCATCGTCGACGCTCGCGATGAAGAGTGTCGTATAAAATATCAGGCCGTGTTAGACGAGTACGCTAACTACAAGGAATCCGTAGCCAGAAACAAACAACATGTTGAGGACACAGCGTTTAGGTCAAAACGTCCAAATTCTCATCATACAGCAATTAAAAGTAATATAAAAAATGTTCAGAAATCTCCAAGTTCTCTTACCAGTAACAAGAACGATAACGTAAGTAACAAGAACGTCATCTCGCAGAAACCCCAAATTAACCCATGTGAGGAGATAGTAATCGTGCTCTCTAGCAGTGAGGAAGTCAAGACCGACGATCAACCTCAACGCACAAGAAAATTTAAATCTCCAGGCGAATTGTGGAGGTCTCGTTATTCAAAGGCGCTTTTCATTCTCGACAAGATTGCCAAGAATGCTTTAAACGGAGTAGTTCACGAGCGCGATGAAGAGGATCGCATAAAGTATCAAAATCAGGTGGAAGAGTACCATAGGTTTAGGGAGGCTGCACGAAAAGTCGATGGTTCAAAGCGGAATCGCTATCAGAAAGATAGTTGTAGGCCGCCGAATCGAAAAAACCTTTAACAAAGTTGTTAAATTCATTTGCTTGTGCCTCTAGCGAACGTTAGTAGTGGGTTGCCTTCGCTGTAGTAACGAAATGGAGTGACATTAAATCTAGCAATGTACTCCATTTCGATTCCGGTGAGTTACACCGGGAATACAGACTAATCATATGTATGGACCTGTACTTGAGGCAATTTCTCAGCAATTGCATTGCTATGATCAGTTGAGCATGGTATGATCCTTAAACCCTGCTGCGAAAGTTACCTCCAGTTCTAGCACCAGAATTTGATTATCACAAAAGGCAATGGACACTCACACACTGTTAGAGTGACTCAAGCTCCAAAATGCTGAGGTTCCGATGAACTACTAGTCCGTCATACGTGCGAAGGAACCTCAGAATAACAACATAAGTTATAACAATATCCCAAAGTCGGTGACATACTGGTTAAATTGTATCAGAGCGCACAATATAAAATACTATTCATTTAAAAATAAATGTAAGACTAGCTAAAATAGTTTAGTGGATCTTACCAGAAGTGGAATAACTGTTATCCTCTACTACTATAAATAACTGCATGTTGCTGGAAAGTGGTACCAATTTTAGAAACGAAAGAGGTGAGACTTTTTTTTTCATTTTCTTAATTCTAATAATATATATTAGATATGCAATTCTAGTACTTCCTAATATTTCCTTAATACTAGCTCAAAAAATTTTATTTAATAACACGGATTTCCCAGACCGTAATTGAATACTTTTTCACGGAACATGCATTTCAGCAAAGCAATATGCTTGTGCTTTCGGTAGATACTTAAGAAAAAGCTTGTGATTTGGTAGTTTTACCATTTTACTTAATAAAAAGTACATGTAACTCCTGGTAAAAAGAGAAACAATTTTTGACAATACAGGGTGGGCCAAATACATTCACCCGATGTTGTTTTGTCATATCTTTAGAATGGAACGACATAAATTTATACTTTTTAAGTATTTATTTGGACATTTAAGTTTTATTTTCATTACTTTTGGAGATAATATCGGTCAAGTGGTGAATAGACGAAGTTGTTATTGCCAAATGCGTGGAATATCGTCTGGTCGATGTTGACGGTTCATCCTCGATATCACTTGTTGTTCCAGTCACTTCGAGGTAATCGGACCAGCTGCGTAGGACGGCCGAAAAATCTGTGTGTAAAATTCACATTGTGCCAAATTCAATTACAAATTTATTCGTTAAAAATTAGTCATTAATACTCCGCGATCCTGAGGAGTATAGCGTTTCATGGCTTGTCGATGCGTATTTTGTATCTGTTTACTTTAAAAATATTGAAACAAAACATACAGTTTCCGTCGTTTGCAAAAGTTATAGCATCTTCCTATTTTGGGCCATCCAGTATAAGCTCTTTTTTTGTAAGATTGGTTTCTCATGGTTACCCGCGTACGTGGAACGAACCTAACGGTTTGAAAAGATTATGTTTGAAAATTATAAAACAATTTACGTTTTTACAAACGCTAAAGTCTTTATTTCGTTTAATCTGTATTTTTTATATTTAAAGTATTTTGTAGCAAAATGTAGAATTAAGTATATGTTTTTATCTTTTTATTTTCATGCCATAAATCACAACTTGACGAAATTCATCATCTTGACTTTTTTTTTAACGAAATCCCACATTTAAAAAAAAATCTAGATGGCTCTCCGGATAACAAAAGGAGACCTGACGTTGATGAACGTAGAGACTTTTTACGTGAGATAGGTATGGCACGTCATGAGGCCTATGATTTAGCTAAAGAATCAAAATTCAATGTGCAATACTATCGGGAAAAACGAAAGCAATGTCTAAAAAGAGGTAATGATCAAATCCAAATGGATAAACGGTTATTAGCTGATCTACAAAGTGGTGATTATAAATGTGACAAAGCTATTGACGAAGATCATGGTCACACATCTCAAGGTTACTATGGTTTTAAAACAAATCTCCAAAGCGATAGTCCATATGGCGGATTTAAATTGGATTTTGATTACGAATTAATTCCACCAAAAAGACAGTATAAAGAACGTATAGAATATCTGCGAGAAATAGGTCTGACACGTTATGAGGCTTATGACTTAGCCAAAGAAATAAGTTTCGATGTGCAATACTATCGAAAAAAACGTATGGAATGTTTTGAAAATGGAAATCGGAAATCACATGTGGATGCACGCTTAATAGCTGAACTACAAAGTGATGATTATAAATATGACAATGGAAACTACGGAATTCATTCGTACATGTCTGATATTAGAGAATCTAAGAGGGACAGAGCTCCAACAAATCTCCAAAGCGAACTTGATGATTCAGATTATGGTGGTTTTAAAATGGATTATATTAATGGACCACCAAGAACTCTTAGACGTTTCGCTCATGATGATTTAGGGCGATCACGTTCTCCTTTTAGTAATAACCATAGACGAGAATATTTCAGGTCTTCTAGATCGCGTTCTCCTGCTAGACATTTAATTTATATGGAGGATATAGAATGTAACACAAATGAAATTCACCAAGAACATAAGAAATCAAATTCACGATCTGGAAATGTGCAAGGGTATAGTGATAATTACAGCCCTGATCATTTCAGACTT
Source organism: Delia radicum (assembly GCA_021234595.1). Taxonomy (NCBI): domain Eukaryota; kingdom Metazoa; phylum Arthropoda; class Insecta; order Diptera; family Anthomyiidae; genus Delia; species Delia radicum. Next base: position 140,868,415 of record CM037854.1, read on the forward strand.
TCACGTTCTCCTTTAAGAAATGAACCTATAAGAGAATATATACAATCTTCAAGATTACGTTCTCCCGTTAGCAATTTAAATTATATGGAGAATAGAGATAATAATGTAAGCGAAAGTCATAATCAACGCAATAGTTCTCCAACTCTATTTGGAAGTGAATATAATACCATGGATTTAAGAACTTCTGGTTTGAGGAACGAAATGTAAAATGAATAATTTAAGATCAATATCTCGTTCTCCTTCGAAGACTTTAATTTTTTTAAATAATGATAACCACAGCTCTGATCATTTAAGACTTTCACGTTCTCCTTTAGGAAATGAACCTATAAGAGAATATATACAATTTTCAAGATTACGTTCTCCCGATAGAAATTTAAATTATATGGAGAATAGAGATAATATTGCAAGAGAAAGTCATAATCATAGCAATAGTTCTCCAACTCTATTTGGAAGTCGATATAAGACCCTTGATTTGAGAACTTGTCCCGGTTTGAGGAACGAATGGAATGTGAATAATTTAAGATCAATATCACGTTCTCCTTCCAAAACTTTAAATGTTTCAATAGATGAAAGCGAATTTCGTGTCTCTAGCGATGAATATAAGCAATCACATTCACCTTTAAGAAGAGATAATAGAGAAGAATGCAATTTTGAAACATTTAAATTATCAAGATCACATTCTCCATCTAAAATAATTGAACGAAATATTCATAGTTTTCAATTATTCCCAAGGTCTCCTTCTAGTAGAAATTTTGATTACATGGAGGAAATTGGAATTTGTGAAAAAATTACTATGGACCCATCTCCAAATACAAAAGGTTTTAAATTAAGATCTGATACAAATAATTATTATGATTCTATTAATGATTTTAAAAAAGCTCAAGGGAATTTAAATACAAATATTAGCACAGAAGATAAATATCCGAGTCAAATGGAACTTAATGCGAGTAAAGCAACTTATATTCCATTAGTTGGTAATCAACACTGTTCTACAGTTACACCAACTTTAATTAATGGTCCACAAACTCAAAATATTTCAGTTTTTCAAAAACCACCAAAACTTTTACAGGATTTGCAACAGCCCACAGTATCTGGTGTAAAAAAGAATGATCGAATCGTAAATAGAATAAAGAAAATTAAACCCGTGAAAAATTCAGCAATAAAAATAAATCGCATTGATATTTATAAGAAAAAGTTGTCTTATTTCAAAGTCATAAAATGTGGTTTGTACAAACCATTGCCGGGACATATAAAAGCCAATCCCGAAGAATATTGGTCGCAATGGTGGTCTATGTATTATATAGAAAATGCAGTACCTAAAGTGGATCCAAATGATGCTGAAATATTGTCAAGTATTAGTTTTTTACATAAACCTAACGAACCGGAATTTTATAAACGCAAAGAAGTACTTCTTAAATTGTGTCACAAAATGGATCGTAATTTTTATTATAATGAAAAGGATTATCCTTATTGGCACAGTTTTAAGTTGCTAATACTTAAAAAACAATTAGAAGATCCCAAATTTCAAAGTATATTATCCCCACATGAATTGCGATTTCTAAAAATTAATTTGCAACGTCTAGCAGATAAATCCAAATTGGCTTTGCTACATCAATCTCTAATTTGTCGATGGTATTCTGCTATGGATATTGTGAAGCGAGTCAGTAAAGGAGAATTAATAAAAATCAAAAAAGCTCTGCGTTTGCTTAAGAAAAATATCTTTCATTATTTGGTTATGGAATCTATACGTGAATTGAAGGTATGTCAAATTTTATTTTATTGCTACAAAATTACTCGAACGTAACCGAAACGTGACTCTTTTAAAAAATGTCAACTATGTAAAAATAATAAAGGTTATGTCTTTTTCTAATTTATTGAAATGAGAAAAACGTAGAGAAAATGTTTTCTTAACAGATTGTACTATCCGTTGTAACATTATACAATTGTTTAATGTCGTAAATAAGAGACATTACAGTACTATTTTTACTTATTGCACTATCCAAAAGTATTTACGTTACGTTTTAGTACTAAAGCCTTTAGTCACTTCAATAAATTGTATTCTTGTTCCTATCTTTTACAGGAATTATGTCAAGAAGACTGGCCAGCATTTGATGAGTTTTATAAGAATCTTAAAGTTAAAAAATTTAGCAGTTTCGATATTAATCTAGTATATGGTGTACAAATTGCTTCTGGAGAAAATAGTTCCGCTTCTGAAGATGATCAATAAGACGAACATAAATTCTAAACTAATTGGATTTTTCCTGCGTTTTTATAATTTTTTTTTTAGTTTTGATGTAGATGGCGGTAATGGCGTTTAACCCTGTGTTTTTATAATTTGAAATTTAAACTTTCAATTCCATAGTATTTACATAAGTTTCTTTAGTTATAGAATTTTCAAATAAAATATTGAATTCTGTAGAGTATAATTTTGTACAGTTCTGAAATAATTTTGAATTACCAAGGCAAATTCACGAATTGCACCAAACAATTGACAAATTAAGTAAAGCAACTACAAATGTAGTAAAATTGACTGTAAAAAAAATTACAAAATTTTCTATTAAAAAAAATAACTGAAATGTAGTAAAAACAACTGACAAGTATAGGTGTCTTTAGGAGCACAAAGACTCGGAGCCAAATTGACACCGATCAGGGACTTTTAACAACAAATACAATCACTTAAGAAAAAATAACAGAAGTATATCCCAGCAGAAATTTTTTTAGCACAATGAGTGCGGGTAAGCGCTCCTTAACCCAGAGAAACACTTTTTGTGTTTTCTTTCAAAAAAACTATCCTTTCTCTACGTTTTGGAACAAAGCCAAGCATTTATTGTGCTTGCATTTTTTCCGCAACATTTGCGCTGTCGAACGCTTTTGAAATTTTTCGTCCCACCAACGTCCCGTCAACCGCCACCTTTGTACTTCCTGGTTTATATGTTCCCTGGTTCAACTGCAACGAACTTCATTGTCAGATCATGAAGGTAACCCGTTTCAAAAGACAAATTTCAACTGCAGCCTCCAGACTTCTAATGATGGCAATGTTCTGCGATTGAATTACGAAAGGAGAGGCGTGGTGTGCTTGACTTCATTCTGCGCCACTCTGCAGTATACGAATACCATAGACTGTCATCAGACCAGGAGCTGCTGACATCCAGCTCTCGGATGTGTACATTCCGCCAATCTTCAGTGAAACCGGTTATATTACAGATATAAATTTCCTTCTGGAGAACAATTGCCGATGGTCACGAATGACCACCATCAGCTCTGGCACTTAAACATCGTTGATGATCCAAGAGATATTGCACTTGTGGAACAGATATACGAACCCACGTTCTGCACTCTAAACAACGTTGACCCCCCTGGAGTATGGAAACTCAGACCGACTTTCCAGAATCACTATCGAACGACCTAATGACTTCTTCTACTCTATGCGCCGCACCAATCTGAATCAAAAGAAGTCAGACTGGGTCAGCTTCAGAGAGTGCACCAACACCATCTCCACTGGACTTCACCATCTGATGCAAGAACTGCTGGTTAGAAATTCGGAGTATTGCCACTGCAGCCGATTGCTTTACTCCTGCTGGTAGTATCTTAAACTTCCTAGCAGCAACATCGGATCTAGCAGATGAGCTTGACCAATTTCATCGAACCAATCCACACACTCATAATAATCCATGCATAAAAATACGAAACTATTGTCAAAACTACAGAAACTTTCGTAAAATGCACAAACCGAACAAATAAAATCTCACACATAAATTTATAGATCAACGATAAAATTCACTATTAAACCACTCACCAGGTACAGTGTAAAATCGTTTAATGTATATGCTCGACATATGTATTAACAAAAAATCTTTAATGTTTGTTGATATGCTTTGCTAATGTAAAGGATAGTATATGATGACATTAAAGAAAGAATTGCCATTTAAAGTTTTAACTGAAAGTTAAGCTGACAATTATGATAATGACTAGAGAAAAACAAACACACTATAAATAGAAATCGTTCGTGGTAAATTTCATTCTAACTCAACACACAGAGTAATGTGGGATTTAACGTTACCCAATTTCTTTAACGTGTGAGTTAAATAGCAGATATTTACGATTAACACTAAAATGGCACGAAGAATGTTGATGAACACCGTAGTGGGTCAGAAAATGCATTCTATTCATGCTAGTGTCTAATAACTTTTTCTGTGTTTTTTTCTAATAGTCAAAGTAAATAATCATATAAAAATTATAATTTTTCTGTTAATTTAGAGAAAAATTTGTCATGATCTAAAACCGAACGAATAAAATCTCACACATAAACTTATAGATCAACGATAAAATTCACTATTAAACCACTCACCAGGTACAGTGTAAAATCGTTTAATGTATATGCTCGACATATGTATTAATAAAAAATCTTTAATGTTTGTTGATATGCTTTGCTAATGTAGAAGGATAGTATATGATGACATTAGAGAAAAGAACTGCCATTTAAAAGTTTTAACTGAAAGTTAAACTGGCAACTATGATAATGACTACAGAAAAAAACAAACACACTATAAATAGAAATCGTTCGTGGTAAATTTCATTCTAACTCAACACACAGAGTAATGTGGGAGTTAACGTTCCCAATTTCTTTAACGTGTGAGTTAAATAGATGATATTTACGATTAACACTAAATGGCACGAAGAATGTTGATGAAGACCGTAGTGGGTCAGAAAATGCATTCCATTCATTTGTCATGATCTAAAACCGAACAAATAAAATCTCACACAATTTTCGTTTACTTTACAAAAAATTTGGTTATTTTGACATTTTTTCGTAATTTTACGCATGGATTATTATCAGTGCATAGGTCTGGCGAGCTACTTTTTTTGGCCAAAAATAAAAAAATCACATATATATATTTATATGTCAGCAGGTTTATTACAACCGGTTTCAAATAGAAAAAACACTTTTTTTTTTTGGAAAACGTTAACCCTTGCCGCAAGACGGCCCAAAATGACCCATGGCCCATGGGACACATATCATCTTTCAAGCACATTTTTCTTATTTTAGACGGTCTTGTTGGACTTTCTATAGTGTTTTTAAGAACAACACCTAATCTTTCTTTTCCTCTTTTCTAGCCGATATTATTGATGCTTGCATTAATAATTCAGTCTCATTTGCTGTAGACTTTGACAGTTCGGCCGCCTCTCTTCTTTTACTGCAATGAGACATGTCCGAAAATTTGATTCGAGGACGTCCACGTCATCATTTACGTCACTTGCTTCAGGTTTCTTAACTACCATTTCATTTTGAAGCCAGGTGTCATTTTTAGTATTAAAAAGTTGAATTGATCGACAAAATTTCTGCCACTAGTCGTTTAGCCTAGCGCAATATACACGAACTTTTTCTTTCAGGTTATTCTCATATTCAGCGGAAACATTTGATTTTCCAATATTTTTAAGAATATAGAGCAATTCCATATGAAAACGATCAAAATTGGCAAATTTTTGGACAACCCCTCTCCGATTTTAAAATAGTCTCAATCGATTGGCCAGCAAAAAATAATGTACCTACATATTTTTTTTTTTTTTTATAGTGACTGGTTTAGTGGTGGTGTGCACCACTGTCATGTGACAAAATTGAAGAATTCTTCATGTGACAAAATTGAAGAATTCTCCTCATTGAAAGTTGTTTTTAAAAAACTACTAAAGCGATCGCAACGAGTGATAGCTCGTTGGAAAGGTATTGAATCAGGCTTTAATTGAAAAATAAAATTTTCCTAATTTTTCTCAGAAATTTACCTTTTTTCCCATGAAAATTAAATTTTCCCATGAAAATTAAATTTTCCGATTTTCCACAGAAGCTCCTAAATTTTCCGGCTAATTGTATTTTTTTTGGATTCCTCATAATTTTTGCTTTAAGAATCAGCAATAAAAAAAATGGGGCCCGACTCCTTGTTTGGACAGGAGAAGAGCATTTAAGAGACCACCTTGTTCTCATTGTTTTTATATTTTTTATAATTGAATTATTTTTAATTATTTAACAAGAAAAATTAGGAAAATTTTATTTTTCAATTAAAGCCTGATTCAATACCTTTCCAATGAGGTCCCTTATGAAGAATTCTTCAATTTTGTCACATGACAGTGGTGCACACCACCACTAAACCAGTCACTATAAAAAAAAAAAAATATGTAGGTACATTATTTTTTGCTGGGCAATCGATTGAGACTATTTATTTTAAAATCGGAGAGGGGTCGTCCAAAAGGTGATCGCTTCCATATGGAATTGCTCTATAATTAATAAGAACTTCGATTTTCTCAATTTTGTTTTGTCCAGTCTGCCACACTTTTAGTAGGTCAGAAGTTTTGAAACATAAGTGGCCTGAAAAAAAATAGATTTCTCAAAAGCATGCAACTTTTAGCAGAATGTTGTTACTGATTCGGATGCACCACAAATCACTGCAACTTATGGCGTTTTTGGTTCGTTGAACTCTTTTGAACATTTTTAGTTATATCTTATAACATAATTTTAAAAAATCAAAAAATCACTAATTTTGATGTTATGAAATTTCTAATTTTTTCTTATCTACATAAAATTTATTGAATATTTCACTATTAAAAATTCAAATACTTACCATTGTCATCAATATCCATTATTAATAGATCTAAAAAGTATATTTATATTTTAGTAAATTGTGTCACAAAAATATAACAAATTCACAACACGTGTCTTAGTTTATCACTGCACTTAAAACATTGAACTTTGTAGCTTCATAGAATAACGGTTAAGTTGAAGTTTGCAAAAACAAATTGTTGTTTTTGCTTTCTTGAAGTGTTTGCTACAATATTTCAACATCAAATATAGAATATCGGATTTGATTTTTGGCCAAAAAAAGTAGCTCGCCAGACCTATGTGCAACCCCAGAACAAGTGGTATTAACTTCAAGATCAGCAAGTTGCTCGACGAGTGTAAACGGAATAAATAGAAAAAGAAATATAACTTGAGCTCCAGAGTCAGCCATGGACAACAGTTAAATATCTCTCGAAACCGATAAACGAAGACTGGGTCGTAGTAGTTTTCGCAAACTAAAAAATATTGGACTCCAAGAGGTTTTCGGTCTATTTTAGCTGGTACTTTATAGAGCACACCTACACTAAGAAAAAAAATCTATAATGGCTACTGAAAATTTTGCTATTATTATGGGAAATTTAACTATTTTTAGCCTTGCTTTATTTTTGCTAAATTTAGCAACACATGTCTGCTGACCTGTAGTAAAATGAAATTAGTAGAAAAAATTATTGTAATTAAATATCCGCGAGTTGTTTTCCTTTAAATCGCTGTTTGGAAAACGAATGGGCCCATAACCTATTGTAATTAAATATCCGCGAGTTGTTGTTCACAAAATATTTTTATTATTTATGAAAAGAAAATTTGTTGATTGAAAATATTTGACAAAAATTTTAAAAAATTAATTTCCAAACATACTTATTTCTAAACAAAAAATATAAATTACATAGTATTTAGAAACATAGTATTTTATCTCAACAAAAATTAGTAGCCGCTACTAAATTTAAGTAAAATTTCAGTAAACTGCAATTTAAAATTAATTTGTTGAAATCTGCATATAATTTGCTAAAATTTAGTACATCCAATAGAACTTCACAGAATAAAAATTAAAAAAGTAAGCTAAAACGATTTTGTTTTTCAATCTTTACACTTTTTTTCTAATAGATTAGTAAAATATTTTGCTAAAATCGGGAAAAATAGCAAAATATGTTACTAAAATAAAAAATTGTACTAAAAATTAGTACAAAAATAGTAAAGTTCGATTGAAAATTGTTTGTACTAAATTTTTTTTCTGAGTCTAGAGTGACAAGGCGGAACAAGGTGTATTGAGTAATATTCACGAAATTCTATCACTGACGAACTTGAGGTACCTCTCTTTCCCAGCCTTCCTAAGGCTATATCAACCAGTAGCTGAGCATCAACATGGGTTTCGGAAACAACATAGAATAAAAACTACTTGAAACGCAATAACCACGCATATTACTCATGGCCTCAACCAAAAAAACACACCCTTCTTAGGAGATATCGCCACTCTAATCTCCCCAATATTATTAAGATGGTGGTTGTAAATTTGTGGTCGTGAGTAATTTTTGAGGTTTAGGATCAATAAGTCAAAATCCCGTAAAATCAAAAAAGAAGTTAAACAGGTTAGAGTATGCTTTTGACATTGAAATACCCCAAAAAACTGGGAATGAAACTCAAACTCTCTACACATCATCAGGAACTTAGCCAGATATTGATGAAGTAGCCGTTTTTGGGAATTCGTATTGCCAACTGTCGGAAACCGCCGCGGCATATCAAAAATATTCTTGGACTGAATGAATCCTTATGCAGGACATCTCTAAACGATATTTATAGAGACATAGTAACTTAAACTCTGGCAGGTCGTCGTTTTGGGAAGTCCTCCTCCACCCGTAGTGGACAAAGAAACAAGTCTACGATAAAAAAGAGTCGCCCTCCACAACTACACAAAGAAACCATATTCTTGTAGTTAACCAAATATGTTTTCAATCGAATGGTTTGAGGGCAACCGAGTTATTCGGTTGTGATAACAGAAACTCAATTGCAACAACATACATTTGGCGTTGAGATTAGAATTTCGTTCATCTAATTAAAAATTTGGTAATCACTACCGAAAAATGCTGCTGTTCAAACGACTATGTATTAGGTTTTATTTTATATTGGTTAAGAATCAAAAAATGTCTTTAATTTATTGAATTAGCTTTATATAGTAAGTTCTACGAAACTTTCATTCACCCAGAAAGCGGACTCGGTAGTATTTGTAGCCAATCGAATGGTTCAGGTTATGTACCGAATTTTGTTGTTGTTTTCAACGTATTTCTGTTGAGGTAATCGAAATTCTATTGTCGTGACAGCATTTCTGTTGTTTCAAACAAATTATTGCTATCACAACCGAAAAAATCGGTCACAGAAACATTCGATTGACAACGAATACAGAAGCCACTACCAGGTCTGCTTCTGGGTGTTGAGTATCTGAAACTTTTACTAAATAAAATGAAATGTTTCATCAAATTTTATGAAAAACTTCATCTAATTAATGAATGAAGTTACTCAATGAAGTTGCTGCGAAACTTCATTTACTTTATGGAAAAATTTATTAACATCATTCAGATAATTCTCTTAGTTCAGAAAATTTAATCAGAGAACTTTTTTTACATTTCTAATATTTCAACATAAGTTCGAAATTACATGTTTTCGAAAGATTTTATTATCAATTATATCAAATATGTTAAGAAACTTTAAAACATGAAAAATAAGAATTTGGTTTTAAAATGCTGGAAAAAAATCAAGGCTAGAGTAGCCTTCAAAAAGCGACACAATATCCTAAAAGCGAAAGTGGCCAGGTTACTTATGCATCGTAATTTTACCATTAATTTTAATGTATCATTACGACAAAAATATGCATTTTTTAGGAGGTTAAGTTTTACAAAAATCAAAAATTCTGTAGGAGCGATTTCGATCATTTTGAAACTTGAAAAAGAACTAAATAAAACTGTGTTCATATTGCGTAAAATAATAGATTTCAAATAAAATTTACTTTGCAAAAAATTTTGATTTATAAATGAGAAGCGACACCTGGCGCAATTTTATTTTTTTTAAAGAAGCTCATAAACAGCTTAGTTTTTCATAATACGTATGAGCAATATCAATTATAATCATATGCCGTATAAACAATATCAAATATATCAATATTTGTTATACGTACTCAGACCAAACAGGTAAGAAATTAAAAATAAATTAAGAAATACGATAGAATTAAAGAGTGTGTAACTAACTACATACCTTTTAGTTAATTATAATTTTTATTTAAATTTTTGAACTTGTCCTTGAATTTGAATATTTTCTTTTTCTTTTAAGGATTTTGTATAAAAAGCTTTAAAGTAAATACCAATGAAAAATATTTCATTAATGTCTGTCAAGCTGAGGAAATACCATCACCCGAAGATATTGGTGAATCCCAATTGACGGAGATTTTGAATTCTGAAGAACCGAGTACTTTTCGCATACCAATGAGTATTTCGGAACCACGCATTACTAAAGATAAATCTAATAATCCGGTAGATGTTGTTGATATAGCAGTTAATCCGAATTTTTTTATTAAAATCGAAAAATCTTTACTATTTCGTGATTTCTTTTTGGCTCTCATTGCCGAAGCATTAAATGATAAATACAATGTTCAGATAAAAGTCGATAAAGCTATTATCTTGAATAAACGTAAATTTATTGGTACTTTAGTATCACATCGGGTACTCAATAATGATGTAAAAAATGTTTTGAATTCTTATCAGAATCCCACTAAGGAAGATTTGGAGAAGTTAAAGTCTTTGGAAACCATAACAAAGGGCCCTAAACCTTTGGTACAGGAAATTGATGCAAATGATTTGAAAATGCTAAAACTCCAAACCGAAGAATTGAAACAACAACAAACTTCTCAATCTATACGTATCAAAAAGGAAATATCACAAGCTGCTTCTTCTATGCCCGATTATAAATTGAGAGCTCGTATTAAGGATGAAGAGGTTGAGGAAGTTCAAGCTGAGTTTTATCTACCCAAATGTGTAAATATGGCTTTTGCGTAAATATTTGCGTAATTTATTCTTGAATTTATTTAATTTTTGCTTTAAGATTTCTTCTCAAGAACTAACTTTGGATATTGGCGAGGATCGTATTTTATTAGAGTCCATGAAGCATGGTTATCTCTTTGATAAATTTGTTAATTATCGTTTAAATCAAGAGAGAGCTCGTGCCATATTTGATAAAACTAATAAGGTTAGTACCTAGTATTTTAAAAGTCTATTTTATTTCACAAATAAAGGGTGTTTTTATAGAGGTATAGAACTTTGAAATAGAATAAAACAAAGTTGAAATTTTTCAAATGACATGAAATTTACTTTATTCGAAAGATAATCTTCTGGCATTATAATTTAAATATGACTTCTGGCATAAGACTGCCACGGCTGGCTCGGACGTAGTCTAATCTGGAGGTCCAATTTTCGATGACTTTTTCCAACATTTGTGGCCGTATATTGGCAATAACGCGGCGAATGTTGTCCGCCAAGTGGTCAATCGTTCGTGCTTATAGGCGTAGACTAGCGACTTCACATATCCCCACAGAAAATAATCCAGTGGCTTTAAATCGCACGATCTTGGAGGCCAATTCACGGGTCCGAAACGTAAAACTATGCGATTACCAAACGATTCCTTCAATAAATCACTTGTGGCGCGAGCTGCGTGACATGTTGCGCCGTCTTGTTGAAACCACAGCTCCTGCACTGTTACGATGACGGCTAGACTGATTGGGGTCTTCCTCTACGCTACGCTCTGCAGCAGCAATGACTTCTTCTGTACGCACTGTACGACGTCTCTGTGGATGCATATTATCATTTAGAGTAAACGTGGTGTGAAAACTTTCCATAGCTAATCGAATTAATTGCTCTGATGGACGATTATGTTGACTGTAAAATGGACGTAGTGCGCGATACGTATTTCGAACAGAACCATGGTTTTCAAAATAAATTTGCACAATTTGGAATAGTTGTTCGGGCTTCAGTCTATTCATGTTGAAATGCCAGCTGACAAAATGGTCGCCAGTTAAAAAAGTGTTGCCAACTCAAAGTTCTATACCTGTATACAAAAACACCCTTTATATTCTGTGATGAATGAAATTCATTTATTGGTTTTAAATAAAGGCTTTACTCTAGTGGATACTTTTCGTAGACGGACTGTAACGAAGCACAATGTATAAACGAGTACCTATATACAATATGATGTATCTGTTTTACATACTAAACAGATGGGTACGGATTTGCGGAAAGTAAAAAAAGTAAATTCTGTTGGAAAAAGAATTTACTCTCCGCAAATCCGTAACCATTTGTTTAGTATGTAAAACAGAGACAACATATTGTATGTAGGTACTATTTTTACACATTGTATGGAGTTACAGTCCGTTTACGAAACGTACCCACTCGAGTAAGGAAGCCTTAAGAATTAAGGCCGAATTATTCTAACGTAAACGTAACGTGGCGCTCTTAATTAATGTTAAAGGAGTAAAAATGAAACAGAATATGCTGTTATTGTCTTGTACCTTTTCACCACATTAAACAGAGAAACGTAAATAAAATCTATTATCAACAGAAATTGATGCCACTAAAATGTCACTCACACTCAGAAAATCCTTCCCGTAACTACATGTCAGGCATTCGTGTAGTTAACGGTATTAGTCATTTTAACTGTAATTGCAGTCATTTTACTATGGGGAAATGTAAAATAACTATTTCTGACAGGTTTTAAAAAATAAACAACCAAAAATACAGTATTTTAGTAACAGTTGTTTTGCGTAGTTACTTTGACAACCTCAAACTAGACTCAGGATATTAAGAAGGTAGAAATGGCTTAAAATGGCAGTTACAATGACAACTAATGTAGTCGAAAAGGCGATGACTGTATTTCTTATAAAAATTTTAAACCATGTAGTCATTTTTAACTATTGATAAAAAAAACTTGTAAAAACAACTATCGAAGCGGTCAAAAACAACTAACCTTAAATGAATACATAAACCATAACAACGAACAACAAAACAATAAAAACAATGAACATAAAACGACTACATAAGTTGTGAAAACTACTGTTTTTAACAGTTATTTTTTCGGTATTTCAAATATACTTCTTAGTAAAAAAAAATATTTTTTCTTTTAATTACAATACAAATTTGTAACAGTGAAATTTCGAACAGTATTCCAGTTATGAGATTTTTATGCATTGGAGATACAACGAAATTTTGTAATTATTATTTGCAAACTATGAACATATCAATAATAACAAATATAAACTAAAAGAGAATTTTTAAAAACGTGACATAATCTTCTATATTGAATAACTAACAAAAATTAACTGTTTAGTGCAAAACTACTGCTTTGGTAGTTGTTTAATAAAAATACTAAAATAACTACTCAACTGTTGAAGTTCAGAATTGTTGGTAAGTTATTTTTGGAATGACTGTCTAAATTAGTCGTTTTTCATTTTCTCATAGAAAAATTACTACAATAGCAGTTAAAACAACTACTACTGTTTACTACCCGAATGACCTACATGTAGTTACTGTAAGAATATTCTGAGTGTATTCATTATATTTAAAAGTAGTAAAGCATTTTATTAAGAATATTTAAGCGATAACGCAGAGGGTTGTTTAATTTCCAATATATTAAACATGCACTCAAATAAAAAAAATCTGTAAAAATTACAGAAAAAACTGTAATTGTTACGGAAAATTTGGCTAATATTAGGCTAGCAGATCGGTTAGCTAATTTTAGCAAAACGTGACTGTAATATGTTAGTAAAGTAAAATTAGTAAAAAAAAAAATTAGTAAAAGTTACTAATTTACTAAGAGCCAGTTTTTGTGAGGACGATCAAATTTAGTTTTACTGCTGTTTAGTTAAACTTTAATAACCCTGCAGGCACACGATCAAGATTTTCTTGATAGTCTTTACATATACTGTTTGTCAAAATATGTAAAAATTGACAGCTGTGACGTAGGCTGCACGCAAGTTGAAAGCAATTTCAATATTTGTGAAAGGAAAAACAAAAACAATTTTAAAAGAATTGTAATCAGCTGTTTTCTTGAACGTAATTTGATACACTCCACTTGAAAGAGAAATCTGATGCAAGCTCGTTTCAATTTTAAAAAGTGTGAGTCAAAAAACAATTTATTTGGCAACACGTTTTGTTTGTAGATTTCTTTAATAACAAATTCCACTTCCTTTTCCGGCTTTTGGACGGCGTGTCTCGGCATGCTGCTGGACTGTTGAGTCTAGCCATGTGCAAACCGTTCGGATTCCTTTGGAGACATCGTTTACTCCTCCATTGCAAAGGCAATTTTTGTTTTGTGCGCGTGTTGGTCTGATGGAATTCGTTCTTTTTATGGCGAATTGGTGCCTCATCTCGCTGAGCCTCCATTGCGAGGGCAATGGTTGTGTATGTGTTGCTGATGTTCCTGTTCGTCTGATTTTGATCATCTCATAAATATCATGCGTTTCGGGTTAAACGCTTACTATAACTTGGCAATTTGTGTATTGATTATACCGCCATTAACATTTAATAACTCAAAAAAAAAAAAAAAAAAAAAAAAGTGTGAGTGTATTGGTAAAAAAGTGTGAGTGGATTAAAACTTGATAGGCAAAACTTGATCGTGTAACCATCAAGTAAGATATAAACTGCTTTTAAACCTCCATGCTGTTGTTCAGTGATGGTTTAAAAAATCTCAAATTAAATAAGATTACAATATTTTACACCAAAAAAAGTAATGCCATTTTCAAAATAAATATGGTAGCACTTGCGAATGTCAAAAATGAAAAACAAACAAAACAACGCGCTTAGAAAAAAATGTTTGTTTATTTTGTGCCCAACAATTCATTATATAAATCATTAAAAAATCCATAAAACTAAATAGAAACGCTTACCAAGTAGTTGAATTTTTAATGTGTGGTCCTATGTGCTCCAACACCATATAGCATTGATAAAACTCCAAATCATTAAATATATGAAAATCATTTGGACGAGTTCGAATTGTTCTTGGTTTTCTGATTATGGTTATTTTTAAATTAGCGTAAATTTCCGAATCGCTATAATCCTCGTCATCTAAAGAAAAAAACATTTTCAAAAATTTCTTATATATTGTTTTTTTTGTTTTTACTTTTACTTAACAGCTGTTTTATTTATTTATAATTTTCATTCACAGCTGTTATGTTTTGACAACTCAAATCTTAGTCTAAACGGCCGGTTAAACTACAATTAAACTAAAATAAACTTGATCTCAAAAACAGCATTTTAAGGGTAAACTTCGTTAAAACTATAAACAATGTTGAACTACATCCCAAAAACTAGCTCTAAAATTTTAGTTCAAAAAATTCCATTTAATATAACACATCAAATAATATGCAGATAATATCAATTAAATTCAGGGAATCCTATTTTTAGTAAAAAAAACACCATTTGTAATTCAGAAAATTCTGCTTAATTATAGTGAAAATTAATTTGAAATTACCGATTTTAAATTGATGTTCCAGAATTTAAAATAATTTTTGAATTTCCAAAAGAAACCGAATTACAAAAAAAAATATATTTTTAATTTCAAATGGAAAATCAGAATTTTAATATATTTTTCTAAATTTAAATAAATATTCAGAATATTAATTGAAATTTAGAGATGGTGTACATTTCGTTTAGATAAATTAAAAATTATCGATTTTTGTAAATTAATCAAAGTCATCAAAAATTCTTGTAAATGCTATACATATTCTAAAATAAAAAAATATATATTTTTATTTATATCGATTTGTTTAAAGACTGACAATCATAAATAAAAAAAATATGTTTTGGTCTAATCTTATCAATAATAAATAAAATTAATTTAACATGATTAAAATTATTTTCACAAATTTTATGAAATGATGAATATCTATGAATTTTTTATGTAACTCTTCGTCGTGTTATGAAAACTTCAATAATAATAATTGATGGCAAACGATTAATGAAACATTTTCATCAATATGATGAAACTTTTTTCCCCCCTCAAAGAAAAAGCTTCATCATATCTATGAAGTGTTGTATCAATTTTCGTCCAATGTAACGTTTCATAGTATTTATGAAACATTTCATAAGATTCAAAATCCATTTCATCATATTTATGAAATATTTTAGTAAATATATGAAGGATATTTTGTATTAGTAAAGATTTCATTATTTTTGTGTAGAAAAAATAATATAATTCAGTCTATTCATGTTGAAATGCCAAACCAAACTAATAAACATAAATCACTTGACAGCTGACAAAATGGCAGCCAGTTAAAAAAGTGTTAAAAGTTCCCTCGAAATTTGTTCCCTTTGTCTAATCATTCACTCGTGAATAGCATAATACAATTTCAGGGGAAATTCACGATATCAATTTTCACTTGAGTGGGAATGAAAATTACATGGGAACAAACATTTCACTTTTTATTCACTATAGGGGTGAATAATTAAATATTAAAATAAACATTAATATATTTTAACTTTAACTCGAGAAAATTATTATTTCGCGGTCATTCTCCAAGAAAAAAATTTACCAAATTCATAATAGTTTCGATATTCATTTTTCCTCCCTGTTTTCAGAAATGTTTCTAAATCTTCTAAATTTGATGGGGTTTTAAAAGCTCCTATAGAGTAGCAGCATCTATCAAAAACTATAAATGAGCCTCGTTTATTCTAATATGAGTGTTATTTCTTACACCACACCATTATTTATACCCCGCCATATTTAACTGTTGGCAGTTGAATTCTAGGTGTATATCCTAAGAATCAAAACCAATTATTAAACATCAAAAGAAGCGATACCGTTATTTTTTTTTTTCGAGCCGTACTCGAATATCATATGACAGCGTTGCATTTTTTATGCTCCGCAACTGTATATTATTAAAAATTTAAATTTATAAAAGATAAAGATAGAGATATATAAAATTAAAAATGAATAATAAATCGATAAAATGCGAATAAATTAAATAAAGAGCATTTTTAAATTGAATAAAGCTCATTGTTAAAACAACAAAATAATTATTCAATTTGATTAAATAAATTTAATAAAATAACTAATTTCTGTGAAAAAAAATTTTCAATATTTCGTCAAAATAACAATCAACAAGTAGTTAAACGTAAAAAAATACATTTACTAAACAATTTGTTAAAATGACGGACAGGTTTTTTTGTTATATAGTGATCACCTCTGTTTTTAGTTCAGTGTGTGTTTAGTGGGTTAAAAAGAGACAACAAATTTGCTTTACTCTTCATATTCATTGAATTCTTTATAAGAAGTTACACTACGTTTACGTTCGAGTAATGAAGCCTTTATACCTCAAACTTTATCAACTTTTTAATTGGTTAATGTAACAATTTACCATATATTTGCCTTTTTAAAAGATATGTAATGAATTTTTGTTTTTCAGATGCTACAAATTCGCATTCCTGTTATATCCGCTCAGTAATTGAAATTTCAAATGGTCAGTTGGTTTACTTTTAAAACATTTCATTAATATTTTGTGCTAGTACTCTTACAATTCTTATTTCAATAAAAAATTTAATTAAATATTAATCATTAATCATATCATTAGCTTTTTAAACCACTTCATAATATTATTTAATAGTAATAATGGTTAATTAATTGTGTAAGTATAAGGTTGTTCACAAGGGGGGGGTGTACTAAATGTTGTGATATGTGTTGTATAGTCGAATCAGAAATAGAGATGCTAAAATTTTATTTTAAAATATGCAATAATAGATAATAGTACGATACATGAACCATAATTTTCAAAATAAATTTGCACAATTTGAAAGCGTTGTTCAGTCGTCAGTCAGTCTATTCATGTTGAAAGTGGCCGCCAGTTAAAAAAGTGTTTCCAACATAAAATTCAATACCTATATAAAAAACACCCTTTACATAAACCAGTCCCCTTGTTACCATATGGTAACAGGACATTCTGACTGTCCTGGGGGCAGAATGAAAAACGGGATTACAGTTTTTTATACTGAGGTCATTACCAAACCATATGAAAAACATCTTTTCAAAATCCAACAAAAAAATTTCCACGGTGTTTCGGGTTAATATGTATTGTTTTTTTCTTATATTCTCGTTTTGCATAATTAACACAAAATTTTAATTATTTGTACACTGAGAGAATGATCAGTGTGATATCAATGAATTTTTGCATTAGATTTATGAAGTGTGATTAGTATTCGTCCATAGAAACTTTTCATTAAATTAATGCAGTTTTTCAAAAAAATTTTTGAAATATTTAATTTTATTTATTATACATTTCATACGCCTAATGAAAAAGTTTTATTAAATTTATAAAGCTTTTTCATTAATTTTAAGAAATTTTTTCATTCATTTTGTGAAGAAAACTTCATCAGTTTACTGAAAAATTCACAAAAACTCGTTCACGAAAATTCTCGCTGTATAGTGAACAATACGCAAAACCCAAAACCTATATCACGTAATAACAGTTTGCAAATAAAATTTAAGAGAACACTTAAATGGAATTGAGTAGCTTGGGTCCTCTTTATTCTATATGCTCGTTGGTCAAACACTAAATAATATTATAAGTGATTTTTTACGAAAAGCTATGAAAAATTATATAAAAATATGAAAAATAACTAAAAATTTGAATTAAAAATATGCATTAAAGCAAAATAAGTATAAAAAGATGATTTAAAGCGAAATATGCATTTATAGCAAAATATGCATTAATAAATCGATGTCAGTTTAAAGCAGGAGTGCCCAAAAGTTCCTTATGGAAGAGCAAACACCAATACATTTAAAGAAAAACTAATTTTTATTCAATATTTTTTGTTGTAAAAACCAATCCATACAAAGAAAAAAGAAAAAAATATTTCAATGTTTACCAGCAAAGCATAAGAAAGTGTTGTTGCTTTGCGCTTGCGTGTATAAAGTGAAGAACGACAAAAAAACTAATAAGACAAAGTTGTTTGTGTATTTCGTATTGTATTTCGTATTGCTGAGCGCTCTATATGTGTATTAAAACACACAGCCTATAGCTAAGTGTTTTTACAAAACAATTGAGTACCAAGCGCATAGGCCGTGGGCAAACCTGGTTTAAAGTAAACTCTTTGATTTCAAATATATTTTCTTTATCCTGTTCTCAGACTTAAGTAAAAAAACATGGACTTGCATGAACTTCCGGTTCCTGCTTATAACTAAAATATTTCTCAATGCTTTAAGATTATTAACGTCAAAACCACAGAATAATATTTATTGCTATTACTTTGTAATATAATTTGTATTATATTGTCAGATGCAATGACAAGTGTGATAACAAAATATTACTTTTGCAAGCTGTATTTTATTAGACCAAAGTTTTTGTGACGACAGGTTTAGTTAAACCGAAAATGAATTTAGGCAGTAATTTTCAAGTTTATTATATTTATTTTATTACTATAGTTCATTCTATTATTTAAGTTTATTATTACATTCGTGACGTAAGCGGGAACAAGTGGAGATTAAAGGCATAACCCCGATTTTTTTGACCCTAAGTAGTACTTTTTAAGATGATTTAAAAAAAAACTGTTTTGTCGGCGAAGCCCTCTTGCGGCTGTGCAAGGCATTAAAGGTGGAAAAGATTTTTTAAATTCTATCAAAACGTACGTTTCCGACCACGACAATATATATATCATATGGAAGCTCTTTAAAATATATTTCCATGGAGTTCAAATTAATTAACCTATTACAGCCCAATTTTAGTGTTTTTGACTCTAGTTTTTTGAAGAAAAGGGATCCCCACTAAAAAAATTCTATATTAGTATTAAAAAAAATTGCATAAATTGATAGCCAATTCAACAAGCTTTAAATAAAGGTATAATACGCCACCATATCTCTTGAAATAAATAAGTTATTAAATGTAAAAGTTGGACAATGTTTTTTTGAGGTTTTTCTTTACTATTTATGTCTATGAAGCATGGATGGTAACCGATTCGATGTGGGTATAGGTATTTATTTTATTTCCGTAACGGTATTTTTGGGGTAACGATATTTCAGTTATTTTGGTAACGCTTTTTTAGCGTTAACGGTATTTTTAAATATTTCGGTAATGGTATTTTAGCAATAACGGTATTTTAGTAATTTCGGTAATGCTATTTTGGGTATAACGGGTTTTCAGTTATTTCGGTAACGGTATTTTAAGGGTAACGGTATTTTAGTTATTCAGTTAGTTTAGTTATGCACACCAATATTTTTAGCCCCATTATGCCCGAGTTAAAATTACTGTCGAGTTTATGATCAAACTTTGGGAAAATATATCTATTTACAGCGACTTTTCTTTTCAGATCTCGTCAGATTAATTCGGTAACGGTTAAAATATCGCTATTTCAATTATTTCGGTGACGGTATTTTAGCGATAACAGTATTTCAGTTATTGCGATAACGGTATTTTAGGGATATTGATATTTTAGTTGAAACGTTAACAGTATTTTTACGGATAACGATATTTTAATAATTTCGTTAACGGTATTTTACTGATAACGATAGTCAGTTGAAAGGGGTTTGAATCGATAACGGTATTTGAGCGGTATTTCCTGCCATCCCTGCTATGAAATTATTCATAAAAAGTCATCCCCTAATAGGCTAATGTTCTAGCGATTTTGTTTGAAAACGTTGAATAATTTCAATATTAGTTTTGGAAGCACATCCCCATAACTGGACACTAGAGAGGTGTTCAAAAAAATGAAAGTGAGTTCTAAAGTCAACGATTGGGCTAGCTTGGTTCCTTTGTACATAAAAACATTTAATATGAAGTTTGGTGCCGATCGGACAAAGAAAAGTTGAGGCGGAAATCGATTGAAAATTGACAGTGTGTTTTGTATGGGCAAAAAATGACTTTTTTGCATTTTTTCAAAAAAGAAATAATATCGAAGCAGTTTTTGTGCCATATTATAAATTAATCGAGATGAAGACACAAAAACGTTTTCAAAAAGATATAAAAATCCAAAATCGGTGTAGAATTAACCCAGTAATAAATAATGCCCCAGACCACTAATGTGCCAAATACCACTTGATCACAAATTTCGAGCCCACATTCTTAACGTTTTCGAAATTAATTACCGAAATATTTTTTTTTTTACTTAGTGGACTCATTAACTGTGAGATATGAAATATATTATTTTTTGGATGTCGTTAACCTGTCGTCAAAAACCAAAAATATTTTTAGGGTATTTTTCAAATCTCCAAAATCAAATTTAAAAAAAATTTTGTTCAACAAAAATGGAAAAAAATAATTTTGCACACTAAGGTTTTATTAAGCATAAAATTCTAAATTAAACTACCAAAAATTATACATATCCCCCGGTTAATTTAGTTAGGGCACCTATTTAAATTCGGCGGATTTCGAGGAAAATGGCATTTTTTGCACAAAATTTAATATAAGGGTAAAATTTTTCTACTTTTGACAAGTACCAATTAATGCTATTTGGGGTTTGATAACACAATCTTTGGTTCTATGATTAAAACTATGAGAGTTTATTAGAGATACTGTTAAAATATCTGTGGACGTTTTTTTGCTTCTCCTGTAAAAACGTAAATATGTTAGAGGCCATTTAAACGGAGCAATTTTTGCAGGCAACGTTGCCTGCAATTATTGTTTGTAGGCAAACGGGGTAGAGAAGCAAGCGGGGTAGCAAAAATTGCACGGTTTTCGTTTTCAAGATATTTTTTGACATTTCTTTTTCTATCGTTCGTATTATTGTTAATTTACTTTATTCGTATTCGGCTTCTCAAGTGTTGTGTATCGAAAATATTTCGTAAAATAAAAAATAAATAATGTGGAATAGAGAACTATTTATATATTATTTTATATATATATATTATATTTTTTAATTATTACGAATAAATTAAATTTCAACGAATGAACAATTAAAGAAGATTGGCAAAATAAACGTCAAAAAAAATTGCATACAAAAACTGCTCGTGTAAATGTTCATGATTTTTTAGAATCAACTTTAAAAGAGAATTCAAAAATTGCCTGCAATTAATTTCTTCGTTTAAATGGCCTCTTAGTTACGTCCTTTTGAATTTTAGGGTGACGAAATAACCAAACAATTTTGTTTAACAATAAACCCCTATTAATAATCTTAAAATAGCGACATTTGGATTTTAAACAAATGAAAGAATAAACTAGTACATACATGCATTAAAT
This sequence comes from Delia radicum, assembly GCA_021234595.1. Classification (NCBI taxonomy): domain Eukaryota; kingdom Metazoa; phylum Arthropoda; class Insecta; order Diptera; family Anthomyiidae; genus Delia; species Delia radicum. The sequence continues at coordinate 140,890,212 of CM037854.1, forward strand.
TTGTTTTTAACAATTTTTTTTTTTTTTTACCCTCCACAACGAATCCTTTCAAATGAAACAACAAAAAAATATTTATAAAAAAAAATATGTTTCAGGTGAAGACAAAATTTTGAGGTGAAAAACTGTGGTGAAAAAAAAATTGAATTGAATTTTAATTATTCATCTCTTAGCATTTGATGGTTTAGATTTACCTTCACACTTTCACCCATAACTTTTGAACCGCTGAACCGATTTTGCTCATTTTCGATACCAAACATTTTGGGAAAATGTACATCATTGTGTGCATTAGGTATTGCATTTTCGTGTCGTGATTGCCATTTTAACAGACAGACAGAAGGATATCGGTAAATCGTTTTAAAACTAAATAAGGATGAAGAATATATGTGTAAACTTTATGGGGTATTATTCGTCGATTGTTTATTGGAGAGCCGCACCGACCAAAAACATTTTTGCGAGAAAAACGATAAAGAAAGTTTACAACAAAATTATTAAATTTCTACAAGATAGGTTTTCTTTTTTGTTTGCTATATCTATAGCTGCATTTATTATAAACAATATTGTTAATTTTTACGCCTTTTTGCACTGCGTATCCAGAGTTATTAACAATTTTTAAAAAAAAAATATTTTTTTTATTATATGGCCTATAAGCCGTTTTTATAACAATTTATTGTTTTTCTTTCAAGTAGGTCAAAAGTTTTTTTTTCTTTTAACCATTATAAAACTAGGTTGTCATAGTGCAAACCAATGCTTAAACTTTTTAATCGTTTTTTGTTTTATATGCGCTTGCTTATTTCAAATGTGTCAAATCAAGATTGACGAATAATGTTTTTATTTTTCTATAGAAAGTTTGACTCATTGGCCAAAAAGTGGTCAATACACCATACCAATGTTAAGAAATTTGTAAAAAATAGGGAATACGCAAGCACATATCGGGCTGGATATCTCCTAATTGATACGAGGTATATAAAAACGGATTAAAGATTTAGAAAGAGGACACATTAATCATATATAATCAATTCCCAACCAACTCAATTTTGCCAGAAATGGTCTATAGGTCTCGCCAATATTCATACGACGTATTGTCGATGTGTTACAAACGGAAAGACAAACTGACATATACTCACATAACAGTGTGTGTGCAGCACACAAAAGAATGAAAAAAAAAATCACCTGCAGATTTTCTATTTGTTAAACTAATCGAATTTATTTTTTAATTTTCAGATAAAAAGGTTACATGATTATTTTAGAAATAGTTTTTCAGCAAATGAAACTTTGTTTCAAATACTATTTTATGTCTTTTTTATATTATTATTCCATTATGTAACTTCCAGTGGCAAATATTGCAGTGATTAGTTTTTTTTTTTAGTTCAGATTCCCTTCGCCCGCTCCCCACTATAATGAACTATGTACATTTATTTGCCATCCAATTTAGCATATAATTTGGGTACATAATCATCCCATTCAGCCTGATAGAAATTACCGGCAATTGGTTTGCCCAGGGCATATTTCTTAGCAAATGTGGCAATTTTGAAACAACCACGACCATCGCCACTGTTGTCGGGCAAACGTGGTTCTTCAAAAGTTAATTTTTTATTTTGTTTGAAAACCAAAAAGACATAACGATGTAGACCAGTACCCTCGGGTGGTCCTGATCCAATATAGTCGGACAATACATCACCGTCGGCAATATTGCAACCGGGCACATTTCCCACTAGCCAATGATGCCATTCACGGTAAGTGGCTTCCTTGCGACTTGGCGCATCCGGATCTGTCATACAAACAGTATAAAATGCATTGGCATCAGCATTCCAGCTTAACTGTGGCTTATTTTGAACTTGAGTGGGCGTCAAGACATTGCCCTCTTTAACTTGAACATCGCCACCATAGCAGACATTCAGAAGCTCAGTGGGAGCGGTATCAATAACATCGGGAACAACTTCGTGTTCGGCGAAACTTTTCAAAGGAGCTGACATTTTCGCAAAATTTCTTTTCGCTTCAGTCGACGAAATGGAATTTATGGAAAATTTAGTTGCGTTACAAAAACAAACCGGCAAAGTAGAAGAATTTTTTTGACTGGTATAAAGTTGTCTGCTGACAGCAAACAGGAAACTTCTCGTTTTTGCAAATGCGTGTGTTTGTTGTATTTGTTGCGGCGTAGCAGCTGCAAAATATCTACATACAATTTTTGTATATGTTGCTGTAGTCCAACGAGGCAATCGGGCACAATTTGCAAACATTTTTTTTTTAATGAAATCTCGTTTTAAAACACAACCGGCAATTGTGTAGTGACAAAAGCACTTAAAAAGTGTTATTTTGATGTAGAAGGCAGTGCAGTCGGCGGCGCCTCAGTTGACTGAAAAAGCTCGGTGGCAGAGCTTTTTCACATAGAGTTGTGTTTGATAGTTAGGTAAACTTGGCAGCACTGTATGGAAAAAGAATGATAACCCAACAAGCAAACTGATTCTAATCCAGTAAGCAATGGCATCACTAATATTTATCTTAAGGTACCCACCCATACACTACGCAATATTATTGTGCAAAATATTACCAGTGTATATGTCAATGTATTCGAAAAAATCAAAAAGGTTTTAATTCTTATTGCGCAACCACGAAATGTGAAAAATATTTTATAGTGTTTTGGACCCATTGCACAATTTTTATATCCTTCCACAACAGAACAAAATAAAGGTGCTATATTTTGTGCAAAAGTATTGTACATCTTATTGTACTGTGTAGGGCAAAATGACAATAATATTGCAAAGTGTGTGGGTTCCTATAGTCTGAATGCTGTATTAGAAATGAATTATAAATTTGAATTTGTACACACAGAAAAAAGTTTACATAAGTTTCAAGTTAGTTTTACAAAGTTCTAGTAAAATATTTACAAATTTTTGTAAAATACGTACAAGCCTAGTAAGATTTTTTTTTATTAAATATTGGAAGGTCGAATAAATATAACATTAAAATTAAATAAAAATACTCAAAAAATATTTTAATAATTATAAAGAAACATGAGTTAGGTAAAAAAAAAACTATTTCTTGCATTTCCTTCATTAGGATTTTAAATGCAACTTTAAAACTAGGTATCTATCAAAAAAAACCAGAACGTTAAAATAACGAAATGAACATATGAACTAGAAGAGCGAATGTTGCTGAACTAGGTCATATTGTTCAATTGAGAGAGTAGTTAAATTGAACTAGTTCGTTCACGAACTACACAACTCTAGTAAAAGAATTCTAAGTGCATATTTTTCTAATTTTTAGTTTATTTCTAATTTAACTAATTGTCTATACAAACTATTAGAACTGTTGCAAAAGAAGGGTGGAGGTGTTGTGTTTAACTATCTACAAAAGAAAAAATAAAAGGTTTTCTCTAGTTTTAAACAAGAGATAACAAATCAAAGTTAATAATAATTATATGCTCCAAAAAACAAATATTCCAATTGTATAGTTAAACAATAAAAGATTATTGAGAACAAACGTATGTAAATGTTGATAGTGAGTCACTAATAGCAATTATTTTGTTATTGTTAATCATATTTATTGTTTCCACCACCACTACAGTCGAGGAAAGTTAATTTCACAGGCGCTTAGCAAATGTCTAGTGAAGCCCCGCAAGTGGGGCAATCTGCCTCTTCGGTTAGCATTAGCACAAGTACTTTAGCATCTACACTAAATAAATCTTCAGCGGCATCTTCATTAGCAGAACTCTACGCCCAACTGATTTCTATATTGGCTGTGGTTTAGCCATCACTTCATGTTTCTTTATCGGTTCCAGTTTTATTATTAAGAAAAAAGCATTAATAAGCCTTAGTCGCCATGGCGAAGTTAGAGCAGCAGCCGGTGGTTATGGGTATCTCAAGGAGTGGATATGGTGGGCTGGATTATTAACAAGTAAGTAAGAGATATAATACACTTAACTTATGTTGTGAGCCGTAGCTGACGACAATTAAGGACAGCTGATGGTTTCCCTTGGATTTCCATAAAATTTGGTTATGTTGTAGAGAAGGGCACAATAAATAAGAAGGTGTACCTCTTTAGCTGTCCAATTTCAAGTTTAAGGGCTGAATTAGTCAGCTGTTTTGTTAGTAGTTTATGCAACGTGATTTTTGTTAAAAATGTACTAACCATAAACCAAAACAACTGATTCGTTACGGCACGAAACGGCAAGACTAATTCTAGCTTGAGGGTTCAAATTTGTCTTCAAAAGCAACCCAAATTTCCGCTATTTGCGTTTTTTTTTTTTCAAATTTCTTCATAGAAACAACATACAAATGAACGGTATTTGGATGACCTTTCCAAGGAAGCATTCTAATATGATTCATTGGATCGCATTCATTGAATTTGTTTTTAAACATCATACAGTGGGCGAAACTCCTTTGGGCTCAACAGTATTTGTTGGATTTTAACAAAAACGTTAAAAGCTAGGAAAAATCTAAAAAAAAAAATAATCCTTATTTGATAAATTTCCAATGAGAGGCCTGCTAACTTCTCTCACATTAACCAAAATTTAGGGCGTAACCATAGTTATGATTGTGAAATATATATGGAAATATTTGTGGTTAAACTTAAACACTGGTAATTTTTATATTATATTACATGTTCCGCACGAAAAATATACAATATGTTCAACCAACTTTTTTTTTCGTTGCCTATTAGGCGATATGGGCCAAAATTTGTTTAGAGCGAATCTCATGAAAGATAATAGCTACAGTTCAAAAATGACACTTTTTGTGCTTTTACTTAAGAAGATATGGTGATTTTCTCAAAGTTTATTGAAAATACTTCTTCTTCAATATATACTATTTAAATCTAAAGGTTTTCCTACTACTACTAAATTTAATCTTCCAAATTTCATAAAAATCTGTTCATACGTTTTCAACTTAGAGGTATCCTTTTGGAATCCTGTGTGTTCCTGTACCAAGAGAAGAGTATTTTTGAAAAGCTTAAGCTTCTCTCTTACTTTGTGTTTACTATCAACGGTTTCTCGTCAAGATAAATATTTTGTTAAGTTTTTTGAAAATTGTGTTAATTTCACAATATTTATTTTTTGAAATTTTGAGAAATTTTAACTTTAATTTAATATAATTTTGGTTTATTTAAAAAAAAAACCAACCGAGCCAATTGGGCTATATATAGTTGGTATACCAACATTAACAATCAACTTCATTTTATCACTTAAAACTATAAAACCTTAAATATCCATATATTCTAACAATATAAAACAGTTTGTATATAGCAAGTTTAACTTACAAAAATTAAAGTAAACAAGTTTAAAAGAATTATAATATGACATAAACGCACTTTAACAATTGTTCGCTTCCAAACCGTGCACTGCACATAAAAAAATAATTTACAGAATATTTTGTAAATTTAGTTTTCTATCGAAATAATTTCTTATTACAAAACTCTTATTTAAAATACTCTGCCGAGGCGGGCTTGCCGGTTAGATGACTAACCATAGCTACACTAAAAAAAAGTGTTGCAGTTACTACATGACAGTTGTTTGTGAAGTAATCAGAAGTAGTTGTTGTTAACTGCAACTACAGTTGCTGTTCTATGAAATTATACTAAACAACTATTTTTATTTTATTAGTATTTTTTATACTTTTCAATACAAATTGGTTACATAAAAAATACTGAGCTCTTTAAATTGGCGAAAGGTGCGGACCAATTAGAGTGCTGGGGGGAATACAGAGATGCACTGAGATCTTACAAGCGTGACATACGTAGGGCTAAGCGAAGCTCATGGCGAGACTTCTGCGGCAACATCGAAGGGTTTGGGGAGACCACCAGACTAAGGAAGATGCTTGCTAGAGATCCGTCTATGCCAAGCACTATATGTACGGAGAATGGGGAGTGGACAGGAGGTAGCGGGGAGACTCTGAATGTACTGTTAGATACTCACTTTCCGGGCTGCACTGACCTGTCTACCCTTGTTGAACCGGATATCTATCCGGAGAATACTGATGACGGCTTGATCACCCGGGAAAGGGTCAAATGGGCTGTCGACTCTTTTCAACCATATAAGTCACCTGGGCCGGACGGTATATTTCCGGCCTTGCTGCGTTATGGTGGCCACTGTTTGGTATCGTGGCTGGCCGAAATTTTCAGGGGTTGTCTGAGACTTGGATATGTGCCTGTATCCTGGAGGACAGCAAATGTTTTATTTTTACCGAAATCGAGTAAAAGCAATCACTTGTATCCAAAGGATTATAGGCCAATTAGCCTTACCTCATTCCTCCTGAAGACTTTGGAGAGAATTTTGGACTTCCATGTTCGAGAAAGCTTGGAGCCTAATTTTCTATGCGACAACCAGCACGCTTACACGAAGGGAAAATCTGTGGAGACAGCACTCCATTCGGTTGTTTCACAGATAGAAAGGGCCCTTCATTATGGGGAATTCGCCCTGGGAGTCTTCCTTGATATAGCTGGTGCTTTCAATAATGTGCATACAGATGCAATTTTGGAGTGCTTGGCAGGAACGGGAGCTTCTTTGGGGGCTGTAAATTGGGTAAGCAACCTGCTGGGATGCAGGATAATCTCAGCGGATTGGGGAAGCGCCAGACTGCAGAGGGTGGCGCGTAGGGGAACTCCCCAAGGAGGAGTTCTCTCCCCTTTGTTGTGGACACTTGTTGTTAACGGACTTCTCGAGGAGCTTAAGTACGATGCGGCTTCAACGACTGTGTATGCAGACGATGTAGCCGTCATTGTCACTGGCAAATACCTGGATGTCGTCAGTTCTGTAATGGAGACTACACTTGGGATCATTAACAGGTGGGCGACCAAAGTGGGACTGGGCGTAAATCCAGAGAAGACGGATTTGGTACTTTTCACTCATAAGACCAAGGTGGGCCCGTGGACCACACCTAGGCTAGGGGGAACCAATCTTGTTTTGAAGGACCACACAAAGTACCTGGGGGTCATATTGGACAGCAAGCTGTCGTGGAAACTCAATGTAGAGGAGAGAGTTAAAAAGACTACAAATGCGCTCTATGCATGTAAACGAATGCTAGGCAAGACTTGGGGTCTATCTCCCAAACTCATGCACTGGGTTTACACGGCAGTGGCTAGGCCAATTTTACTCTATGGAGTACTTGTTTGGTGGAAAGCGTTAGAGAAAATGTCTTACTGTAGGCGGCTTGAGAGCGCGCAGAGACTCGCTGAACTTTGTATAACAGGCGCACTTCGCAGCACGCCTACCGCGGCACTGGATGTAATCCTAAATCTACAACCGATTAATCTAGTGGCGGAGGGCGCCGCCAGGAAATCCGCCGTTCGCCTTTGTGCTACGGGGAGATTTACGACGAGACCTTATGGTCACGGGATGATTATTGAGGATAGGATCTGTAGCAGTGACTACACCATCCCGAAAATTGGCTTCACCACTGGCTTGCGTGTTACCCTGAGTGAATACGGCTGGTTGGCAGGCCTTCGTCCTGACCACAGAACCTTCAACTTCTTCACTGATGGTTCAAAGATGGAGGAGGGGGTCGGGGCAGCGGTTTTCTGTCGAGAGCTGGGTATCGAGGAGTCATATAAACTTCCCGATTACTGCAGCGTCTTTCAGGCGGAAGTTATGGCGGCCAAAATGGCTGCTGACCTTGCTCTTGTTTCTGAAACGGAGGGCAGTTACGTTAATTTCTTTATTGACAGTCAGGCGGCTATCAAAGCTATCGCCGCCAACTTGACCTACTCTTCGATTGTCCAAGAGTGCAAGAACTCTCTAGGGAGACTTGGGTCCGGAAGGAGAGTCCACATCTATTGGGTTCGTGGGCACCGGGGTATTGATGGGAATGAGGTTGCGGATGAACTGGCTAAACGGGGAGTCCATTTGCCAGTTGAAATGGCATTGGACGTTCGCGTGCCACTTCGGTCTCTGAAAAGGGATGTAGAATCCACGATGATGCGAAGAGCTGATGCGGTTTGGAGAAATACCGAAACATGCAGAGTATCTAAAGTCATGTGGAAATCCTACGATCCCGTAGCGACCGAACTTTTACTGTCCTTGTCCAGGAGCGACTGTAGACTTCTTGTGGGGATTTTAACTGGTCACTGCTGGACGGCAGTTCTTGCCAAGAGAGCGGGAAGGCTGCAGAGTGACGAATGTAGATTCTGTGGGGTACCGGGGGACAGAGAGACGGTGGAACACCTAATGTGCCACTGTCCTGCTCTTGCACGCTCAAGGGCGAAATGTTTAGGGGACCACCTATTCCGCGATCTGGGAGAAATCTCAGAAATCGGAATCTTGAGACTTCTAACATTTGCTAAGAGGGTGTGGGGAACTCTGGCTACCATCACTAACGACTGACCTAACGTGGGGGTTATCGTTCCTTATCTGGTAACGCTAGGGACCTAATGGTCTATGCGGGGTCTTTGACCGGCCAGCTCAACCTAACCTAACCTTATATGTATTTGGTTTTGTGCTACAAAATTAAATTATCTATCTTCTATCTTCTATATATATAAAATTGAATGTGTGTTTGTTTGTACCTTATAGGAGACCAAACCTCTGGACCGATCTTCACAGCCTTTAATTGGGACTCTGACATGATTAATAGGGTACTTTTTTTTTGACCACGCCCACTTTTACGCCCACTTTTTTTTAATTATATAATTGCTCCCATATAGTTTTTAACAGATTTACTTCAAATTGTATACACATTATACTCCAGGCGAGGTAGAAATAAATATTTCTTACCCCACGCCCCCTTTTACGCCCCTTTTTACGCCAAATTTTGTTTGAAAGTTGCATTGTTTTCTGTACAAATTTGTTCCTTCCAACGATTTTTTTTATTTGGTAGTATATTGCTCTTAATACTGTTAACGTCGCCATATAACTATGAACCACGCCCACTTCACCGCCCCCTTTTTTAATTCAGATACTTACTTATACCACTAACAATGTTTGCATAATACTTTTTTTGTAATATGTGTTTACCTAAAGTTTTATACACTTTTTATCTACAGGTAAGGTAGCCATACATTTTTTTATTACCAAATCCCCCTTTTTCGCCCCATTTTTTAAATTATAATTAATCTGCTTTCAATCTATATTATATACATATAAAATGGAATGTATGTTTATTTTTTTGTTTGTTTGTTCGTACCTTATAGAAGACCAGACCTCTGCACCGATCTTCCTGAAATTTTCACACCATTTAACTGGAACTCTGGCATGATTAATAGGCATGATTTCGATCACGCCCACTTTTTTTTTAATTATGTAATTGCTTCCTTATAGTTTTTAACACATTTAATTCAAATTTTATACACATTATATACTCCAGCCAAGGTAGATATAAACGTTTCATACGCCACGCCCCTCTCACGCCCCATATTGTTTAAAAGTTTTAATCTTTTTGTCCTCTGTACAAATGTATTCCTTTCAACGGATTTTTTTTTTCAAATAATGTATATGGCAATTCATTTCACTAATTAAGAACGGTTATGATTGGCTGTCTTAAGAATAAATACTATTTCACCAAACGGGAGCTATGTTTGCAGCCATTCAAGTTTTAACTTTGATCGCGTCTATTTGACTAATTACAATAACGATTCTGATTGGCAGGTTAAAGAAAAATTATTCTATTTTAGCAAGCGGGAGCTTTGCTTGCATGCCTTGCATTTATTTAACTATATAAACACTTTTTATTTCATTTCATAATGATGGGGGTAGCGAAGCACACCGGGCTCAGCTTTTTATTATAAAAAAAATATATTTATTTATTTATTAATTCATCAATAATACAAAGCCTTCTAAGCCAAAAACTGTATTACATAGCAATACTCCTGAGAAAGAATCTTAAACATAGAATATCTTACAAAAATAAAATATAACAAATAATTAAAATTAACAGTCTTATACTCAACAACTTAACATATTGGCTCCCCAGCCGTAATATATACACAAAGCAATATTATAGCAACATAAATTATTAAAGAAAAAGTTACGCCCAATCATTGGCAACAAAGTCCAAAACCGCAAAAAAACAGGATATATCATTGACACGAAATTTTTACTTAATTTTGTTATCTTATTTTTAATGTATTACACATTAGACAAACTAAGGTCAGCTAACTTATGTCAATGTAGCCAAAGTTTAGTGATAACTACAGTAATGAATGTTAAATTTATATGAAAATATCTGTGGTTAATTAAACTCGGCTATTTTTAGAAATGTTATTAGCATTAAATAAAATTTTAGGCAGGGCAACGTCTGCCGGGTCAGCTAATTAATACAAATAACATTTGAAGGCAAAACAACGTTTGCCGGGTCAGCTAGTTTCTTACAAAATTTATGTATCTTTTTTTTAAATACATGTTCATTTCTTTAATTTTTAATACAAGTATGATATAATTTTTATTAAAAATAGTGTTTTTTCGACCTCTAATTGCGCAATGAAAATGAAAATTATTCAAGTTCGAGGCCATACTATATATTTCTTTATTTGAATATTGTAATAACAAATAATCTATAGACTTTTTGTTTTCAAATTTGTTAACAAATTTTTTGAAAATTTTTAATCCTGAGTTATCAAATAATTACTTTAAAAAACAATTTTTGACCTTTTCTGACGGAAATTTTTAAAAAAATTATTTAAAAGAGCCTAATCTTTTTTATTTTTAATTGTTGTGTTGATGAACAAATATGAAAATATATTTCTCTGCTAGAAATTAGTTCATCAAAAAGTGTATAGTTTTTGAAAATCTGACCGATCGAACGATTAACTTTTCAAATACACAAAGTCTAGAATATTCCAAAATTTATTCCCTTTTCGCTCAAAACATAAATAGTGGTTGGCTTTTATTAAAATACTATTAAATTTATAAAAATTATATCGTCAGGCTTGTCATATGTCAATTTTAAAACATGGTAAAAAACCACGATCTTTTTCCACACATTTCTTAAAATGTGTTAACTTAAAGAAAACAATTTTTCATTTTGGAGGCGACTGATTCGAGTTTGTAATGACAGCTGGTTCAAAGCCCCTGATATACAATACTATCAGTCACAAGGCGATCTTGCGTATAGCACTTATTTAAGTGATAGAAGTGATGACAACTGGAGATTTTTTTTGCCGGTGCAGATGGCTTTGCGCTTAAGTTCATTAAGTTGTTGTATGAAATTGCTAAGATATTTTATCTCTATTTTATCTATTTGTCGAAAATGGTTGAGTACATCATGAAGGATCAATTGATGGAACACAGCAAACTTTTGTTACATGATTAGATGTAATCGTAGTATTACATCTTTGCTTATTGGTCTGACGGACAATTCCTAAAGAGGAATACGTGTATTTTGCTTTTGTTACAATCACAATATACATGTATTCCTCTACAGGGATTATTCCGTAATCTTTATAAAAGCAGGACGTTAATAAAATTAAAAACATTTCAAACAAACAAAAGAAATTTCAAAAATAACAAAAAAAAAATAAATTAATAAAAACAGCCAGAATTGATTCTCAAATCTGTTGATAATTTTCCAATTCTAATTAGTTAATTATGGTTGTTCTGAAATTAGAAAAAATTTAATCAAAATTTTGAACCAAATTAACAAAAGTAAAGTCAATTGTTTGTTGGTAAAGCTTTTAATCCTTTTAAGCCTTTAATCGATAAATAATTTTGATATTAATTTTAAAAAAATCATAAAAACTTAAAGCGAAATTCAATTGGGCATACTTTTTAATATAATTGGAAAAATTTAGGAATTTGCATAAATTTTTAAATTTGTATGGCTTATCTTGGTATATACGATTTTAAAGTGTTTTTTGCTATTTTGGTGCAGGAGTGGATATTTGTGGTTTTTAGTTCTTTGGCCATGTTTACATTGAAGTCTATGGACGATAGTATCGATTGTTACTGTAGAGCTAAAGGGAACTGTAGAGCTGATGAGCTTGCAAGGCTAGGAACCACCCTACGGAATTTGCAGGAGTTGGTGTTCCCCTAGCAACTTGTAGGCTGAACAATCGGCTCTACTCCGAGAGGGCGACTGACCTTAGGTGGGCTAATGGCGTGACTTGTGTGTTGACAAGGCACATCTGGCCGGCTCTGGATCTGGGGCGAACGAGGGCGCTCCTGTCGCTTTCCAGGGGAGGAAATCTCTCACATGGTGGCGGTGATAACCGGCCACGATCTTAGGAACTTTCAGGTGCTGGTATTCCGCACCTCCTTAGCTTCGTAAGGAGCTCTAACTGGTTCAACGGTGGAGCCTGATCGGTAATCCGTCAGTCTCGTGGCATCACAAAGGACCTCAGAGTCTAAGTGTGCTGGTGCTCACGGAGCCGGCTACCACTGCGACCTAACCTAACATACTCTCCTCTACAAATTCCTTAATAATTTCAGTCACTGTTTTAAAAAGAGGATTTGATCATTAAAATTACACCAAATTTTTAATTTTCTGTTGACACATTCAAAAGTTACGATTAGGGCAACCAAAAAACAGCTCTAAAAACAGTGTTTTAAGCGCTTTAAAAAGCTCGAAAACACTAAAACAAGCCGTTAAATGAGAAAAGTAAACCGTTAAATTTTATAATATCTTAATTAAAATCGTTGCCACAAATAAAATTAGTTCCTGGGAACTTCGTCAGTCAAACAAAGTTGCAATAGAGAAATTGTTTTTCTTAAGATCCAAGGTTCAAATTGGTTTAATAAACCAACTTGTTGTCCTCTCTATCCCATGTCACATTACGCCATTTCTACTTTCAATTATTACTAGAAAAAAGCAGAAAAGTCCTATTTTAAAAGAAAAAATCTAAAATAAGATCAATTTTTAAAGAAAAAAGTGGAAAATATGTATATGGAAAATAAGCTTACAAAAGCAAATATTAAAATGGAAGCTAAAAGAAACTAAAAAATATAGCTTAAGGGGTTTGTCATCTTTAGATTTTTTTTTATTCTGTGTTTTTAAATTTTTGAGTTTACCCTCTTACCATTTTAATGCAAATCAAAAATTTAAAAATCCGGCTACGTTAGGAACTAAAGAATTTATTCGCGTGTGAAACAAAATAACATTTGTTTTCTCAAACACACTCAATTTTTTTTACTTTTGACACACCTTTCAGATAATGGCCTTTCAAATTTCATTGAAATTTACGTATTTTTCTTTTTCAACATTCGTTGCAGTTCGCGTTTTAAACAATTGTTCAAGAAATATACAATGTTTGAATTATCATAACTAGGGCATCCAAAAATATGCTACAACTTGTTTTTTATTGGAAAGGTTAGAACTATTTAGTTAAATAATCATTAGTTTATTAATCATTATTATATGTTCATTTAAGCTGAAACCAACAACTTCCCATACAAATGTGGTATTCGAAAATATTGTTTTTTTACCAGTGAATGTTAAGATAAACATCCCAATTTGACTTTAGTTTAAGAACTTATATAAGAAATATATTTAAAAAAAAGCGTAAAATTGGGTAATTTTTGACGCCGCTTTATAACCCCCAAACTTGTGTCTTCTATCTAACTTCCATTCAAATCTTCAGATACACTAATGTGTAAGTAAGCCTTAAAACAATTTTAAATTGCGAAAACGGACGTTATAGAAGTCAGCAATCAACTTCCGGATTCATTCAATATGTACAGAATAAGGTTCTAAATTTGGCAATAAAGCAAAAACACGAATCTTTAAGACACGTTTTAAAAGAATTAAAGGAAATAACTGCCAGTGTAAATCAACAGTTAAATGAAGAAGAGTTTAGAAGATTTATTAAACACCAAGATCATCTGGCTGTAGTTTTAAGTTTCCAGGTAAAAGAGGTTCATAAGAAAAAGTTCAACAATCTTATTAATTTGCAACAGAGAGAATTAGACATGACATAATAACAAATGGTTTCTTAACAAATCTGATGTTAACATCCCTGCTGATGTCGAATGGGTTCTCTCTCTAGGACGAAAACATGCACTTCCTATTAGAGGAAGGGATTTTCCAGTTTTAAAAATGATAGCAGATGGTGAAGATTTTATTCAAACTTTAAAAGAGAAGGAGGATCAGGAAATAGCTAGGAATAGGTTTACGAATATTATAGATAACCATTTGAATAGGGAAAGACTTACTAATAGAGATAAATTTATGTTAGAAAAAGTAAATACAACTAGAAAATTCTTAAGTAATAATAAGGACTTACTTATTTTAGACGCAGACAAGGGTAATACAACGGTAGCAATGAATAGATGCGACTATATTACAAGAATGAATAATATTGTAGGTGATATTGACACATATGAATTATCAAATAAGGATCCTACTAGCGGATTACAGACAACGAACAATAATTTGGTTGAGGACCTCTTTAAGTTGAAGATTATCACGCCATTAGAAAGGAACAGATTTAGGACTAATATATCTACAGCACCTAGATTGTATGGGGTGCCTAAAATTCATAAAGAACAATTTCCCTTGAGACCAATTTGTTCTTTTGTAAATTCCCCATCTTATGAACTTTGTAGATATGTTACTAGTATTCTGAAGAAAGTAACTGAGAATTCTAAATACAATGTAAAGGATTCTTTAGAATTTAGTGAAAAGATAAGGAACTTAAAGATACAAGATGATGAAGAACTTATTTCACTTGACGTTGTATCTTTGTTTCCTAGTATTCCAGTAGATAAAGCATTAGATATTATTGAGGGCAAATGGAATATTATAAAAGAATACACGAAAATTGGGAAGGACCTTTTCTTACGCATCTTGAAATTTTGTATAGGAGATAACAGATATTTTAAATATAATAATAGAATATATTTACAACGAAAGGGTCTTCCAATGGGATCTCCAGCTTCTCCGATTGTGGCTGATATAGTAATGGAAGAATTATTAGATTCTTGTATTGAGAAATTAGATGTAAAACCAAAAATAATTACAGAATACGTTGATGATTTGTTCTGTATTATTCACTATAATTCAGTTAATAATATTTTATCAACATTTAATTCTTTTCATGAAAATATAAAATTTACGATAGAAGAAGAATGTAACTCTAAAATTCCCTATTTAGATACATTGATAATGAGAAGGAATAACATCTTAAAAATAGATTGGTATCAAAAACCAACAGCTTCTAGTAGGATTATAAACTACCATTCAAAACACCCCAAGAGAATAATAATTAATACTGCGAAAAATCTATTTGACAGAGTATTAAGAATAAGCGATGTAGAATTTCATGAAACTAATAAAAGAAAAATTAAGGATATTTTGAAGGATAATAATTACCCAATACATTTAAGCTGCAAATTAATAAGACAATTTAAAACCCAGAATAATGTTAATATGATAAGGGTTGCGGAACCCAAAATTTATAAATCTTTAACTTATGTTCCTCTTATATCTGAAAGATTAGAAAAATCCAAAATTTTCGATGATAAGAAATACTTAGTAGCACATAGAACACATAACACATTAGGTTCATTATTTAGCAAGACAAAAGATAAAATAAGTAAATTTGATATGTCCAATTTAGTTTATAAGATACCATGTAGGGGTAATGACACAGAAAATTGCACTAAAGTATACGTAGGTACCACAAAGAATAAACTGAAAACTACATAGAATAGCAGGTCATAAATCCGATCAAAAATACAATAAAACCACTTCTACGCAAAAAACTGCATTATCATTACACTGCAGCAACTCCAATCATTATCCAGATTTTGATAACACATCAATTTTAAACACAGAAAGCAATTATAAACGAAGATATACATTAGAAATGTTACAGATCATAAAAGTACCATCAACACAAAGGATTAACTATAAAACAGACACATCCAATATTGCACAGAATTACAGACATTTAGTCAATAGGAAATGATAAAATTATTATAATTCTCATTTAGATTTTAAGAAACTATTAATTTAAAATTGTTTGCTATGTTATGATATTTCAATTATTTATAATTTGTTTTCAGGGTTAATTTTTTAATTTGACATTAGAAAATATTTTATTTCCCGCCTTTTTTGTAATTATTATTTTTAAGTTTTTTCAATTATAAAAAAATTTTCCCTGAAGAAGTCTTCCAATGCGAAGACGAAATATTGGAAATAAATAATTTTAATTATAAAATAAAGGATCTTTAGCTCAATAAAACAAAAGACAAAAATTTATTTAAAAAGATCAAAGAAAAATAAGATAATTAGAAAAAAAATTAAGCTTAATTTACACTCTAACCACAACTTTTCACCCCTATCTAATATTTCCCAGTATTGGGAATATGAAATGTCATTTTGAATAGTGAATTTATAATCTTTAATAGTAGATGGGGATAGTCGTCGTGTGAATAACCCAATAATTTGCATCCCACCATATAATTTTTATTTGTTCTCTTTATGTTATAGATTTTTGTATACAAATTTTTATTTTTATCATTATTTACAGTGGGCCTCGGTGAAGCTGCTAATTTTGCTGCTTATGCATTTGCTCCGGCATCTTTGGTGACGCCATTAGGTGCTTTAAGTGTTATAATCTCTGCGGTTATGGCTTCGAGATTTCTTAATGAAAAACTAAACTTACTTGGAAAATTGGGCTGTTTTCTCTGCATAATAGGATCAACTATAATAGTTTTGCATTCACCGAAAGAAAAAGAAATTGAAGATTTACAAATACTATTTGAAAAACTACAAGATCCTGGTTTCATTCTGTATGTCATCATTATAATTGGTTCGTCGATATTTGTAGCATGCTTTGTGGCGCCGAGACATGGTCATAGCAATGTTGTTATTTATATTTTCCTATGCTCTGGACTTGGTTCACTTACTGTTATGTCTTGCAAAGCTTTAGGTTTAGCTATACGTGATACTATAGCGGGAAAAAACGATTTTGCCACTTGGATGCCATGGTTTTTAATTTTGGTAACCGTTACATTTATAGCCATACAAATGAATTATCTCAACAAGGCTTTAGACATCTTCAATACGGGCATAGTAACACCCATTTACTATGTCATGTTTACCACATTTGTTATCACCGCATCCGCAATACTCTTTAAAGAGTTTAATCATATGCGTTTTGAGGATATATTGGGTGATATTTGTGGTTTTCTAGTGGTTATAAGTGCAGTATTTATGCTTAATGCTTTTAAAGATTTGGATATATCATTGAATGATGTGCGTGGTATTATGCGTCCAAAAATGCAAAAACTCAGTCAATACGATGAAGAGATATTGGTGACGGATAATTATAAAGAACGTCGTTTTTCATACGGGTCTGGTGAAATATATCGCAAAGCATGACATAAGCAACGTTATCAAGTTTAATATTAATGTTTTATGATAACTTGATAAATTATCTTGTTTTTTATGAAAAAAATTGTTATGTTTTCCCTCTATTTATTATTTTAGTTTTGTGTAGTGTTTATGCAAAATTCACAGATACAAAAATTATATTATTCCAATATATACGAGTATATATAATTCACCATACCTAACCATAAGTTAGCTTTAGTAACCCAAATTAAATCCAAAACAATAAAAATTAGATTTTTATTAAAAATAGTTTTTTTTTTATTTTAAAAATCTAAATAAAATATAAAAATATGAGTTTTTATAAATCATGTTATTTTTTTTTTTTTGAAATTTTTTTTGTAGTATTTATAATTTAAACATACAAATTTTTAATCAAAAACTAAGAGTTTGTAAAAACAAGTAAATACAATTAGTTTTTAAAAACTACTCGTTTTGGTTCTAGTATAAGGTGCAATTCACACGCTATCCACCCATATCTACAAGGGAAATTGAAGAGAATAGGGATGAATAATCTGTACACAAACCCAATCATTTCCAAATGCCAACCTCCCCCCTTGTCCACCTTGGACATGGTGTCGCCTGTTACGCTGACGAGGCTCTGACTACCAAGCAATCGGCAATCGGACTATGTGCCAGAACTATTCGGATTTAGGCGAGAAAGGATTTCCACTCTGGCTTTAAGAAAAATTAAAATTTCTTTAAAGTCGTTACAACAACAACAACTATTTGCCATTATTGGTGATACGAATTGTCAAATTATTGTAAATTCTTTCTTAAAAATTACAAAATACTGGTGGACAGAGGTGGATAGCGCGTGAATCAAGCTTAAATGTAGACTATATAAAAAACTAGTAGTTTTTAGCTATTTAAAGTTCTGGAGTAGAAAGGTTAGGTTAGGAAGGGTTATGTGCCCAAGGGCACAACTCCACTCGGAGACCAATACGGTCCATTGTGAATCCCTTCAGAGAAAAACGGTAAGAAAGAATAGAAATAGACAGAAAGATAGATTGAAAGATAGATATAAAGAAAGATAGAAAGAATATATACTCCCCAGAAACCAGCTCCTATCGTCCCCTTGCTAGAAACAGCCGTCCTATCTCCCTGACAAATCTCAGCAAATCTACTGGATTGCATCCAGCGACACACCCAAGTTCGTTGTGAAATCTATCTCCTAGCCATTTCTGTCTGAGACCCTGCAACCTCGGACAGTGGCACATTATATGCTCAACTGTCTCCAGTTCCTCAACGTCCTCGCACAACCTGCAAAAGTCCGGTATGTCCCTGTCCCATCTACTTGTGAAAACCCTGACAGAACAATGACCGGTCAGGAACCCCGTAAGGGTCCTGAGACCATCCCTGTCCAGTCCCAAAAGAACCTTGGTTGCCCCTGCGTCCAATGCGGGCCATAACGCCCTAGACACCCTGCAATCCATTCTGTCCCTCCATGATTAGTTAACGGTTTCGCGGAATACCTTCCGTATAACCTCAAAGTAGTAACATAGTGGGGACTTTAGCCCCAGTCCCTTACTACCAAGTCCAGATTCGAACCCTCCCTCGCAAGTTCGTCCGCCAACTCATTGCCATCCACCTTGCAGTGTCCGGGTACCCAACACAGCCTCACTGTGAATGCCTCCATGAGCTCCCTCAGAGCACACCTACATCGTGTGACCAGGCGCGAGCGCACCGTGTAGTTTGTCAGTGCTTTGAGCGTCAGTCACCCCTGGAGTAGAAAACTACAATAAATTTAGAGAATACGTATTCATATTTATATCACGTCTTCTCATAATTTCCCGTAAAGTAAAGACGTTCGTTTTTCCTTTAAATTTTCAAGTATGCGATTCAAAAATAACTTTAAATTTATTTATAACAATTAAACAATTTTTAATACAATTTTTCTTGTTTTTTTTTTATTTTTAGACGTTTAACTCTTATTTATTTTTTGTTTACAATCTATTATTTATGTGTGTGTGTTTTTTGACAGATATTGTTGGTAAGAGATTTATCATAACAACTCTCTTTTGATATCAGATATAATACTAACAGTCCACAAGTAATATAATTCTCTCTGCGACTGAATTTGAAGTTTGCTGACAGAAAAATATCAAAGTTATTATCTAGTGTGGACACTATATAATGAAAATTCGATATAATCCATAGTATAATATAGTAACTAGAGTCATAAAAAAATTAAAAGCATGTCCCTATTGCACGTAAAATTGCAAACACTGCTTTATTTTTCAAATGACGGAAAAAGAGTAATATACTGTAATATAAACGTATTATCTCCCAAATGCGTTTAAAAACCACTCGATTCAACGAGAAAACTGCTGAACTGGCAACAGTGAATTCTTGTTTAAAAGAAGAAACAGAATGAAAGTTATAACTAATAGTGAAAAGTAGTATGGAAATTTTTTTTACGCTTCTAGTTTTAACTTTTAGATTACGTTCACAATAAAAGTTAAAACTAAAACCAAAAATATTTTCCATTACATTTTGTATAAACGCCAAAAGCTCTCAGGGCACTGCCAAAATTTATCGTTTTATACATAATTTATGTTAAAACTTTTTCGCTTTTAGTTATAACATTTTTTATACTCGTGCGTTGTTACTACTCGTCATTAAATTTAATGAAGTGGCAACTCTGTTAATTATAAGTATTTTTTCGTTACCCAACACTACTTAATGAAGGACATTATTGTGTTTGTAATTATTGTTTTTGTTTATATAGCTGTAAAATAAAAACCAAGGGAAAAATTCCTTAATATTTGGTTTGTAATTTAAATAAAAACTAATTGCGGGTCAAAATTGAGCGAAACAAAATAATGGAAACATTACCATTATGTGAACTACATAAAATATGTCGTATATGTTTAAAAAATGATATATTGGTGTCCATTTACAGTCCAACATTTTTAATACGTCCCATTGAAATGCTGGAAAAGTTACAAATGCTAAAGGTAACAAATGGAATTTTTCTTAAAAATTATTCTTTGTATGAATTATTTTTGAAATTAGTTACCACTCGATGAAAATCTGCCAGCATTATTGTGTCAATCTTGTTTATATCGCTTATTGGATGCCTATAACTTGCAACAACTGGCAGAGGCCTCTGAAATACGTTTACGCGAATATTTTGGTTTGCCCACCTCTTCAACAGTATCAACAATTAGGTGAGATTAAAGTGAATTCTGTATATTTTTTAAAACAAACCTTTTATTGTTTTTTACAAATTCACTCTAATCTCTGTAGCAATTCGACGGAAGTACCATGTACCTCTTTGCCTTCTTCTGATGATATTATTAAACCCGAAACCGATTGTTCTTCCGTTTCCATGTATGCCAATATCTGTGATATGTTCGATCGCCATGATGTTACCAATGATATGGTGGAAGTAGTGGGTACGGATGATGTTGAACTCTTAAATGATGTAGAAATCGACGTTAGCAGTTTAACTCGTTCCGAAGCTGATGATACCACATTAAGTGATGTTTTCATGTCCAAGACAAAAATGGCATTTGATTCATCATTAATGACTAAAACTCTGGATGAATTTAAAACACAAGACACTAAAGAATTGCCTACAGCATTTAAAGTAGACGGGAATAAGAACTGTAATTCACTTAAAAGAAGAAAAAACTTATCAATGAAGTTTTTAAGTAAAACGTTAAAAACTCCGGATGAATGTATAGAATGTGGGAAAGTTTTCCATTATAAAGGTTATTTGGAGATACACAAGCGTGTGCATACAGGAGAGAAACCATTCAAATGTCAGGTAAGTTTTTGTAAGCGATTTTTAAAATCTTTAAAGCCAATTACTTAGTAAGCAATAAGTAAATAGTCGATTTTTATATCGGGCATTATCTATAACGTCGATTTTGTTTTCTGATTCATTATAAAACGACTAAATCGATCGCTTTGGAAGATTAGTTCAACTCTCTCTCTTAGCCCCCGATTGAGTCATGTTGTTGTGTAGTGTTTTATAATTATAACGTAATTTTAAGAAAATTTTAAAATCGGCGTGTAGTTATAAAAACTTTGGATAAAAATAGATATATATGAGGATAATTGTTTGTCCTTTTTATTGGACTGTAGTTTCTGTTTAGTTTGTACGAAAAATAACTATAATTTCTTCGAATTTAGTCAAATCTGTGTTCATGGAATAATTTTTTAAATTTAACAAAATTTATTTTTTTATTTATTTTATGTTAATTCAACTGGTAATAAAAGAAGCCTTCATGGCCAATATAAAGTATTACAAAGTAAATACATTCTTGAGCAATATAACTATGTCATTTACATACATTCTTAATACTAAATATAACACCTACATATTTATGTACATTTATTCATGGTTCCCTACAACTTCTCTTAATTTTTTTTTTTATAAAAAGAAAAATGAATTAAAATTGTCCCAGCTAAAGGTTCAGATACAACAATAACTTTATTTTATGAATGTTAAGAGAAGTTGAAAAGTGCCGAAGTTCTAATGGCAAATAATTCCATTTTCTATCAGTTCTAATTAAAAAAGAACGAGCAAAAATTTCATAACGGATAAGAGGTGTATCAATTTGTAAAAAAAAGTTGTTACATAAATCAAAGGGTACACCATATTTTAAAACTTTTAAATAACATTGCAAAGTACGTAAAACAACAGAATTATCAAAGGTACAACTTAAAAAGTCAATTGCGGAATTAGTAACATGACCACGAAGTCTCAGGGTGTAAACAAACCTTAAAATTCTATTAAATATCCTTTCAAGTGTATCAAGATTACCACGTTGTGAACTTGCAAAAATCTTTATACTCTTATTTATATTCGACATAAGATGTGCATACGACATTTTATGTGACTTGGCATATAATTACTTAAGGGAATACAGCCTCATCAGTATAAAGAATATCTCACATTTTGTAAGTGTGCGTGGTATTAATTCTAGTATCGCCTCTGTCTTTTCTGGTGCCCCGCAAGGGTCCGTTATTGGGCCAATTTTGTTTTTGCTGTATTTAAATGATTGTGCTGATTCTTTGGATTTGCACTTGGTAAAACCGTTTATTTTTGCTGATGACATTCAGCTATTATTTGGCAATTGCAGGGATTTCCCTGCTGTTTTAGAGACGGTTGCGAATTTTACACTGGATAGACTGCATGATTGGATAATATTAAACGATTTTTCGATAAATGCTACTAAGACAAAGGCAATAATGTTTCGAACGGGTTATCGCAGAATTGCTTACCCTCGGATAGGAATTTGTGGAACCGATATAGAATATGTTGAATCGCTTAAATGTTTGGGTGTTGTAATTGACCAATATCTAAATTTTAGTGAACAAATTGATGTTGTTTCATCTAGGGTATTGATCTAAATAAATGCCAAGGCATTTTAAATGATCAACAAATTAATTAAATTCGCCCGAGATATAAATATTGGAATGTTGAAATTGGATGGCTTTCGTTTTAGTTGGATTTATTAACATAATATTATTTATAGATGCCTCAAATAAAGTAAAGGAACCATTGTCACGAAATAACAGCTGAACGTCATCAGCAAAAACAAATGGCTTACAAAAGTCATTAGACATGATTTCAAGGCATTCATTCAAAATTATTATGAAAATTAGGGTAAAAACCGAGCCTTGTGGCACTCCAGATGTAGCAGCACCAATACTAGAAGCAAAATTGTTCAACGAAGTATATTGATATCGGTCATTTAGGTGCGAAAAAGTAAGGCTGTACGCCGTAGAAGAACATTTAAATTTATCTCTTAACTTACAAAGCAAAAATAATGATCAATACGATCAAATGTCTTACTTAGGTCCAATGAAACCATTACACAATGTTTGCGTTCATTTAGGTATATTCATACAGAATCAGTTAACGAAACCAACAATGTGGTGATATTATACTTTTTACGGAAAACGAATTGATTTGGATGCAAAAAAATTAGACTGACTGACTGATTGACTTAATTTTAATTTATTTGGAACGCAATAAGCAACTCAGGCCAAAGTGCATTGTTAATACATTGTACGTATTAATATAAATATTTACAAAATTTCTTATATAATATGTTAATAACCATATATATATAAAAAAATCCTTAAAAATAGGATTATAGAAAAAAAAAAATAAGTATATAATGTTCCAAATCGTATGATTTACAAATTTGGATATGGCTAAGCCACAAATAACACCATTATGCATTAACAACTTTTAATAATAAAAACCAAACACAACGACATATATAACTATGATTTATTTTGGAAGTAAGCCAAACGCCTGTGCCAAAAAGTACCAGTTGTTGAAGTCAATCCCTGCAAGTTCTTATAATAAAATATTGATCAAAGATCGTGCATAAAATATTGATCAAAGATCGTGCATGAAATAATACTACAAACCCACGTATAGTATTTCTAGTGAATGTGAATCTAGAAAATAAATAATTTGGGACTCAATAGTACATTATCTTGTAAAAGAATATCAAATTTCTTAACCGCAAGTAGTCATTAAAAGAACAACGCAAAAATCTTTTCACAACCGCAGAAACATGATTACGACAACCAACACCATACACAAATCTCACAATTCATTTAACAATAAGTTCAATCTTAGTTAAATTATAACCCCATGTGCCAGAATCAATGTTGATGCAATAATTGACATTAACAACGCATACGCTGCAGTATACTTTACTCCTAAATGGAAGATACAGCCCACAACTATATAATTTTCTAAGACCTAATGTAACTTTAGCGAAGATGGAGTCAATATGCTGACCGAAATTCAGACGTTCATCAATTATCACAAAAAGCGACTGATAGATTTACTTTAACTTTAAATAGATAATCTTTTTGAAAATTAAAGGAAAATTGAAGCAATAGCCTCGTACTTATTAAGAGTATTCGGTTTCGGAGTTAGGCCAAATTTTGGCCGACCTTGGCCAAACACCAAGTATTTGAAGAAATCAAGTACATTTTCAGATTAATTTCTTTAATTTCAATTAAAAAACACAATAATTTATATTAGATTCGTTATACATTTTAGTAAAAATAAAAAAGTTCAAGCATTAAAATTTTTTCAAAAGACGTCGTTATCATAATTGAACTCATTAATTAATATTAAAAAAAAACATTCTAAATTACATATTTTTGAGATAGTGTTTTTTGAGGTAGTGTAGTGATAGTGTTTAAATATTTTTTTTTTACTTTAAACTAATTTCTGTGTCAAAATCAAACAAAATTCGAGCTTTATTCAAATTAAAAAGTTCGGCTTTTAGTTTTAGAACAAAGTATTTTTGTTAATGTTTCTATCTGTATGCATTTGTGTTGATCCCTATTATACTTTTTAGCATGCAAACATTTTGATCATGTCATCGTGAGCGTCTTCTAAAAGTTCGAGCTTTTTAGCAAAACTAAGAAAAATTCCAAAACTTAAACGAAAGATCGTATCGCCTACTTTTAGATACAGTGCACTCTCGATAACGTGAACAGCCGGAAGTGTGAACGATTCGGAAACGTGAACGAAGTCTGAAAGCTCTTTTGCTTTTTGTTAAAGATAAAATTATTATATTATTAAAATTGCTTCTGATACTGCAGAACTCAATGCAACGTATTCAGCTTCTCTAGAAGCTGAATACGTTTCTACTAGCCCAGGACACTGTGCATCCATATACCTTGAAAACAAAGTCACTTACTGACTTTCTATTGACTTCGTCACTTGCCCAGTCCGCATCAGCGTAACCCACAAAGGCGTTATTATCGTTTGTTTTATAATATAGCTTTTGTTTAATGTACCTTTAAAGTATCTTAAGATTCGTTTAAATGCTTGCAAATGTTCCTCTGATGGATGTTGTTGGCAACGTCCAAGATATTCTACGTGATAACAGATGTCTGGTATAACACACAGCATTATATACTGCATACTTCCAAGAAATTCTCTGTACGTTTTATAGATTTTGTTTTCAGTTTTGTTTAAAGATAACTTCAGCCCTTTTTTCATCGGCGTTTTAACTGTATTACAATCGGTGATTGAGAACTTTTCCAAAACTTTTGTAATACTAGCTTCTTGAGATATCATCGTATACCCAGAAAGTGTTTCAGATCTTCACAATCAGATAATACAAACTTCTTAGATAGTTGTGTTTTGAAATTTTCAATCGATTTTATAGTGCTACCAGCAATTAATAGGTCATCTTCGTACATGATTATATATAGAGCATTAGAATTTTCAAATCTTGTGTACAAATAATAATCATGTTTCAATCTGGTGAAACCTAAGATGATGAGATGTCGATTGAGTTAATCAGTCCAACACTTTGGAGTTTGTTTCAATCCATAAAGCGATTTTTGTAAATGACAAGCGATACCAACATTTACAGCAACCCCTTCTGGTACTTCCATGTAAATAGTTTCGCTTAGATCACCATACAGAATATACAGCTACTGCCAATACCATACAGCTCCTGCCAATACCAGACGTACAGCCGTTAGCTTTGCCGTTGGTGCATAGGTTTCCGTGTAATCGATACTTTTCTTTTGTTGAAAATCTTTAACTACAAGATGGGCTTTATATCTCATTGGATTTCGGTTTTCATCACACTTCAATTAAAATACCCATTTAGATTTTAGTAATTTAACTTTTTCACAATTCTCGAAACTTTATTTGTTTCCATCGACTCCATACTTCTTTTACAGCTTTGTACCAATTATTCCCATCATTACGACCAGAAATATCAGTCATCATAATACGCTGAATACCCAAATCGAAAACCTGGTTGGTAGTTTTCGTTCTCTTTGGCTTCTTTTAGGAGTACCATCTACAGCAATATCACCATTGTTGATTGTATTATCATTGTCACAGGCATCATCATCATTATTATTACATATCATCATCATCGTCATTGTTGTTATCATTAGAACCATTGTTGTAGTTAGTTAGCAAATCATCAGGCGTATTTCCTTAAGCGTTATATCAGTATCTTTGTTGCTTACCCCTTAATTATACCGACTTGGTTAGCAATTAGGGTTTGATTATATTTAGCAATTTTTATTTCAATAGGATTTGACAGCTTGTGGATTGTATCAAAGTACCATTTGCCATTTACCAAATGATCGCTTACACCAGAATCCAATTTAAATTTCATAGATGACTTACCGCTTTTGGATTTCTCAGAATCTGCCATAAAACAAACGGATTTTATATTTTTGTTACCTTTGGCAGCTTTCAAGCTGTAAACTTTCCTTTACCATGTTGTTGTTTAGCTTAGATTCTTTTAAATTTTTTAAAGCAGTGATTAATGGTCGAATTTTTCAGACAAGGTCATAAATAATTCTGTAAGAATATCGCTATTTTCAACCTTTTCCCAGCCAAATTTCATCAAATGTTTCGCTATGGCTCCTCCATCCCTTAATTTCAAATTAAAAATTTTCTTCCTAAGCAGAACTTAATTTACAATTGACTTCGCAAATACATCCTGGAGACTTTTCCACATCTCTTTGGTAGTTTGCTTTTCACGGATGTATCCCAAACAATCATTACTTACAAATGATACGATCCTTCTTTAAAAATTCCGTTTTAGCAGCAGCTTCAGTTGGCGGTAGGCCCGTTAAAACCTCCTCCAAATTCAAATGTTCAAAATGAATTTTGACTCAAAATTGTGACCTATCATAATAATTTAAAAAATAACGTCTTATTCAAAGAAAAATTTACAAGAAAATTAAAAAAAATGTTCAATGTTTCAAACATATCACACAAACAAGTCTATGATTGCTTTTCTACAATAATATATCTTTTTGGGCGTTGTGGTGTAATGGTTAGCGCGTTGGACTTTTACACAGAAGGTCCCGGGTTCGATCCCCGGTGCCGGCAATGTCCACCTTCGGTGTTCCCATAGCAATTAACCCCACCGAAGTAAAATAATGAATCAGGGCTATAAACCAAAAAGCTTCAATAAGTTCGCCAACTCTCCATCAGGTGGCGAGCAACAACTGTTCTAAGACTTATCATCTCGCGCAATTACAGTGTTGCCATGTCTGAAGCCCTTCATCTTTCCCCACCTTTCATCTCTATGCTATCCCTTTCCAAAGAAAGCAACACGCTAAAAATATAGGAAGTATTTCCTGAGTGTTGCCTCTCTTTAAAAAAAAAAAAAAAAAAAAAAAATCCAAAATTAATACTTCCGTTGTTCCAAGCAAAAGAAAAGTATTTTTCATCATACACAATTATTTGAAAATTTTTTTTCATGAAGTTTTTCTCAGTTGTCTGCTGCATTTTGTTGGTATTTCTGCCAATTGTTTTTTACTATATTTGTGTATTGTCTTCCTCTGGTAGTGTTTCACGTTCATTTGGATTAATTTTTTTCGAATTGTTGACCAACTTACGATTTAATGCACCAATTTGATTAACCGCCGATTTTTTTAATTTAACAAGATCAGCTGCAGTCATTTTTGGACGTCCTTTCTTTTTATCCCGGTTGGTGCAACTCCTTTTTCAAACCGTTTGGAATATATTGTGCTACGTGGTACTTGTTCCCTAAGGAAATGCTGTAATACTTACTTTTTATGATAACGTCCAAGCATGTCATAGACATTTTATCTTAAACTGTATTGTTCAACCACTTTCATTTTGAATTTTTTCTCTTTTGTTGAATGTTTACAATAATGCCTATAATAAGTTTGTTCGCTTACGCAAAAATTTTTACAAATTTTTACAAGTTTTTACTGCAAGGTGTTCGTTTACACAAATATTAAAGAGATAGAGTAAAGTGACAGTTAGATTACAAAGAACTGAAAAGTTTTTAGTTGATACATTTTTGCCAGTAAAAATTTGTAAGAAGAAAAAATTATATAATTGAAAAATATGTTTTCATTTTTAGTAAACAAAAACAAACATTAAATTATAATTGTTTAAAGATCAAAACAAAAAAATATTAAAGAATTAACTATAGAAGAAGTTAAAACACATTCCAAATTGTTTCTGGTCTACAATTTCAATTAACTTTTATCTTTTCTATAATGACCAGTAGATTTTTTTTAAGTTTTTTGTCAACAACCTGTCACTTTACTCTCTCTTCTTACTATTTTTTACTGAGTATTTGTGTAAACGAACACCTTCCAGTAACAACTTTTACAAATTTGTACAAATTTTTGCGTAAGCGAACAAACTTAATGGTACTAAGTAATTTTTACTGGACTTTATTGGAAAATTAATTGAACAGACTTAACAAAAGATTTTATTGACATGCGTTTTGAAAAACAACATGCCTACTTAGCAGTAATTTATATTTGAATTTTGTTCATTTACTTGGTTGGTAAATTACCTATCTATATAACCTAAAATACCGTTAACCTTAAAATACCCTAACGAAATATTCACAAAATACCGTTATCCATTAGCGATAACCGTATGAAACGATTGCCAACTCTGGAAAAAACACAAGACCATATTTTTATTATTATTTTTTATTTTATTTATTAATATCAATACAAAGAAAGCCCTCATGGCCAATTATTTATGTATTGTTAGTTAACTTATTATGTACATTGATAATACAACTTAAATTTAAATACTTATACAAATATTCTAATATTCGGTCTATAATTGGCCCCCAGCCATATGAACAATGAGAAAAAAAAATGTAAATTAGCAAGGACGAAAAATATATAATGGTTTTTTCCAGATAAATTAAGGCATAATTCCGTTAAAGTAATCAAGTAGTTTACGTTTATATGTCAAAAAGGAATAGGAAAACAGTTTAAGATTACTTGGCAGATGGTTCCAAACTTGATAGACGCGTGCCAAAAACGAGTGATCAAATATTGCAAGATGTCTAATAGGAACTTCGATCTGAACATTCCGCGTTGAATTTATAAATGAAAATTCATTCACTAGAGGCTCCGGTTGTTGTAATTTTATAATTTTATAGAAATGAAGTAAAATACGTAATTGCAAATAATTGTCGAAATCGCATTTCAAAAATTCGGGAACAAGTTCCCTTACACGATCATGTTCATGAACCCTCACACTAAAAACATAACGAACGACTTTTCTAACAATTCCCCCGAGAATATCAAATTTTTACTCGGGTTAAAAACACAAATATTCAGACCCTAAAGCGTTTTTGTGATATTCTAACCTAAAAATGCAAAAACGCGATTTTCCGTCATATTTGGGACGTTACTACACCGCGAAAAACCTTATACATATAAAATTCATTATGGAATATGTTCATAATACTCTTCGTGTTAAAAATGTTTTTTAGAAATTTACTAGATATCTTAATTTTTGATCCGTTGCCAGAAATAACTAATAAAACATTCCATATTTATATGAAACTAAATAACTTAATTTTTAACGAACGGTTTATCTGAAAACAGATAGAGATATCTGATAGATTCAAAAAGTATTTTAAAAAATATGACATTTAAACATTTATAAATCCGAAACCATTTGAGATATGAACCTTGAAAAAATTGCAAAAAAAATTCAAAATTTTTAGAATTTGTGTGTGTTTTGTTTTTAAAAAAAATTATACATAAGGTATCTAAAAAAACTTTACATCCATACATCTCTTTACACACAAGATGTAAATCACACTAATGATTTTGATACATATAAAATTTACTAATGATTTTGATACATATAAAATTTTAATTTTGACAAATTTTTTAAAATTTTTAACTTTTAACCGCTATAACGTTCGCTGCCCTCTCTCTGCACGCGAACGGATTTTAGTTTCTTATATCTAATATTTTAAGCGTATAAGTCGTCATTGTTTTTGATTTTTTAATTTTTTTTTAACCTCGAAAATTTAAAAAAAATTTAAAAATGTCCATGTATCAAAGTTTTATTTAAAGTAGGCTTGTTTTTTTCCAACACGGGTTGAACCATCTCAATTCAACTTAAAATATTGCTGTTTTTGAGATTACTGTTTCCAAAATATCTAAATTTTGGTAGGATCCGGAAATATTAGCCCTTGAAAATCGGAAAAGACTATAAAAATTTTCAAAGTTGTACATTAAGTAAGTCATTTTCTTGAAAAGTGTTATAGGTATGCATTTCATCAAGGCATTTGAAAGGTTATTAAATTACCTCTAATTTGATATACAACATGTTTTGTATTTGGAAAGGTCAAAGTCACCTTTCTTGCCCTATAAGTCGGAAGGCCTTCTCTACAGTTGTGACAAATTTTTAAGTGGAGGTACTTTTGGATCCAGAAATATAAATCGTTTTGTATTTAACCAGTAAATTCAAGCTATGTAGCAAGATGAGTCCATTCATGGGTTAACGCCGATTGAGATAAAATTTAATATGTAACTAAATGCCTTTCCAACAATATATAATACTATACACATTTCATAAAAATTATCGTAGAAATACGCAAAAACGCATTTTAAAAACACTTTCCACCAAAAATTAAAAATATTCGAAGTCAAATGAAAGACTAAGGGCTCGCTCTTTTATAACCATTTAACCATTTCACTTATATCTATTTTTAAAGAAGGGAAAACTGGTTTAAAAATTATCCAAATAACTTGGAAAAACATATATCAAGTATTTATTATTTAATTTTTTTTTTAATCTAAATTAGCTTATAAAATTGATAAATGATATTTAACATATCGCACACCTAGTACAAAAGTGACTTAACTCAAAATTTTTCATTTTTCAGAAATCGAAAAAAAAAACATTTGCAACTTTATACCAATTGGAACATAAAGAAAGACTTAACTGTTTTTTAGCAACAGTTAACAACAACAAAATACACGGATATTTTTTAATAGATAAACAAGTATATTGTGCATAGTTTAAGCATATAAAACCGAAAAATTTAAATGTTGACTTGAGTCACTTTTGAACTGTGTGTGCGATATAACATATGGAACAAGTAACTAACGTACTAATTATAAAAATCAAAATAATTATTTTAATTGTATAATTAAGGGGTACTATAATAAAAAACTTAAAAGTAAGCATAAGAAATGTTTTTGACTTGCGCGTTAAAAATCTTAAAAAATTATTTTATAAAATACCCACAACTGCGAAGTTCCTTAAAGATTAAAAATAAATGTTTTTTATTCATAACACACTTCACAATTTAAAGATCCCGGCTTAAATTTTTAAAAATTTTTTTTTAATAAAAATGAATTTAGCAGAACCAGTGATAGGATTAACAAATTATCAGACAAATATTAAGAAATTTCAGTTAGGTTAAAACAATTTCACTATATTTTAAAGACCAGAATATAGGCTACACTTTTTTGCTTGTTGAAATCCATATTTTTCTCACAGATTGAAGAACTGCGAACTAATTTTTTCGAGAACATCCATATTTTTCTTAATTGAAATTGGTTGAAATTTCGTATGAAGGCTTTTAAAATAACTTTTAATAACACTTCCTTATTTTCTCTGTCAGTAAATCATACGATCCTCGCATTAAAACACATATTACTGCTATTACTAATCTTCTGGGGGTGTTCCCAAAAACGAATCCTCAAAAATTTTTCGTTTTCACATTAAATTATCTGGGGTGTCACAGAAAATAAACCGTACAAAAAACTGTTTTTTGAAATACAGCGATTTGAACCGCGGATAAAAAACATGCATTTTATCTTAAAAAAATTATTTTTTCCTAATTTTGCTTAAACCACGGTAACAACCACAAAAATACAAAGGGGCCAGCATTAAAACGGGTGGTATGAGAACTTGCTGACAGTGCTTGCCCAACGCCCATATGATAAAACCGTTCTACGCTGGTACCAAAGCGTTACAAAGCATTGGGGGAAAAAAATCAAGTGCCTTCCCAACGCCCAAATAAACAAAATGTAAGTGCTTTCCCTACGCCCAATTGATAACACCACGTTGGTGGCAATGCTTCACATAACGTTGGGAAAACATCCAGAAAATTAAAAATCAAATGCTTTCCCAGTGGTGACCATTATTTACAAAGTGTTGAGAAAACACTCAAAAAACAATAAATCTTGTAGTTTTTCTTTGATTACACTGAGCGACTCGAAAAATAAAACAAGAGTATCGACCATTGATCCTAAATATTTCGGCCATGCTGATTTTAATGACGTACATAGTTTTTTCACTTATGGGCCAGATTTTTCGCAAATTGCAATAAAGTTATGCATGTCTTAACGCTGTTTTTTATGCATAAAATTTTAAAAAACTAATTCACAGTGTTGTATTTTTTTATGTTTATTTTATGAAGTTCAAAGAAAAATGCATTTGATTCACTAAACTGAAGCAAATAAAAAAATACTACATATTTAGAGTTGTCACAACCGTTTTCCGAATTGCTCGAAGCACCGGTTTAGAAAAAAAGCTATAAAATATTTTGTGTATTAAGAAGGCATCTACAAATTTTAGTGAATGGGATTGAATCGGTCTATGTTTTAATGATTTTTATGCATAATTTATTTTTTCATTTTATATTTCCACATTTAATCCGCATCGGATTAAATTAATCCGGGTAGAAAATCCTTAATGTTAGCCACATATATTTTTACTACAATAAATTTGTTAAAAATTAGTTTAGTCGAAAAGGTCTGAAACTATCGCTATCTTGTAAACTTAAATAAGTTCGATTTATAGACCTCAACGATTCGCCAGACGTTGTGTTATTATGTTTATGTGTATGACATTTTCTTTAATTTACGACTACCAAACTTTTAGATTTTCCTAAGACTGATTTTATTTAGAAAATAACCAAAAATGGTCTTAGAAAGGGTAAAGGGCAATATAGTGATTTTAAAAAAGATTTAAGTATTTGAAATCGGTTTTTTAAATAGGTCCATTATTTTCATTGACTTTTAAAATTATAGTAAAACGAGTACAAAAAAAAAATACATATTTCAAACGCCAGTGTTTTTTTTAAAGCGTATGTAATTTTTTAAACCAAGTACTGGGAAATCATATATTTCGAACGTTGGCAAGCCAAGCCGTCCGATTTTGTTACTTACCAGTGCTTAAAAAAAACTATTTACAATTTTGTAAACCAAGTAGTGGTAAAGTACCTATTTCAGACGTTAGCAAAGCGTTCGGTTTTTGTGCTTTACCAGTACTTTTATTTCAAAAAAACGTAGAAAATTTAAAAAAAAAGAACTGGATAAGCACTAGTTTTCAAAGTGGGCAAAGCATTTTCATTTATGTGTTTTGAAAGTGCTTCTTTTTGTAAGACCAAAGTCTACTTGTGCTTTGACAGTGCTGGTTTTTTATTTTACCTGGGCAGTAGCTTTAAAATAATGCATTAACTAATCACGTAGCTTTCACCGTTAAAAAGATATGGACGTTTATGTACGACTACTTTTGTGAAATTTTCGAATATTTTTCTTATTTAGAAATATTTGAAGATTCGCTGCCACTAGCTATCCCGATGTTATAGTTATATGACTTACAACTTATTTACCAAGTTTGGTTGCAATCGGAAAGAGCGGAAAAATCAATCTAGTATTTGATTCTATATGTTTTCAGTCAAATGGTTTTATGTGAAATGCCTGTATATTAGGGCGGGTCGATTTAAAAATCGCTCAACGTTCAAGGAAAATCGTATTCTAGGGATCAAAATAATAAACTTTGCCGAAGGAACCATACCTCTAAAACGAATTCTGATGTCCCGACTTTTGACCCGTAGGGTCAAATTTTGAAAAAACCCACTTTGATATTTCAGAAAGTAGGAGGAATTTCTCCAAGATTATGGAAGCTACTTCTTCTCCGGGAGACGCGCTAGCAGATTAATGCATAAATCATCATTCTAGGTGACCGTTAAGGGGTTAAAACTTAAGTTGAAAGAGAGCCTTTTTAACCGTGTTTTATAGCAAAATGTACAAATCTCGGGATAGAGATATTTCAGAAAGAAGGAGGGTCTTTCCAAGATTAGGGTCTCTATTTCTTCTCCGGAAGACTCTCTCTAGCAGATGCATGTATAAATTATATTCGATTGGGGTTGGATTCGATTGGGGCACTCTAAATGGGTCAAAGTGGCATTTTTCAAAATTTGACCCTACGGGTCAAAAATCGGGACATCAGAATTCCTTCGGCAAAGTTTCTTATTTTGATCCCTAGAATACAATTTTCCTTGAACGTTGAGCGATTTTTTTGCCTCCATACAAATCGACCCGGCCTACTGTATATGTTGTTGTTGTACAAACACGAACCCACATAAAGGGTTCGTTTTTGGGAACACCCCCAATCAATTGATTTTACTTTCTTTTTATCTGTTTTTTTTACAACATTTCATTATTTGACCTATTACTACCGCTAAAGCATAAACTATTGCTAATGCTACAAAATAAGAACCATAAACAATATATTGATTTCTAGGATCTAATTCATAACCCACTTCGGTAACTACTACCAGTGTTAATATCGTCTGCAATATTAAAGCCACTAAAGTGTTAATACCAAATATTAAACCAAAACTATCATCACTTAAATTTTGTGCTACAACAGCACTTGCAATTGTTATAACAAAGAAGTAAACGACTCCAAACAAAACGTACATTCCATAAGCTACCCAAAGGAGATTCGTTATAGCTGATATTATGAGAAAAGCACCCATGAGAATGGAACAAATAGTTAAAATCCACATATGCCATTGCTTGCGATGTACACCATTTAAAAGACCAGCAGCCATTGCGGCAGCAGCTCCCAATAGTGTGACCGTAGCTTCAACACCTCCATTGTAAATACTTTGTTGATTTTCATCAATTTCTTTCCATAATATTTGAGCATATGAAATAACTTGTAACTGACCACATGTAGCTAATGACCACCATATGCTCCATTTGAGAACCGAACGATTAGTATAAGCACTGACTGTGTGCTGTAACAGTAAACGGGAAGCATTTCTCCAAGAAAATTTTGGCTCAACTTTTGTAGGGGAAGTTTCTGTTAATGTGGAAGCTAAAATTAAAGATTTAATGGAAAAATTAAGCGAATTTTAATATTTAACAATAACACTATAAAACAACAAAAAAGACCTCCACTTGCAGCATATAATTTTTATATAACTTCGGTGCGCTGAACACGAATCTGGCATTTCTAAATAAAACGTTTAGTTTTCAAGATACTTCAACTTATAGATTTACATTGAACACCCTGTTTTTAAAAAGTTTTGCTTCTATGTCGGTGAATTCAATTTAAAATGTTGAAAACTTTAAAGCTTTCATTTCAATATAATAAGTGTTTTTTAATCACTTGAATTTAATAAATCCAAAATGTATATAGGTGGAGTTATATACATAGGCGGAGTTAGCTTCCACCGCAATAGGTGGAGTTAGCTTCCACATATTTTAACAAGATTTTCAATGCGGCACTTCTTTCACCCTAATTTTTTATATTGAATTCAATGATGCAGAACTTTATTATAAGCATGCAAATGCATGTTTGTAGTCAGTATACCAAAATCGTTTTTGGCCAAACACTTTTCCGTATCAAAGAATTTCCAACAAAACGGCATCGGTACATATTTTGCCATCAATTCATATTTTAATGCATATTTTGTAATTTTTTGTTGGATATTTTGCATAGTTTCAATTTAATTGCATATTTTTGAATATTTTGTAAAAATTTAAATTAACATTTAATTTAAAATAAACAAAAGATATCATCTGTAAACCTTTATATATCACATAGTTGTTATTTGGAAAACCACATATTTTAAGAGCATATATTTTTTTATTTCTAGTGCATGTTTTTGGATTTTAGTGCATATGTTTTGGCTTTTTCTGCATATTTTTAGCGCACATTTTCGCTCAAAAATTAATCAAAAATGAACTCAAAAAATATTATTAAAAATTATTTTTTTTTTGTGTGTAAATTCCCTCATAAATATTTTTTGAGTTCATAAAGTAAATAAAAAATTTCTTTCAGACTAGAGCCTTTTGAAAATCATTTTTAAAACCGAAAAAATAAAAATGTTTGGCTTTTTCTGAGGGTTTTTGATTAAAATAATTCTTTTTCGTTTCATTTGTATATAAATCGCTAATATACCGCGAAAATAAGTAATTTTTAAAAAATATTTTGAGAATCTTTTATTGCAATCACTATTTACAATCAAAATTACAATTCAAAATTAAATATACATTATTGTTACATCAAGAAGTTTTATGGATTTTACCATTAATTTAAATAAGATGTAAAATATATCTCCGACTCGATTTTTGAATTCTATTTTTTTTTTTGTATATATTGTTTCTATAGCTATACCCATTTTTTGGCTTATTTCTTGTAGAAGAAATATCTTTCTTAAATGCAGGCCACTTTATTTTTTGATTGTTTTAGCGTTATTAACCAAAAACCACAAATAATTTAAATATTAATCATATTGTTAACTTTTTTCTATTAACCCATTTTATACCACTCATCGATTTTGTGGGATTTTTTTGACGAAATTTGGTAGGAAGATGTAATTAAGTCTCAGAAAGCGGCGAATACAATTAAAATTTTGTATGTTCTTAACGGGTTAAGATTTTTTTGAAATTATAATTTTAATTTGTTGTTAGTATTTTAATTTTTTAATTTAATGTACCTGAAAAAAATTATTATATTACGATAACTTTTTCAAATGGAAACTTGTTTGCTTCAATTTTAGCAACAAATGTAATACTAAAAGTTTGAAAAATCGCGAATATATAGTATACGAGGGCGGCTCAATAAGTCCGTGACTTTTTGAATGAAACAAAGTTTGTTTTGCAAAAAAAAAAAAATATTTTCCAACATAATCTCCTTTTAGCTCAATACACTTAGTCCAACGTTTCTCCAATTTTTGTATACCTTCCAAAAAATGAAATTTTTCGAGGTCCATAAATAGGCATTTGTTTGATCAATAATTTAATCGTTGGAGCTAAATCTCTTTCCACCGAACCATTTCTTTAGGCTTAGAAATAGGAAATAGTCACTGGGGGCTAAATCCGGAGAATATGGCGGATGAGGTACCAATTCGTAGCCCAATTCATTGAATTTTGCCATTGAGACTGCACACGTGTGCACTAGGTTGTCCCAAAAAAAATAAAAATTTGGATTTTCTCGGAAGATCTTTCCTAATTTGGATACTCATAAGGTAAAGTATTTTTGAGAATTTTATCAGATTTTTCGGAAGTGATTTAGAGGTCGCGCAAACCGATTTTGTACCAAAAATCGAGCTTTTTGGGCTTTTATTGAATTATTCTTGAAAATTGCTAAAAAATCGGTAATTTTTCGGCTTCTGAGTAAATATTCTTAAAGAATATTTTCCGATCTTTAATTTTATGTGCATAAGTAATAAGTTTCGTCAGGGATTTTGCACATTTTGATACATTATATAACAGTTTTTGTAAATTTTCAACAAATATGAAAAAGAATGCTTTATAACTTTTAAAATTTGTATGAAGACTAAAAAACTAATGATGCAGTTTAAAAGATTATGAAGTTTTAAATAAATTAGCAGAAAAAAAAATATAATTTTCTCTTACCGTTCTCGAGTTATACCCTTTTAAAGCTTTGCACCCCTTGTATGAAATTTTTAGTACTATAAGATTTGGTCATCCGATTTGTTGTAAACTTTAGATTATGAGATTTGAAAATTTATTTATTGTATGTCAAAGCTTAGTTTTAAGTGTTGTCAAGTTGTGGACAGCAAAAAAAGTAGCCAAATAGCCGTTATCACTAGGTGGCACTGATATGGCTCGAACTAAAATTCATGATTTATTGGAAAAATCCCAGCTTTGTGCAAGCCTTGACAGAACCGGGATTAGTTGCCGTAAGGCTTCGCTCATTGTGAATTCCTACGCTGATTCCGGACAGAGCAACGCAAAAGCTGCATGCTCAAAGAGTTAAATTTGGAGGGAACGTAAAAAGCAGCGGCTGATTGTGGCAGACTCAATTAAAAAATCGTTTGTTGCCTCAAATTATAACACGGTACATTGGGATGGAAAAATAATGCTTGACTTAAAAAACAAAAGGAATAAAAATTATCGGCTATCCATTAGTGTAACTGGTAATTCAGACTCCAAGCTTCTGGGAGTAGTACCACTTTCATCAGGAATAGGAGAGGCCCAAGCCGAGGCAGTATTTCAAACCTTAAAATCTTGGAATCTAACGGAATATGTCCAATTTATGTGTGCGGACACAACCAGCTAAAATACAGGACGGCGGATTGGGGCTTGCGTTTTACTTCGCCAAAAAGTAAAAAAAGACCTCATATTTTTGGCATGCCGCCATCATATGATGGAACTAGTTGCTGGAACAGCGTTTAAGGCCCTTAATATTGAGGATCAAATTACATCCCCACAAATTAAAATGCTCGCTGGATGATGAAAATTATATACTCTCTAAAAATATGTATTTTTCGAAACCAGCTACAACCTTTCATTCAAAATTCAAAAATTGATGCTTTGCTGGAGTTTACCTCATTTATTTTAAGAGTATATATTAAAAATTGGTACCTATGCCAGTGTCCCCGATACGCTCCTCTCAATGACCTTAGACTTTTGAAACAATTGTATAATTACAAACGCTTTAATGAAAAAGTTGCACGCGAGACTCTGAAAACCTTTCTGGGTCATCAGTGGTACCTTTCCGAGAAGTTGGCTGCCTTATCGTTTTTTGATGATCGTATAGATACCAAAACTTTGCGTTTAATGCTTAGAAATCTACATGAACCAAGTAATAACAACGAATTAGTGAAAGGAAATTTAACAGAAGACATGATTGAAAATAAACAAATTCAGTGTTTTATTACAAAAGCCAGCCAAACTTTTTTTGAAGCCTGCAACAATTCTACTGATTTTTTACAAACGGATCCAGAAAAATGGGAAAACAACAAATCATTTCAGGAAGCAAAACACAAAGTTCAACAATTGCAAGTTGTAAATGATGTCGCAGAACTTGGTTTGGCCTTGGCTAATAGTTATATCAATATCACAACTTCTGAAACAGACTTTCAGAGTTTACTGCAGGGGGTAGAGAGCATCGCAAGAACTCTAATAAATGATTTATAACAAATCTATTTTGCTTTGTTTTTAATATAATTGTTATGTATGAGTGGTAAGTAACTATTATTTTATTTGTAAAAACATTTTCTAAATCCAATTATTTAAAGTTTAAACCAATGTAAACCTAGTTCACACCTTATAGTATTATACATTTCATACAATGTGTACAAAGCTTTAAAATGGTATAACTCGAGAACGGTGAGAGAAAATTTATTTTTTTTTCTGCTAATTAATTTAAAACTTAATAATCTATTAAACTGCATCATTAGTTTTTTTAGTCTTTATACAAATTTTAAAAGTTATAAAGCATTCTTTTCCATATTTGTTGAAAATTTACGAAAAACAGTTATTAAATTGTCAAAATGTGCAAAATCATTGCCGAAACTTTTTATTTATGCACATAAAATTAAAGATCGGAAAATTTTCTTAAAGAATATTGACTGAGAAGCTGAAGAAATATCGATTTTTTACCAATTTTCAAGCTAAATTCCAAAAAAGCCCAAAAAGCTCGATTTTTGGTAAAAAATCGATTTGCGCGACCTCTAAAACACCTCCGAAAAATCTAAAAAAATTCTCAAAAATTCTTAGCCTTATGAGTATTCAAATTAAGAATGATCCCCAAAATTTTTTTTTGAATGGGACACCCTAGTGTGCACCCATGCATTTTGTTGATAAAAAATAACTTTTTTCTTGGCCATATGGGGTCGTTTTTTTTTTTAAATCCTCGTTAAATCGGTCCATTAAGTTGGCATAATATTCGCCGTTTATTGTTTTTCCCTTTTGAAGGTAATCGATGTGGATTATCCCGAGTGCATCCCAAAAAACTGTTACCATCACCTTATTGGCCGACAAACTTACCTTGGCCTTCTTCGGAGCCGGTTCACCCGGAGAAACCCATTGTATAGACTGCTGCTTGGTCTCCGGAGTATTATAATGAATCTATGTTGCATCCACAGTTACAAAATGCTCCAAAAACTCATTCGAATTGCGGTTAAACAACTCCAAACAATCCTTTGAAGTTGTCACACGATAGCGTTTATCATCAATTGAGAGCAAATGCGGCACCCATCTTGCAGTCAGCTTTCTTAAACCCAACTGATCATTTAAAATCGAAACCACACTGCCATATGAAATGCCTATGGCATCAACAATCTCACGCACTTTTACTCTTCGATCGGCCAACACCATATCGTGGATTTTTTCGACATTTTCGGGTGTATTGACCTCAGTTGGCCGTCCAGAACGTTCAGCGTCATTTGTACTTGTGCTACCACAACGAAAGTCAGTAAACCACTTTTTTACCATTGAAATCGATGGTGCAGAGTCCCCATAGTATTTATCAAGCTTTTCCTTGGTTTGATTGACGTTTTTTTTTTTTCGCAAAAAATAATGTTTAAAGAGCACTCGAAATTCATTTTTTTTCCATTTTTAGAAAATTCTACGAGGTTGTATGTTTAGAACAGCTGTTAAACGCAAAGTAAATGACAAAACTTGCTCAAAATTTGACAGTAGTATATTAACAGGTGCCACTTGATGGGAGCAGTGTTGCATTTCATATAACTTCAAGGGAAGTTCGAAAAGTCAAGGACTTATTTATCCACCCTCGTATGCCGCTATATGCAAATTCTTGTTTTTTTTTGTCAAAATTGTTCCCATTAATTGCCTCTTTCTAAAAAATTAACACTTTTCAGGTCAATTGTTCATTAAGCGTTCATATTTGCTAAAACTGTAAAACGAGGTAAATCCCTACATAAAACGTAAAGCAATGATTTAAATATAAAGTTTTGTGCATTAAATATGAGCCATAAATATGAACACAGTTATTATTATTTTATTCCATTAAAACAAAAGCAGATTGATTTCTTTCGAAAAGTTTTAAATACAAAAAACTAAATGCAAAACGCCAAACTTTAAAGATATTTTTCTCAAAATCTGTATCATTGATTAAAAAATTAAGTACACGATTGAAATCGGCATGTCTGTCATGGGTAGATCTTTACTAATTTTTAAAAAGTTACATTTTGTACTGTGTTATTTGTCAAATTTTATATTAAATTGTATATTAAAAAACAACGATATTTGTAAAACTAGAAATGAGAAACAATTTTTTTCCCCAGATTTAGATTTAGAGTATGTAATCTATTAGAAAATATGTCTTACGAAGACAGGTTCATCAAAAAGTTGCTTGCAAATTCTTCAGTTAAGAATTTGTTTTAATTTGGTATTTGAAGCATGTAGAAAATTAATTAAAATTTGATGTTCTTTTCTAAATATTTCAGTACATTTTCAATGGAGTTTAACAAACATTTTCAATGGTGTTTAACAAACAAGTTTGTTTATTGGAATGTCTAGTTTATATACATATCGCACTTGATCAACAAGAGGGTATTAAATCAAAATTTTAAAATTTTCAGTAGAGTCAAAAAACTGTTTATGGCCACATTTTAACAGAATTTAAAAATTCAAACATATCATAATAAGCAAATTCCATTTAAAAATATATATACATTGTTTTTGTTTTAAATTTTACCACTCATTGCAAAAAAATTAATTTTTTGAGTTAATACCATTTTTTTGAAATTTTATCGATTTAAATTTATAGAATAAAACAAATTTTATCAATAAAACAGTATCAACTCAAAATACAACCAAATACAAATAAAACAGTTTGATCAAATCAAAATAATACCCTTTTTATGAATATAAACGATTCATTTCTATTTGAACTTTTGTATTAACTCGAAATAATACCTTTTTGTTGAAATAAAGGTAATCACTACATTATCATGAAAATGGTCTAAAAGTGGTTTTCGAAATGAAAGAGTAATCGGAATACGTTGAAATTTTTACAATAGATAGATATTGATGTTGTTAGTTGATTTCTTGAAAAAAGTGATATTTTAAAAATTTTGATTTAATACCCTCTTGTTGATCGAGTGCGATATGTATGTATAATGATAAAATTAAAATTTTTTTACATGCATAAAATTTATATGGATAAAACTAAAAAAGGACAAAAAGCAACTTCCTTGCAATACAGATACCCTGATACAAACACCGACTTGGTTATACTCAAATTAAATATGTTTTCTGTAGATTTATATTCTTAAAAAAAGTTCATGATTTTGCGATAAAATTTCGAAACATGAAGCAAAATATACGAAAAAATTGGGTAAATGATGTAAATATAAAAATCGCGATGTTTTAAAGTTCAAATGAGAAAAAAGAATTGCCAGATTTGGAATCAGCGTACATAGGTTTAATAAAAAAACATCTGTTTCAAAGCGTGGTACATACCTTTTCTCTCTAAAGTTAAATTATTGCCATTTTCCAAAGCCAGTGGTGTGGGAGAGTTTTCTATTTGCCGTTCTTCTTCCTCGTAAATTTTATAAAAATAAATACTTTGTTGTACCGGCGGCAAAGTCAACGCTATGACCAACGATACAATTTGAGAACCAAACGAAAGATAATGCAATCCACGATAATTTAAACTGTCTGTCGATACTAAAACTTGTGCCAAAACACCACCCAAAAATTTACCACACAATATTGCAGAACGTGTGTGACCCGAAACAATTTGATAATGTGTTTTTTCTACTTTCGCATAAATGTATGTATAGTAGGCAATTTCGCTAGCCATAAAGGTGCCAAAGAATACTTGGCCTATTAATAACTCCCATACGGTATGTGTCCACAACAGTATGGCAAAGAGAATAATACCAGCGACAGCCGATAGTATAATGATGGGTTTATAACGTAAAATATCAGTTACCAAAAATACTAAAATTAGTTGAACCAGAACAGAGTATGTACCGAATGGGTAAATTTGCCGATTTAATTCGTCACTTGTTACATTTCGATCCGGTCCGGTTAAATATTCGACAACAAATGGTTCTGAAGGACGCATTTCCCGAAAGAATCCAAAGGTACACAAAAGCAGTGATATACGTAACCATGTTTGCATGTTTTTCTGTACGTATATTCAAATTTCGAAACTGATCAGTTTTTGTTTTGCAACGTTTTCACTTGTTTTTGGTTTATATTTATTTTTCGGGGAATTTAAAAAAAAACTTGTTTTACTTTACAATATGTGTTGTACACCATGTGCGGTGTGTTTATCAATTAAATGTGGTTTAATATATTTTAACAAAAAAATAACAGAAACTCTATTAATTTTACCACCCCAATTATATTCGAGTTGAGTTATAATCTTTAAAAATCAAACAATATGTCAACTCAATTCTCTTGTTTTCTGTCATGATATGCTCTTTTCTTATAAATGTTTGCTGCTTTTAAATGTATGCCCCTCCCTCTCCCGACCAATCTTAACAATTTGCTATTGTCTTATTTTAACCAGCTGTTTGGTATTTTGCGTCTAAAGAGTATGAATCAGAGTTTCTCAGGGATGAAGATATGGGAAAATCTACGAAACCGTACAATTTCTGGTTTTAAAAATGAAAAATTTAAAGTTAGTGGCACACCATTTTTTTTTCTAGATTATCTTATTTTAAATACATTAAAAATCATTAATTTTTTGATTTCTGAAAAAATTAAAAATAAAAAACCGCAAACATTTTCGCATATACAATTTTTAGTGGGTTACGAGTAAACTTTCCATGCTAATTCCAAATTTTGTTACCAAATTTTTTCAACACATCGCGTTTTTAAAGAAATTGAGGTCAAAGTTAAGCAAAATTCAAATTAAAATTGAATTGCACATGCGCGGTTTAAATAATTACGGGGTTAAATCTTATTTGAATGGTATTAGCAAGCTACTATTATCCAAAATAGAAAAAAAAGTAAAAAAACAATGCAGCACAAAATTGAGTGTCACATCCGCGGTTTAATGAATTATGGAGTCAAATATGTCTTGAAAGATAAATAACATCATTACTAGGGCTCCAAACTTCATATAAAAACATGTTTGTTGTCATCTTAACCAAATATCTTTGCGAATCAAAAAAATTGCAACAAAATGGCATCGATTTTTTAATGCATATTTATGCA
Source organism: Delia radicum (assembly GCA_021234595.1). Taxonomy (NCBI): domain Eukaryota; kingdom Metazoa; phylum Arthropoda; class Insecta; order Diptera; family Anthomyiidae; genus Delia; species Delia radicum. The sequence continues at coordinate 140,934,449 of CM037854.1, forward strand.
TATTCTGCTATAAATGCATATTCTGCTATAAATGCATATTCTACTATTCATGCTTATTTTGCTATAAATGCATATTTTTTTGCATATTTTGTCACTTTTTGTTGCATATTATGATATAAATGCATATTTTTGCATATTTTGCATAGTTTTAAGATTTTTTTTTATGTTTTACAAAAAAATATATTTTACACCATTTACATATTTTATAAATAAAATATTTTTAAAATTTATACATATAATTTTTTTATCACGAAAAGAAAAATAACAGAAATTTGTAGTTTCTATTGTTATTTTCTGACGATGTTTATTCGTAATTTTAAAATTTTTAACCACTTAAAAAAAAATTACAAAAATTGTGGAGTTAATGTTAAAAACGTTGAAAAACATTTTAAATTTTAAGTACATAATGTACGATTTTAAATATATATATTATGTACATAAAACACAAGTATAAATGCATTAACTTTTAAACCCTAATCATTACTATTAGAGTTAGGAATTTTAGTTCATAGTTCATTTGGATTTATTGAACTACACTAAGAGAGTTATCCTTCATAATAACTATGAAATAATTTCATAGAATTTCTTTCGTAGATTCAATGAAGAATTTCATAATATCCAAGAAATTTTATTAATATTAAGAAATTTTTCATGAACTATTTTTTTTATAAAATTTCATAGTTTCATAAAAAAAAATCATTCGATTTCATAAATTATCTCTTCATAAATATAATGAAATATTTTTTTAAGCTAGTAAATTATTTCAAAGACTTCATTATTTTATTTTTTCATAAAATTTCATAATATCATTAATTTTCATACATATCAAACTTTAGTTTTAAGATTTAATTCTCAAGTGTTCAACATATTTTATAAAGTGCTTTATTGTTTCAAAGTAGCCGTCTATTAATTCTGGATTTTTATGAAATTGTTTAAAAAATATTGGCTTAGTTTAAATGCATTTTCAAGACATTCATGTAGAGTTTTATTAATTCAAAGAACTTCTTAATATTAAAAATTTTATGAAACTGTTTCATAAATTCTATAAACCCTTTATTCTCGGAATGCTTCATTTGTTTTATAAAGATTTTCATTAATTCTACAAACATTTCATAAACATTGACTTTAATGAAACCTGTTTCATAGATTCTATGAAGAGTTCCAATGGACGAGTTCCAGTGACAATTTTTATTAAACATATGAAAAAATTCATTACTGAAGTGAAGATCATTTTCTCAGTGTACAAGAGTTGTACTTTTTAGTATCATTTTCCTTGTCTCTACTTCATCTTGAAATGCCGCGTATATCTTTCAATCTGGTTGTCGTTCACACTATTAATGTGCTCTTTAGCACAATTTTTTTTAGCAAAATAAATTAGTAAAACATTAGTAAAATATTAGTAAAACATTAGTTCAAAACAGTTAAGTGCTGAATATGTATAACTAAAATTTTAGCTGAAAAAAATATTTTAAGCAAAACATTTGCTGAAAAATAGTACGAGTATACTTGATTTACAAGAAGATTTACTAACTTTACTACTAACTTGTTTTTTTTTTTTTTTTTTTTTTTGAGTTACTGATATTTACATATCACGCATCACTGCAACAAATTATTTCTTAAATTGCGGATGTGCCCTTGAAAAAATATAAAATTTTAAGACCTGATGAGATTTGTATTGTCATATTTTCTTTATTTCTTAAGGCACACTAATCAATTTGATCAAATTTTGATTAAGTTTTGTATTACTCTAAAAATTCAAAACTAGTTATAAATTTTTTTAAAAAATGTATTTTTTATAAATTTTTCCATTAAAAATATATTGATATTGTAAAATTTCTGGCATTTGCCAAATCACCGAAGACCGGCCAAAAAAGGGAATTTTCGACCTTGGGTTATCTGATTTCAATTAAATTTTGCACATGAAAACGCTATGGGATCACTTAAACACTGGCGTTTTTAGTTTTTCAAATGTTTAAAAAAAATCCACGTTTTTATGCGCGAATTTTAAAAATATACAAAAAGTGTTTAAGTTTGAATGTTCGTATTTACTTTAACATACATCGGATCATCACCATTTAAATTGCATTGGAATGGTGCACTCCCCTACTTTTTATAGTGGAATGACATTTTTTTTACAGCGTTAAAAAGAAATGCATTTTTGTGTAATTTGTTTTTTAAATGCCCTTTTTACAAATATGATCACTCTCGATTTAAAAAAAGATGCAAAATATAGGAATTTTTACTAAAAAACAACACCTTAGAATTATTGAAACAAAACTTCCCGAGTAAAAACTTTCATATACTATCATATCTTATTAAATTTTATAAAACTATATAAAGCTCAATATTAGTTTTTTTTAATCGTGTTGTATCATTTCTCAAATTTATCAAAATTAGGCGACGTTTAAATGTCTCTTTAAAAAAACTATTCATTTTTTTAAAGATTTTTTCTGTACTTGAAAGATAAACGAATTTACTAAAATATTATGTTTTACAAATTTAATTTATAACCATTTCAAGCCCACTTTTATTTCTAGAAAAATATTAATATCCGAGAGCAAACGAGGGCTTCTCTCTTTGTCCTTCTTTACTCCTCAATGGAGCATAGGGCTTCAACATGTTGATTTCTCCAACGTAATCTGTCTCTAGCTTCAACTGCAGCATCGTCCCACGTGAAACCATATCGTTCAAGTTCGTTTTTCACTGATCGTCTCCATGTGTTGTTTGGACGGCCACGTTTTCTAGAACCTTGGGGATTCCATTTTAGTGCCATTCTTGTTATATTTGTGGCATCTTTTCTCAGAGTGTGGCCTATCCACCTCCATTTTCTTCTTTTTATTTGTTTGCCAATTTCTTCTTCGTTCGCTAGTTGCCAAAGATCTTGGTTGCGTATAGTGGCTGGCCAAAATAATTTATGAATAATACGAAGACATTTATTTAAACACACTTGAAGTTTTCTGGTCGTGCCTATGGATACCAACCAGGTTTCACAACCATAAAGTAAAATGGATTTGACACACGCTTTGAATATCCTCAGTTTGGTCTTCTTAGATATTTGTGTTGAGCGCCAGACCGCGTTTAGTCTACCGAATGCTGCTCTTGCTCGGTTGATTCGATTGGCTACGTCGTCTTTTGTTAAGCCTGATGTTGTTATTATGCTACCTAGGTAACAGAATTTGCTGACGTATTCGATGCGTTGGTTGTTCAATAAAATATGCTGTGAGCTATTGTTATTTATTCTCATAGCCTTTGTTTTCGCGACGTTGATTTCTAGGCCAACTTTCTTTGCTAGTTCTTGGAGGTGGTCTAACTTTGATTGCATATCACTGATCTTATGTGATAACAAACATATATCATCCGCAAAGTCAAGATCTTCGAGATGACTGCTAAATGTCCAAGTTATCCCTCTCTTGATGGAACACACTTCTCTCATTATTTCGTCCAGTACTATAGTAAAGAGTAGTGGCGAAAGAGGGCAACCTTGTTTACCCCAGCATTTGTTGTGAAAGTGTTGCTACAGGTGCCGTTGTGGAGGACTGATACTTCAGAACCATCATATAACGCTCTAATGATGTTGATAAGTTTGTCGGGAACACCTTTCTTTTTAAGACACGCCCATATTGCAGATCTGTTCATCATGTCAAAAGCTTTTTTGAAATCTACAAAAACCATATATAAAGGAGTTTGCCATTCAATACATTGTTCGACGATTATTCGAAGAGTGTTGGACTGGTCGATGCAGCTTCTGTCAGGACGAAACCCAGCTTGTTCTTCTCTTAGGCTAACCTCTAGTTTTTCCTGTATTCGCTTCTGTACTATGTTGGCAGTTATCTTATAAATCATATTTAGAAGAGTTATGCCTCTCCAATTGCCGCAGTCACGTAGAACGCCTTTCTTTGGAATTTTTATTATAACGCCTTTTTTCCACGTAGAAGGGAAATATTCTTCTTGCCAGGCTTGTTGTAGGTGGGGATGAAGAAGATTAGCTGCCATTTGAGGGTCAGCTAGTAGCAGTTCTGCGTGTATGCCGTCTTCACCAGCAGCTTTGTTGTTTTTTTGTTTGGTTATTGCTTCTTCAAACGAGGACTTAAAAGGGTTAAAAATTTAATTTATAGAACAGAATATTTTAGTATATTCTTGAAATTAAATGTATAGTTTTTCAAACAGAAACTTTTTTCTACATTTAATTTTAATAAATCTGAAAAATAAAATAACAAATTGTTTGTTTGTCTATGTTATATCATTAAAAATAGTTAAACCCGGGACCCAAAAAAGTGAAAGTGTAAAAAAAACGAAAATCACGAATAAAACCATGTTTTTTTTTAATTTAGAGAAAACAAAAACGATAATCTTTAATAGGTTGCTGCATGCAAAATACAATTTAAAGAGTTAATGCATGCAAAATACAATTTAAATCGGAAGACCCAAGGTCAGATTTTGGCCGATCTAACGTGGAAGGCCCTATATACAAAACTTAACTCAAAGTTTGTCAATATAAAACCAATCCTACTTCGTGGAATTTTTTTTTTTTTTTGGAATAGTTAAACATGTTGTTTTATGTTTTTTTTTTGCCTCTTATTGGAGAACAAGCACTATTATTTTGGCACTGCTCCCATATACTTTTTTTTTGCTGGATAATAGGCTTGGAAAGCAACATACTTCTATCGAAGGAGTCTAATAAGGAAACTACACAGTGGTTAATGATGAAAATGTTCAAAATACGCTTTAAAATGGCTCAAAAACTCTATTTCAAATTGCAATGAATAATATTTGATATAAATGCATTTGAATATTTAAAGTCACTGTACAACGGATGACTTAAGTCAGTTTTATGGATCCTTATTGGTACATACTAGGCCGGGTCGATTTGTATGGAGGCAAAAAAATCGCTCAACTTTCAAGGAAAATCGTATTCTAGGGATAAAAATAAGATGTCCCGACTTTTGACCCGTAGGGTCAAATTTTGAAAAATCCCACTTTGACCCATTTAGAAAGCCCCAATCGAATGCAACCCAATCAAATATATTTTATACATTTATCTGCTAGAGCTTTTTCCGGAGAAGAAATAGAGACCCTAATCTTGGAAAGACTCCTGCTACTTTCTGAAATATCTCTATCCCGAGATTTGTACATTTTGCTATAAAAACACGGCTAAAAAGGCCCACTTTCAACTTAAATTTTAACCCCTTAAAGGTCACCTAGAATGATGATTTATGCATTAATCTGCTAGCGCGTCTCCCGGAGAAGAAGTAGCTCCCATAATCTTGGAGAGATTCCTCCTACTTTCTGAAATATCAAAGTGGGCTTTTTCAAAACTTCACCCTACGGGTCAAAAGTCGGGACATCAGAATTCGTTTTAGAGGTATGGTTCCTTTGGCAAAGTTTCTTACTTTGATCCCTAGAATACGATTTTCCTTGAACGTTGAGCGATTTTTAAATCGACCCGCCCAAGTACACTCAAAAAAATAAGTTAGTAGAAAAGTTAGTAAAACGTCTTGTAAATCAGGTATACTATTTTTTAGCAAATATTTTTGCTAAAATCGTGTTTTCAGTTAAAATTTTTGTTATACTTATTCAGCACTTAACTGTTTTATACTAATGCTTTACTAATATACTAATGTTTTACTAATTAATTTTGCTAAAAAAAATTGTGCTGATAAGCAGATGTCGCGGCATGTCAAGATGTAGTAGAGAAGAGGAAAATGATATTAAAAAGTACAACTCTAACAAGACAAGTAAAAAAATCAACCATGAAAAAACATATACAGACATGTAGACAGAGTAAAGAGAAAGACAAAAACACACATCTTAGGTAGATTTGTATGGTTTCTTTTTCTTATTGCAAAAAAGGGTTGTTTTTTTCGTTTCGTTTGTTTTGTTTATTTTTTCGTTTCGTTTCTAGAATTATCTTCGGCAGTTTCGTCATAGCATCATTAAGACAACCATTGATGTAAGTAGTTGAAAAAAAATTTTTGTTATGTTATATATATTTATTTCTATATATTTTCAGATATTAAATTAATTCATGTCGTCAATGTGGGAAAATTAAAATTGTTATATTTCGTTATTATAGTAAATTATTTTTAAAAGAATCACAAAAATATGTTTTATGATTTTCAGCAAATAAATTAACTAAATTACAATTTTTCTACAAATTTTTTGCGTTTTTTTCAGTCTACTAAAATTCAGCAAAAAATTTATTAATTTTTACCAACGCTTTTTTATTTGTAATCTACTAAGTGTTAGCAAAACTTTTGCTGAATCTACAAATTTTGTTGCTAAAATCAGCTCGCTGATTTTCAGCAAAAGATTTTGCTGACATTAGCAACTTTTTTGCTAGCATCCTCCTGACTAAAATTTTGCTGACTCAGCAAAATTTTTTGCTGACTTTACAAACTTTTTTTTATGAGTGTACATACGGATATTATTTGATAAGATAAACGTCTGTTAAAATTGTTCGAGTATTTTCTCTGACATCACTATTGGGAACCGAAATGAAGAATAGGATTTGGGTATAAAATAATAATCTCATCCTAGTACACTGAGAGAATTTTCTTCACTTCTGTAATGAATTTCCTTATAGGTTTAATGAAAATTGTCACTAGAACTCGTCCATTGAAACTCTTCATAAAATCTATGAAACAGGTTTCATTAAAGTTAATGTTTATGAAATGTTTGTAGAATTAATGAAAATCTTTATAAAACTAATGAAGTATTACGACAATGAAGCGTTTATAGAATTTATGAAATAGTTTCATAACATTTTTAATATTAAGAAGTACTTTGAATTAATAAAACCCAATATGAATGTCTTGAAAATGCATTGGAACTAAGGCAATATTTTTTAAACAATTTCTCTCAGTGTATTTTAACCATCTTGAGGGTGCTATCGAGAAGTGAACCATTTTTTGGGAAAGAAAATTAGTAAATTCGTTGCTCAAATTTTTATAAGTTTGATGAAAACTATACATTAGTAAAATTAAAAAACAAAACAAAATTCCAATTTAACATTTTTCTCAGCTACTGAGAGATTTGATTTTTCTCTTTCTTTTCTAATCATTCTGGATGAGTCTATAAATTAATTTTCATGACAAAACTCTAAAAATGTTTTTAACAAAAATAAATAAGGAAAAGTGTACTTTTGCCTTAAATGTAATTTGTATGTAAAATATTTAAAAATTGTTCGATCCTGCCAATAAGCTTGAGATACTGAGATTGTTATGTAATTTTTTTTACTGATTTTGAGCGCAATATTATAATTTTAAATGCTTGGTACTATGAATGAGAAATTTTAATAATTGCACTTTTGAGCGGGAAGTCCTGGAAAAGAAAAATCCCAACTACAACCAAAAAATAGTAGGTTTTAATTTCAAATTTATATGGAATTTGAGAAGTAAATACAAGTAGTTTTCAAAAACTTCTACGTTTTCGTTGTAATATAAATGTGGTATAAACACGCTTCTCACGAATATTTAAAATTTAGTGAGAAGCCCTGATCAAAATATTAAAAAAATAAACGTTTTCTCTTTGCCAGTATTAGTAAAAAAAAAACACATTTATTTTGGTTATTACACTTGCGGTAATTTATTTCATTTTCGTTGTTTGCTCTTCTATTTTTGTTTTATTGCCGATTAATTATACACTTTAGATCGCACAATGATTTGGTGTTATCTATTCAATACTAAACAATTAATGGGGATAATAATATGTCATACACAAATATTTGTCAAATAAACAAACTTTTTATTTGCTGCAAAAATTTCAATTGGAAAATTTGATTGCTCTAGTTGTGCAATGAAAAAAAATATTAAATAATATATTTAAAAATTCAAAAAAATAACTGTTAAAAAACAGTCGTTTTTTCAGTTTCAATATTTTTGTAGTAAAAAATTTCAGTTATTTTTACGACATTATTGGTTATTTTAACTGCATTTGTTAGTTGTTTTTCAAAAGTTGAAGTGAACTTTTAAAGCAGCATTCCCCTTTGTTTTACCTGTAATTTTCAGAAGTTTCTGCCGTCAAACTTTTTTGATTTTAGGTTTTACAAGAGCTTATGATAATTAAATGGTTCTTACGCTTAAATTTGAACAAATTTTGACACAAGTAAAAAGTGTTTTTTATAGAGGTATAGAACTTTGAAATGGTTCTATACCTCCCCCATCTGATGATGGGAACCTAGAAAATTCCCGAAATAGATCTATCAACACATTCCTGAAAGGGTCAAATAATAAATTTGAAAAAAAAACTATAGATTATTCGTTAGGACAATATCCTAATAAAGAAATATAGAATATATATGGCCTCGAACTTGAATAATTTTCATTTTTATTACAAAGATGATTTTTTTTTAAATTGACATGAAATTTACTTAATTCGAAAAATAATCTTCTGGCATTATAATTTGAATATGACTTCTGGCATATGACCGCCACGGCTGGCTCGGACGTAGTCTAATCTGGAAGTCCAATTTTCGATGACTTTTTTTAACATTTGTGGCCGTATATTGGCAATAACGCGGCGAATGTTGTCCTCCAAGTGGTCAATCGATTCGGGCTTATCTGCGTAGACTAGCGACTTCACATATCCCCACAGAAAATTCTATAGCGGCGTTAAATCGCACGATCTTGGAGGCCAATTCACTAGTCCGAAACGTTAAACCAGGGGTGCCCACGGCCTATGCGCTTGGTACTCATTTGTTTTTGTAAAAACACTTAGCTATAGGCTGTGTGTTTTAATACACATATAGAGCGCTCAGCACTAGCAATACGAAATACACAAACAACTTTGTCTTATTAGTTTTTTTGTCGTTCTTCACTTTATACACGCAAGCGCAAAGCAACAACACTTTCGTATGCTTTGCTGGTAAACATTGAAATATTTTTTTTCTTTTTTCTTTGTATGTATTGGTTTTTACAACAAAAAATGTTGAATAAAAATTAGTTTTTCTTTAAATGTATTGGTGTTTGCTCTTCCATAAGGAACTTTTGGGCACTCCTGCGTTAAACTATGCGATTACCAAACGTTTCCTTGAACCAAACGTTTCCTTCAATAAAGCTGTGTGACATGTTGCGCCGCCTTGTTGAAACCACAGCTCCTGCACATCATGGTTGTTCAATTGATGAACGAAAAAGTTAGTAATCATGGCTCTATAGCTGTCACCATTGACTGTAACGTTCTGACCAGCATTGTTTTTAAAGAAGTACGGACCAATGATTTCACCAGCCCATAAAGCACACCAAACAGTCAGTTTTTCTGGATGTAACGGTTGTCTCAACATACACTTGAGGATTATCATCACTCCAAATACGGCAGTTTTGTTTATTGACGTATCCATTTAACCAAAAGTGAGCTTCGTCGCTAAACAAAATTCGCGTATGAAAATCGGGATCAACGGCAATCTTGTTTTGGGCCAATTCACCGAATCTACGCCTTGCTAGGTGATCGTGTGGCTGCAATTGTTGCACGAGTTTGATTTTGTAAGCACGCAAACCAAGATCTTTCCACAAAATCTTCCATAAAGCGGATGGACACATAACCAATTCCTGTGCACGATTGGGGCCTTCTTCTACGCTACGCTCTACACCAGCAATGACTTCTTCTATACGCACTGTACGACGTCTCTGTGGATGTATATTATCATTTAGAGTAAAAGTGGTACGAAAACGTTCCATAGCTAATCGAATTAATTGCTCTGATGGACGATTATGTTGACCGTAAAATGGACGTAGTGCGCTATACGTGTTTCGAACAGAACCATGATTTTCAAAATAAATTTGCACATGTTGGAAGCGTTGTTCAGGCGTCAGTCTATTCATGTTATAATGCCAAACCAACCTAAACATAAATCACTTGACAGCTGACAAAATGGCCGCCAGTAAAAAAAGTGTTGCCAACTTAAAGTTCTATGCCTGTATAAAAACACCCTTTATGTCATAATTGATTTATACCACGTGATTACTTATTGTAGGCAATTATTTTAAGGACTATTTTCTGTTCATATTTCTTAAAACTTTAATATTTTTTATATTCTCTTTTCCTTAGATATGTTCTCGAGAATTTATTACATCAAATAAACTTTTATTACATGAACGTATACACAATACAGGAAACACGAACATCAGCGATTCATTAAGAACATCATCATCACCATCAACAACAATTATAAAACGCTTTCAATGTGAAATATGTTCGGCTTTTTTTACAACTTCTAGTAATTTAAAATCACACAAATTTACCCATACCGATCAGCGTAAACATCAATGTAAACATTGTCTAGTATCATTTAAATCTCCCAGAGATTTAAAGCGCCATGAATTTGCCCACAAAATAATTAAAGATATTCACTGCACGATCTGTGAGAAATCATTTACGAAACGTGCGTCTCTTAATGCTCACATGATTACAGTGCATCGTCGAATACGTAAACATAATTGTACAGAATGTGACAAGATATTTGGCAAAAAGTCAAATTTAATCAATCACATGAGGTGAGTAAAACTTAAAATTGTAAAAGGTATTTGGTGGAAAATTATGAATAAAAAAACATTTAATTAATTCTCAAAATTTCACCAAATCGATGTTTCGCAATATTTAAATAACTATTCTAAAAAAAAAGTCAAAGTATATTTTACATTGTATTGTCGAAAATCTGACCTTGGGTCTTCCGATTTAAATTATATTTTACACGATGAAACTCTACAGAGCCACTTATAGATTGGCGTTTTATTTTCTCGGAATTCGAAAAATCCATGGTTTTTATATTTTAAAAAACATGCAAAAAGTGTGTAAGTTTGTTCTCGAATATTTGGTTTTTTTTTATAGAAAGAACGGTGGGCTTGAAAGGATTAAAAATTAAATTTTGAAAACATATTATTTTAGAAGTATCGTTTATAAATATATATATATCAGTGTAATATATGATGACGAGTTATAAACAACGTTAATTTTTGAGAATTTTGTGTTTTTATTTAAAATCCATTATACTCCTTGAGGATGAAACTCGAAGAGTTTCGAAATATTGGAAATTAATAAAAAAGAATTTTAATGGAAGAAAAATCCAGGCCTCGAGTTCAAACATTTTATTTTTATAATTAAATTGGAAAGGTCGAATAAAAAACAACTATAATTTACATTTAAATTTCTTTTTCAATAAAATTTTCATTTGGTTCTGCTACTTCTAAGTCTGGTATCCCAAATTGATGAGCCTTTTAATTTCTTTTTAGGATTACTTACCACTCGAAATTTATTGCAAAATATAAAAGTATACGTTTATTTAAATTATATCGCATTAAATTTGATTATTTGATTATTATTATTATTATAAGTCTTGTAAAGGGTCCGCCATCTAACGTTTTTTTTTTCAACTAGTGCTTATTTCGTGTCTGATTTGACAGATAATTAGTTTTATCCTTCCGCTGAACGAATATGGTCCGTATGTTCGTTATCTTGTGAAAAAAGTGAAAGAAACTGGCATCCTCATCGATAAACCAAAGCGTGAAAAGCCAAAAACAGTGCGTATACCCGAGAATATTGCTGCTGTGGCAGAATGTGTGCGTGAAGCGCCATCAACATCAATTCACCGTCGTTCTGAACAATTGAACATTTCGGTGACATCATTGAGACGAATTTTGCATAAAGACCTTGGTATGACGCCATACAAAGTCCAATTGGTTCAGGAGTTCAAAAAAAAAAGTTATTTGGCGGACCCTTTAGGTATATTTCTGGAATTTTTTTTTTTTAAACTCTTTTTGGCTTTTTGAAATTTTTTCACACACATTGGCATTTAAATATCGTTGTTATTTTTTTGGTGTTCTATCATATTCAACGTTGTATTTTTTATGTAGTTTTTTTTTGTAAATTCTGAAAAGTAAATATAACCACAGTTGTTATTTATTTGTGCTTCTTATAAATAATCATAAAAAGTTCGGTAGTTCGGCCAAAATTTGGCCGAACACCGAACTTGGCCGAACTTCACTTTTTGGCCGAACTCCGAATACTCGGTCGGACACTATTTTTTTTTATTAAATAATTCGTTAATAATAGATAAACCCCGGGACCAAAAAAAAAACCAAAAATGTTGTGTTTTTAGTAAAAATCCCATATTTTTCAAATATGCATTTTTTTCAAATCGAGAGTGTCCCATTTTTTAAAAAGTTCATTTAAAAAGCAAATAATATAAAAAAATACAATTCGTTTTGATGCTGAAAAAAAATTCATTCCGCAATAAAAGTAGTGTACAATTCCAATGTAATTTAAATGGTGATGATCCTATGTATATTAAAGAAAATACGAACATTCAAACTTAACCACTTTTTGCATATTTCTCATTTGTAAAAAAAAAAAAACGGCGCAAAAACAGGGCTGCTTATATTTACCCAAATTAATGTAGTTTTGGTATTGAAATTGAGCAAATTCGGTTCATCGGCTTATGAATGTTATAATAAGGTACCTCTAAATTTTCCAAACAAATCGATGTATTATAATAGTACAATCTCTCAATGTTAGAGTCTGGTGTGTAAAATATTTTGTTATATTTTTTCATCAGAAGGCTAGAGATGAATAATATTTTATACTTACCTTAATTTTTGTAACTTCGATTTATTTTACAGAATACATAGTGGAGAGAAGCCATTTGAATGCTCAGCTTGTTCATGGAAATTTGCACAATCATCTGCGCTAAAAAGACACATGAAGAAACATGAAAGCAGGTTTGATTTTTTAATATATATCTGTGGACTTCTGACAAAAACACACCTTTAACAGGATATCTGAAGCCACCCATATTCACACTAGATAGCAAAACACTCGTTTTGCCAAAACCCGTGTTTATGCTATTTATTATGTTCCAACAGTTCTTTATTCTTTTCCACTCATTTTGGCAAAACACGTGTTTTGCTGCCTAGTCTGAATGCTGTATAAAAGAACAAATTTTAAAAGCTTGAGTTATAAACTATTAATATAGAATTGTTTTCCATTTGTAAATTTTATTTCGCTTATACGCCATCATTAATTGCACATTCTTTTTAAAATTAGACGTTTGGCATGAAAAAAATCGATGTCTAAAGTTGCATAGATTACATAGATCGCAAACTCTTCTTCTTTTAACACAGACATTTTTTCATACACATTCAAATATTTGTTTGTATGTCCAACACATTCTCATGAGTTACGTGCACTGACAGCAATGTAATGTTGTTACATGAATGAAATAAGTTCGTTTGTCCAATGGAAATTAATATTAGTCGATTTGAGAGCTCTAGTACTCCTGCCACAAAAATTTTGTGTATATGGTGAAGATATGACTATACAAAACTTGGAAAATTTTCTAAAGTCGACTAAGGTGCTTTTATTATAAGTTGACAGATCTAATCATGGATATTAAGTTCGTCCAAAAAAAGTTCGAAATTCACGAGTTCCGCAACTCTTAAAATATGAGATTATGAAAAATGTTGGTCTGTCAAAAAAAATTAACACAATTTTGAAAAATCTTGAAAACATATTTATGTTTACGAAAATCCGTCGATACTAAACACAAAGTACCATTGCAGCTTAAACTTTAAAAAAAAGTTCTAACTTTAGTAAGGACATACAGGATTCCAGAAAAATACCCGTAAAGGACATCGTCTTAACTTAAAAACGTATCGACGGATTTTTATTAAATTTGGCAGAAAGATTATATTAAGTATTATTAGCAAAGCCTTTAAGTTTAATCAATATATGTTGAATTAAGGTGCGTTTTCGCTCATTTTCGCGTTTTTCGAAAAACGAAAATCGCCATTTCTTCTGTACTAAGAGCACAAAAATGCTAATTTTTTGACTGTAGTTATATCTTGGTAAGAGGAAAAATTTATGCCTAAACTTATTAATTTTTATATATTCGTTTTTGAGATTCGTTCTTAGCCTGTTATGGCCCATATCGCCTAAAATAGGCAACGAAACAAATTGGTAGAACAACATATTGTTTATATTTCATGCCGAACAAGGGGTATAAATTTCATTGCAAAAAAGCTTAGGTCGGTTTGAGGGTTAAATGAAGTAAATTGTATAATATGAATTGAATTTGGAAAAAAATCAAAGCAAATTTGATTAACGTTCCATATTTTCAAATCTGTTTTACGCCCGACCACTGAATGTACCGTTAGCTAACTAACTAGGAATTTGACTGATATATTTGTTATAAATTTTCAATTTAACTATTTGTTAAATTTTAGCTGGACATTCAGTAATCGGGCCTTAAAAGTTAACTTTTTCTGCGAGCCCTAAATGTTAACGAATTTAGCTGAAAATTGGAATTCAATTGAATTTTTAGACATTAAGGAATTGGGACTACATTGTGTAGATCTCATAATCCAACTTTTAAAGGGTCCGCCAAATAACTTTTTTTTTTGAAAATGCTATAAAAAAAAAACTGCCGAATATTTTCTCAAATTTCTTTTTTTATTTGAAAGTACAATCTTTCCGGTTAATAATGGAAAATAATTTCATTCAAATGGCTGCCTCAGCTGGCCATGCAGTAGCCTACACGATCGGTCCAATTATGGCCCAATTATGCCTCTGGACCAAAATCCGCACCAAACAGTGACTCGTTTTGGGTGTATCGGCTTTTCAATGTATGCGTGCGGGTTTTCTGTGCCCCAAATGCGACAATTTTGCTTGTTTACATACCCGCCAAGATCAAAATGATTTTTTGGCAAAATCGGCATCATTCATTTTCGCACACATTCTGCAACATTACCATGATTTTCAAAGTAATGTCGCAATATTTCCCAGCGTTGTTCAAGCGTATACACAACCATATTCGTTCAGCGGAAGGATAAAACTAATTATCTGTCAAATCAGACATGAGCTAAGTGTTACCATTCACGAAATAAGCACTAGTTGAAAAAAAAACGTTAGATGGCGGACCCTTTATTATATTTTTATCCACTCTAATGTATATATTATTTTTATATAGATTAGTTACAAATATTAAAACAAACTGGGAGGCATTGAAGTCTCTCCTTTAAAATAAATCCCGCTAATTCTTTGTTTAAAAATTAAAAAAAAAAACATAACTTGCATTTTGTTATAATTTCAGCTAGACTACACATCATTCAATTAATATATATTAAGGATCTAGATAAACAAAGTTCTAACTGATTTAGATTTTTGCAATTTACAAAGACCTCAATGGAAAAGAAATGTCATTAAATACCACTTATTTTATAATAAAAAAACGCTTTCTTATGATTTTTTCATATATTTTTCATATAAACTCAACAAATCCGGACTAGTTCGCGGTTGAACTGCATTTAAAGCATACTCAAATTGTGACCAGGTGACATAAGATGCATCAAAACTTTCTTCTAATGTCTTAAGAGCAGCTTCATGACATACGGCCTGAATTTCAGCACCAGAATAACCCTCAGTCAAATCGACAAGAGTTTGTAAATTAACATCTTTAGCTAAGGGCATCTTTTGTAATTTTATACGGAATATTTCATAACGTGCTGCAGAATCTGGTAAGCCAACATATATAATACGATCTATACGTCCGGGACGTAACAAAGCTTTATCAATCATATCAGGACGATTAGTGGCAGCTACAATTGTAACATTTTCTAAAGATTCTACACCATCTAATTCGGTAAGTAATTGAGTGAGTACTCTCTCTTTAACTGAACTACCAGAACCCGAAGAAGAGCCATCTGAACGTTCACCTCCAATGGCATCAATTTCATCAAAAAATACAATTGCTGGTGCTACTTGACGAGCTTTACGAAAAACTTCTCTAACCGCTCTTTCAGATTCTCCTACCCACATAGAAAATAATTCGGGACCTTTGATGGATAAAAAATTCAACTGTGATTCAGTAGCTAATGCTTTGGCTATCATAGTTTTAGAACAACCCGGAGGACCATACATAAGAAGACCTCTTGGTGGTTTTATGCCTAATCTTTGGAATTGTTCAGCATGTTTTAAGGGCCATTCAATAGCTTGTTGTAATTTTAATTTCAATTCTTCTTGTCCACCTATATCAGACCATCTTACATTGGGAGATTCTATTAAAACTTCACGCATTGCTGAAGGTTTAACGTGGGTTAAGGCGCGATTTAAATCGACCAATTTCAATTCAACTGTAGCCGATGTTTTATGTTTTAATGCCTTTAACGTAGCATTATAAATAAGATTTGCTAAATCTGCTCCCACAAAACCGTGAGTAATCTGTGCTATTTGTGTTATATCTTCCAGAGATAATTTATGATTTTCTACTTTCTTTAGCAGGCATTGTAATATTTCTTTTCTTCCCTCGGGAGTGGGTGCACCCACCTCTATTTCACAATCTAATCTACCACATCTTCTTATACTTGGATTTAACATATCCAGCTGGGAAGTGGTTGCTAATAGAAAACATTTTTGGGCCTCCCGTTTTGTTGTCAATGTATCCATCATATTGAGAAATGCTACTGATACTCTTTTAACCACTTCATTTGTTTCGTGTTTTGGACATAAATTATGAACATCTTCTATAATCATTAATGTAGGTTGTGGATAATGTTGATAGACTTTATCAAAATAACTAGATAAATTCTTTTCAGTTTCTCCTAGAAATTTACTAAACAATTCACTCGTATTCAACTTTAAAATTAACAGTTTAAACGAGGTTTTCTTTTGCTGTTCCTGGTGCTGCAGTAACTTACTACTCATTGCTTCACATATCATGGTTTTACCACAACCAGAGGAGCCATATATTAATAGACCACGTGAAATTTTTACACCTGTAAGTAAAAGAAAACTTTAGAATCATTGATTATACTTTTAAACAAATAAAAAAATAAATATATTGAAAAAACAAATCTAAAAAAAAACCAAATCTAAAAACACAAATATGTAACAATATTTTACAAATCACACAGATTAATAGGTTCCCAATCAGAAATTGAAAATACTGGCAGAACACTTGTTTAAGACGCTTTACCAGCGTTTCCAAAAAAACGTTTTTCCAGTATTTGTTTTACAATAATTTAAATGGTCTACAGAAAAAATCATTGGCAAAGAATTGGCAGAGACCAATATCCCAACGTTGGAAAAAAGTGTTTTCCCAGTGCTATCCAGTCGGAAATTACCAACGGCTCAAAAGTCTAAAACATTTATTTTATAAAAATTATGATGCTTTGTTTAACAAAGTTTGTAGTCGGAAGGTTCCGAGTTCGAGCCCGGTTTCAGGCAAACATTTTTTTGTAATTTTTTTTATACGTTTTAACATATCAAGTCTCGTTATCTCAGTGGTTAGAGCTATTAGCCTGGGTTCGAATCTGGTAGCCACGCTTCGAATCACTGCGGGACCAAAAACATTTTACATGACTTTTTTTTAATTTTATTTTGGAAAACAAATTTTTATAATACCTATTTCATGGTTTGACCAACATTTTGCCAACGTTGGAAATTTTGTTTTCCCTGTGATGTCTAATGATGTTATCATTTTGGGATAGGGAAATCACTTTTTGCCAGCACTTGTACCGCTTGCTAAAGTGCTTTGCCAGCGGTGGTCCGTTTGTCTTTTTCTGACTGGGTTATTAATAGGTACATCATGTGTGTGTATGTCCGATCGTTTTTTAAATTTCAATCCCGTATACCTATTTAGCTTTGTTTTTAATTTAAAAAATTAAAATATGTAAATCGATTAAAAATTGAATGATTCGCTCGAACAAAGTTATAAGCGACAACTTTTTGAAAACGCGTTTTTAGCATAATACGACATTTTAGCCATAAATGCATCATCCTGTAAAGAAATGCTTCTTACTAAATTGGAACACTGAAATGTTTTTTACACATTGCACTTGAGTAAACATAATACCCTTTGAAATCGTAAATAATTTATTCAAATATCTAAAAATCAATAAAAAAAAATATTGAAAAACTTGGGCATTATTTACACATTTAAATGCAAAATTCAGCCACTTACATGTACAATATTTCAATGAAATTTTCTACACGGGTAAAATTAGACTTGCATTATCGAACTGTGAACAAAAACAATAACAAATGTGAATTTAAAAGATTTTCCTACGTTTTTTCTTCTCCTGCGAAGCTCTCAAAATGGATTATTCTCTTATTCGAGCGAGGCATTCAATTATTTCAACAATCCTTTTCCTCTTTATTTAGTTTTTAGATCTTTATTTTTAACCAAATCGATCGTTTTTTATTACATGGATAATAAGTGACAATGCTCGAGTGCGAGGTTTTTGTTTCATGTATTAAAAACTAAAAGCTTAAAAATTTCGTTTATCAAATTTTGAAGAACAAGTACAATGAGCTCACAAGGAAGATTTTAATGAACTTTGGATATGTTTTAGAGGTCCAAAAAAAGGGGACACCAATTTTATTTGCTGCCCAATCTCACGTTAAAGTTTTAACAAGTGGTGTTAAAAATTAATTAGTTTTTTTATGAAAACTTCTCTTTAATTTACGAAAACTAGATTTATTTACACACAGGGTTAAAGTACAAAAATCTTGATACCCATATTGCCTATATAGTGGACACAGAGTTGCCATATTTTTGAATTATTTGAAATATAGGGGGAAAAAGACCGTTCGGGAAAAGTCGCATAAAAACCGAACGAATTCGAATAGCGGAAAAAGCTCAGATATCCCATCGATTAAATTAAATAGGTATTACTCTGAATTATTGTTAGCTTAATATGACTACAATTCCTTAATAAAACGCCACACTTAATGTTACTCAAAACAAATTTTTTGAATAACAAAAATACTTGAAAGATCTTATACATAATTTGTATACCAATAACTATGTCTTAAAAAAATCTTTAATTTGATAGGGTCAAAAAGAACGAAATAAACCGAAATAAAATGGGGTAATTTTTTACCCTTAAACATGGGTCTCTTAAATTTTTTATCCGACCCATCCGATGGGTCGGGATACCTTCCTTGTCAAATATTCAACCTATTTGAAAACCAGAGTTTAAAATTTAGCATATCAAAAATGTTTGTTAAATATCTGCTAACAAGATATATTGAACACATTAATTTTTCTCACATTGCTAGCAAGATATATTCAACTGTGGTGATAGCATGCTACGAAATTATTTTATCTTCGACAGTTGCGTGCTGGCGCAGCAGTATTAGCATTTTGTTTGAATTTTGATATGTGCTGTGGTAGTCATATATGTTGCAATATTGTATTCATTTATATATATATATTTTGTTATTCTATGGTAATATTTAATATTGTATATTGTGCTGCTGTGGCTGTGGCAAGACATACATGTACACATTGTGTTTTTTATTCATTAACGTATGTACAAAGCATTAAAGTAAAGTTCGGGGAATCCCATTTATTCTTGCCACACTGTCAATTTAATTGAATATATTCTACATATCGCACTTGATCAACAAGAGGGTATTAACTCAAAATTTTAAAATTTTCAGTAGAGTCAAAAAACTGTTTATGGCCACATTTTAACAGAATTTAAAAATTCAAACATATCATAATAAGTAAATTCCATTTGAAAATATATATACATTGTTTTTGTTTTAATTTTTTCCACTCATTGCAAAAAAAATGAATTTTTTGAGTTAATACCATTTTTTTGAAATTTTATCGATTTAAATTTATAGAATAAAACAAATTTTATCAACAAAACAGTATCAACTCAAAATACAACCAAATATAAATAAAACAGTTTGATTATTTTTAACATAAATAAAGGCTCAAATCAAAATAATACCTTTTTTACGACAGAGCTATAAAATTACACAAATAAAATGCAGCTATTGCTGTAACAGCGCACAATCAAAACAAAATACACATAAGAAATAATTTCATAGTATAATGTGCAGACAGTTTGAATATATCTTGCACGTTGCTATTAAATTATGAAATTTATAGCAAATCACGACTACTACAGTATTAATTTTAAGCTCTGTTGAAACCCCTTATTTCGAATACTTAAAAAACTGCTTTATTTTAAAACCGGTTATAGGTTTTTTAAATTAAAACCCGGTTCGAATATCCGGGGTTTCGGTATTTAAAATCACTTTATATTGCTGATATCTGAAATTTTTTGCAAAAATTTTAAAAACTACTAAAAATTTAACTGTTGACTTATAAAATAGGGTTATATAGTTGCGACACAAAGTCGACTTTTAGACTTTTGTAAAAATTGTAATAGTCGACTTTTCGACTTTTCGTTTTTTCAAAAGTCGACTTTACGACTTTTTTCTAAGTAAAAAGCGATTAATCGACTTTTTGTATGAACATTTTTAAGTCGCGAAAAAAAAAATTATTTTTAAGATTGTTTTAGGAATAATTAATGTGTATTTATGCTTAATGTAGACTGTATGCTTTATTGGTAATAATAAGGAACAGGAATTTTATTAACGTTAAAATAATATTTAAAAAAAATTTTCTAAAATTTACCCAATTTTTAAGACAAAGTTCGAACAAAATTCTTTTTTGCATTCTTTTACATTTCACTATTAAAAAATTACAGTTTTTCCAAAAACCCCAAAAACTCATTTATAAAAATTGAAATTATAATGTCAGTGAAAAAATAAGTTTTGGACCATAAAACTAATCTCATCAGCAGATTGCCAAAAGTCTATGATTTTAGTCCATATTTAATGCAATTTAAAGTTCCGAATGAATTTTTACATTTGAGGTTTTCTACTTTAGTGTACTGATGCTCACAGTGTAACGAAATGGGTGACTCCTCAATTTATTTTTGAAAAGCCTCCTTTACAATTGGGCACATTTTGTCCAAATCGAAACTTTTTGTAGAATTTGACCTCATTTTGGGCTTTTTCGCTCACTTTATGTCATATTTAACGATTTCTTTGGCAATTGATTTTATTTACTTATAAGCCGAGTTTTGCTGTCGACTTTTTCATCAGAAGAAAGTCGACATCCCGTAAGTCGATTAGTCGAAAGTCGATTTATAGAACCCTAATACAAAACTAAACAGATATCCTTTCTAAGACCTTTTTTATAGATATTTTTTAAATAAGGAATAAATTAGAAAAATATAAAAGTTTGGTTTTCGTAAATTCAAAAAATTTTCAAATTACAGCGTAAGAAAAAATTAAACAACGTCTGACGAATCATTGAGGTCTATATATCGAACTTATTTAAATTTACTAGATAGCGATAGTTTTAGACCTTTTCGACTAATTTTGAACAAATTTAAAGTTGAAAAATTATATTTGGCTAACATAGATTGTTTTCTACAGCGACACTCATGGATTAAATGTGGAAATGTGAAATAAAAAATAAATTGCAGATAAAAAAATATCGAACTATTCAAACCCTCTCACCGTAAAGTGAAATTAATTTTTGATATGGAGTTTGACAGAATTTCCGAAATTGTAGTATGAAAAAGTACTAGGCTTTGTAGCTAAATTTTGCAAAAAAAATACAACCCTGAAAGCATCGGGTAGATACTTTTTGGTTTTCGATACCCGCAAAATTTGTTGGTATCGAGTAACTAGTACTCAAATACTTAATATACAACACTATTGATGAATTTCATATCAAAACCTAGAAAAAAGGCACATTTTGAACCCGACCCTCTCAGATCTTGATGAAATTTTGCATACAGCTACATTTTACATATACAAACACAGCCTCTTTTTTAAAAATTGCATTTTCGAAAAAATGTGGGCGTGGCAAGGTATCGAAATATTTTAAAAATTACGGTAATAGTAGCGATTACTACGGAATGGCTCAACCGATTTCAAAGATCTTGATAATATTATAAAGGTTTAGAAACATACAATGTAAACATTTTCTATTACACTGAAAATTTTTTTTGGCAAAAATAAAACTTTAAACTGGAAAAACACTTCAAAGGCCAAGTGTATTAACTCGATCAACAAGAGGGTATTAACTCAAAATTTTTAAAATATCACTTTTTTCAAGAAATCAACCAACAACATCAATATCTATCTATTGTAAAAATTTCAACGTATTCCGATTACTCTTTCATCTCGAAAACCACTTTTGAGACCATTTTCATGATAATGTAGTGATTACCTTTATTTTAACAAAAAGGTATTATTTCGAATTAATACAAAAGTTCAAATAGAAATGAATCGTATATTTTCATAAAAAAGGCATTATATTGATTTGAGCCTTTATTTATGTTAAAAATAATCACTGTTTTATTTATATTTGGTTGTATTTTGAGTTGATACTGTTTTGTTGATAAAATTTGTTTTATTCTATAAATTTAAATCGATAAAATTTCAAAAAAATGGTATTAACTCAAAAAATTCATTTTTTTTGCAATGAGTGGAAAAATTTAAAACAAAAACAATGTATATATATTTTCAAATGTATATGTATGTATATATATTTACTTATTATGATATGTTTGAATTTTTAAATTCTGTTAAAATGTGGCCATAAACAGTTTTTTGACTCTAATGAAAATTTTAAAATTTTGTGTTAATACCCTCTTGTTGATCAAGTGCGATATGTATATAACATATCTAAAAACTAAAATGGCGTTTTTTTTTCTTTTTTTAAATTTTTTTAAGTAAATTCATCTCTTGTTAACTTTCTTATATTTTGATATCATTGTGTGACAAAAAAGAATATAGTAGCTATACTTTGAAAGTTATACAGATTTTTTGTAATTCTAATAGATTAGAACAAGAATCGTATTATCAAAATTTTCAGACACTCCCAAAACATGGACTTTCCTTGGTAAATTTTTTTTTTTTAGTTTTTTAGATTTAATATATAATTTTGCGCAGACGCTGACGACTATAACAAAACAAAAGAAGAGATATTTTCAAGGTATAAAAATGCTAAAACTATTACAGGAACTCAAAGTTTCCATTCTTTTATAACTTTAGATGAAACTTCACTAAAAGTTAGCAAATATTCCGAAAGTCAACAGTATGAGCTGCGCAAAATTATATATTAAATCTAAAAAAATAAATTACCAAGGCAAGTCCATGTTTTGGGGGTGTCTGAAAAATTTGATAATACGATTCTTGTACTAATATATTAGAATGACAAAAAAATCTGTATAACTTTCAAAGTATAGCTACTTTATTTTTTTTGTCACACAATGATATCCAAATATAAGGAAGTTAACAAGAGATGCATTTACTTGAACAAATTTTAAAACAAAAATAAAAAAAAAACGCCATTTGAGTTTTTAGATATGTTATATATATTAAAGAGGCCTCTCTAAAAAAGTTTTTTTTTTGAGTGTTTTCAAAGTTTAAAGTTTTATTTTTGCCAAAACAGTGTACGTTTTCGAAAGCTGATTGATATACCTTTCTAATGGTACCAAGATCCTTAAAATCGGTTCAGCCATTCAGTAGTAATCACAGCTTGAAAGTACATATTATCGTCATTTTTCAAAAACTTCGATACCTTGCAACGCCCACATATTTTCAAAAATGCAATTTCTAAAAATGAGGTTGTGTGTGTATAGGTAAAATGTAGCTTTATGCAAAATTTCATCAAAATCTGAGAGGGTAGGGTTCAATGAATATCGGTTTTGATATGAAATTCATCTATTGTGCAGTTACTTTGGTCAATTAATGCTAATTTAATAGTAGAAACGTGAGAAAAGCATTTTTGTAATAGCACTTTATGCTTTATTATGTTACAAAATTACCAAAAAAGCGATTTTTATTATTAGTATAGTATTGCCTACCACGTAATGGTAGGTAAAAAATTTGCAAACAAAATGTTCTACCCCTTATTTTACATTACCTATTTAAAGCAAAAAAAAACTCGGAAAATCCAAAAAAGCACAAATGGCACAAAAATGCGTAAAAACCATAAAAGGACATAAAGCTAATTTGTCTTCTTAGGGTTTTTTTATTTAAAACTGAGAGAAACCTTTGCAAAATATTCCAAAAATTTGTATTTCTCTGAAATTTTTATATTGAAAAATGTTCGAAAATGCCGAATTATTCGAGACTAAAAACCCGGTTTCGGTTTTTAAAAACCGGAAAAATAGAAAAACACCGGTTTTTCGTATAATTCGGAAGCCGGGTTTGACAACTCTAATAGAAATTAAAAAAAACAATTTTTGATGTGAAATGAATAGTTGAGGCGAATTTTAAATATTATTCTCCTTTAGAGTCGGATGTTAAAATATGACATTATTAAGGGGTTTTTCAATTATAGATTTTTAAAGTCTGTAATTTCTACCAAACAATTTCCTTAAGTAGATGAGATAATGTGCCATAATTCAACGATAAATAAGGGTAGATAAAGGAAGTTGAAAAAAAAAATGTTAATAAATTCGTGTTTACAAACAAAAAACTAAATTTTAAACAAAAAAACTAACTATTTATCAATTATCAATTTAATTATTAAAGTTGTTTTTTCGTACTTAATTATTTAAGAATAATGAGAAAAACATTGTTTTTATATTTTTTTATAAAAAAGGAAGGAAATTCACGGCACCCGAGTATGCATACAAACTGCATGAGGGTGAATTTGCAGAACTTTTCATATTGAATTCTCTTTAGCCTGTATGCTTGTTGCTAAAACTTAATAGATAATAATATATGTGAGTTTGTACCTGAACCGACTATAACTCCTAGTAAAAAAACCTCCAAAAAACGCAAAACAGAAAATGGGGTAATTTTTACCTAATTTGTTAACCCCTAAATGTGATATTAGGCAGCTAAAACAATATATGGGTCTTTTAATTTTTGATTATGTCAAACATATCTAAATTTCATCGCAATCGGCAGGAAACCATGAAAAAATAAAAGTTGAAATTTAATTATTATTTTTAAGAAATAGGTATCACATAAAACTTATAACTATTATTTTGTTTCTAAGTAGTCTTGCCATTAAAAGCCATTTTTGCATATTTTCTTTGAATAAATAGTCAAAACCCAACCTTTTCACATAATTTTTAGAATTTTTTTTTTTTTTAAAACTTAAACTTTTAAAATTATGTATTCTAATTTACTCTGGTAACATTTAGCAGTATACTGTAAACATGTTATAACACATTTATTAAAATCATAAATTAAAAACTAAGAAACGAACAATGAGTAATATTTGTAAGCATTCTTTGACCTTTATGCACGTGTTTAAGTTTTATCTTCTTTATCACATATTCAAAATCCCAAACGGGACCCCTTGTAAGACAATTTTTCGTCGAAAAAAACTTAATTTATTTACCTTGTGGTATCGCTCTTAAACTCAAGGCAAACTCCATGGCTTCTTCGATTAATTCCAATTGTTTTGTTAAGCCTCCGATATCTTCTTTTGTTATTAAATATTTCATTGTATCTTCAGTTTCTTCATCCGATGAAGGAATATTTTCTGATGACACTTCGATCGTAGTGGAATTAGTAACTTTAAATACATCATCGCTAAGACTTAGTTTTTTAAACGAGTTTTCCAGCATCATTGTATTATCATCATCATTATGAGTATTAAGACTTGTCCAATAAATCATTTTAAAGTTAATTGTTTATTGAAAAAATTAAAGTACACAAGACTTCCCAAGGTAAACGATAAATTCTTCAATTCTAGTTTTAATAAACGATCAATATCTTTTAATTGCTGAACATTTAAAGGTTCTTCTTGGGATTTCTCAGGTGTTGTATGCATTTGTATTTGTAATAGTATAGTTTTAGCAGGTTTAGGTTGTCCTTTCTCAACTTTTTGAATTTTTAAACTTTGACCTTTAAAGCAGGACCAGTAATTGTTGAAATCTATAAAAAGAAAATAATAATGGTATTAAACAGTTTCTTAGTTTACTAATGCATTCCAAAAATTGCCCAAACGAAAGCAAAATAATGAAATACTACTTTTTGTGAAAGTAAATTTAAATTTCCATCCATCGTTTAGATAATTTCTATAATAGATTTGCAAGTCCTCAATATATTCCCTACTTACCATGTTCACTAACAAATACAGTGGTTAAAAACTTTTCCGGTATTGGCCATATACTACGCACAAGTGTAATAGCTTCTTCTTTTTTCATTGTTTTAATTACCACCTGTTGTCCTATATGCCATCCGGCTAAACGTATGGCACCTTCTGATATGTATATTAAATTGTTAACATATTTCTGTGGCATATCCTTTAATTCTTCAATTTCAAATTTACGTTTTTCATAACTGCCGGTATAAAGTATACCATTTCTAATATATTCCAATTGTTTACCAGCATCAGTCTCCAATTGTTGTTCTTGTATTGGACATTTTTGTTCGTGTTTTTCACGTTCTTTTATTGTTATATTAACTTCACATTTTTCACAATAATACCAGGAGGCAGCAGCGTTACCCGCATTCTTTTTATTTGCTGATTTTGGAGGCATTTGTTTGGATGAATATAGTGGAGGAGGTCGAGTGATATAAAAAAATGTGTGTTTAAAAAACGCATGCATGCACGAAATTTGTTTATTTACTTCTCATATCGTAATTCACAATAGATTAATAACAACAGCTGTTTATATGCTAGTGTTGTCAGGGTATGGGATTTTCCGTAACCCACACAGTGGAATAGCTCACAAAATTTTAGTAATGATTTGACCATATCTTAGTCCGATTGCAATGAAATTTGAAACAGGCATAAGTGACATAATATCGTGCTTAAATTTTGTCGTAGAACCTCAATTTTATTCCATTTTTGTTTCTTATCCGATTTTCAAAATGAACATTTCTGTAATCTGCTTACAGTTCGTGAGATATTTCCATTTGAAAATGTCAAATTCCAAATATGGTCCGACTCAGGTCCAGTTTTTTTGCGAATATCGGGCCCAAATCAAGACCAATTAAAATAAAAATATTGGTTATTTAACCAAATAAATTGTTGATTAAATGAAAAATAAAAAAAATTAATGCAATACCTGGTTCTAGTCAAAAACTACATTCGTTTAAAGTAATAAAAACACCGATTTTTGCTATTATTTCCCAAGAAGCACCAACAGTGTTTAGCCTCTAGATAAATATTTTATTTTTAAAGATGTAAAGCATATCGCACACCTAGTACAAAAGTGATTCAACTCAAAATTTTTAATATTTTCAACTTTATACCAATTGAAACATAAAGAAAGACATAACTGTTTTTTAGCAACTCGTCGATTGATTATTGGAGAGCCGCACCGACCAAAAACATTTTTGCGAGAAAAACGATAAAGAAAGTTTACAACAAAATTATTAAATTTAGGCATAAATTCGGTTTACCGACACCTCACCAAAATAAATGAAATTTTGTCCTTTAATAGAAGAGACCACGCTGAGTCGAAATAAAAAAAATTTTGCGTCGCTCACGCCCCCTTTTCAGTGGGCGGGGCTCCAAAGTTTGAAATGAAATTGCAAATAACTTCAAAACTACTTGTCCGATCTTAACAAAATTGGCGTCGTTGGAAAGGTCTCGAAAATATCTTTCCAATGAGGTATATAATGTCCCAAAATATTAACCCTTGCTGCCCGATTATTGGTTTATGAATTGGTTTATAAAATTACGTAGTGGCAACGTACTTTTATTTATTTGTTTACAAACAAACAATAATTTTTGAAATTCGGTTGTGAAATTCGGTATTTTCTTCACATAAACCTTACGTTTAAAGTTAAAGGCAACAATGTCTTCCCTTTAGCTTATGGGTCACTTTTAGCTTAAAGTATACTTATAATAACGAAAAACTAATACATCTGTCAGATAACATCCGAACTTTAGCTATTGGCAAGTTGTAATAATGGTCCTTAAAGTAATTAACAGGAAATACAAACAATGGTTTTAACGCTCAGTATTTTGTAGCGTAGCCATAATTTTTTATAACTTCTGAACACCTCTTAGGCATCGAGGCAATGAGCTTTTTAATATAATCGTCAAAAATTTCATTCCACTGCTTCTCCCACTCGACGAAAAGTTCATCACCATTTCAGCATATTTTATTGCCGATATTTCGTTTTACAATCATCCACATGTTCTCAATCGAGTTGAGATCGGGAGATTGAGCCGGCCACGACATGATATTAATTTCATTTTCCGGCAGCCAAACTTTTACAACCCCCGCCGTGTGTTTTGGGTCGTTGTCGTGCTGGAAGGTCCATGAGAGTGGCATTTCCCATTCAGCATACGGAAGCATAACTGAACTCAAAAGATCTCTTTAGATTGTGGCCGTCATTGTGCTAGTTATGCGGTGAATTGGGCCAATCTCATTTCCTGAAAAACACCCCCACACCATAATGTTTCCACCTCCGTGCTTCACTGTGGCGGTTGTGTATCTGGGATTAAACTTTTCGCCTCGTGGTCTTCGAACATTGGCTCTTCC
This sequence comes from Delia radicum, assembly GCA_021234595.1. Taxonomy (NCBI): domain Eukaryota; kingdom Metazoa; phylum Arthropoda; class Insecta; order Diptera; family Anthomyiidae; genus Delia; species Delia radicum. The sequence continues at coordinate 140,962,720 of CM037854.1, forward strand.
ATCTGATCCCCGGAGGTTGAATTTAGACTCATCTGACCACAATACATTTTTGCATTGCTGTTGAGTCCAGTTCAAATGGGTGAATGCAAAGTCAAGCCGAGCTTTTCAGGTTTTTTTCGACACAAACGGTTTTTTTTGTACATCTATAACTTCTAAGACCATATTCTCGGGCTCTTCTTTTAATGGTGGGAAGACTGGCATCTATTAAAAGTTCAGTTTTAGCTTCTCTGGAAACTACTTTGGGATATTTCGTAAAAAAATTCTTGATTTTCCGATCGTCTCTTACAGTTGTAAGACGGAGTCTTCCACCTTTATGAGTTGTGTGGATGTTACCACTATTAACAATGCGGCAAATCGTTGATTTTGGAACGGAGTACTTTATAGAAATTTCTTTTTGGGAAAGTCTATTTTGAAAATCATTTAAAACTTTTGATTTAAAATCAGAATTGTATTTATTTCCTGCCATTTTTTACAAAAATTATTCTTACGATGTTTATGCTTCCAACATCTTATTACAACAATTAAAGAACAATAATTATAATAAATTTGTTAAAAAATGTAACGGCCTGAATCTCATATTAAAAAGGAATGCGATTACCGTTAATCCTAGCATTTGTTAGTATAAATTGTTTCGTTAAGAGTAAGAATAATGAGAGTTTGCAAATGTTTTGAACACCTGCATTTTGAATACATCTATTATGATTAATTTTTTTGTTGTTTTAATTTAACGGAATTATTTTTTTTTATTAGTTTAACATAAAACAATGTATGAAGAATATGTAAAAAATAAATTTTAGTAACTAAGTGTGATTTGAAGAAAATAAATCAATGAAAACAGGAAATGCGATCTCAGTTCCAAATGTTTTGACCACTACTGTATGTTGCTCTCCAAGCCAACTGTCCAGCAAAAACAAAAAGTCTATCGCAGCAATTCCAAACAAACAGTATTTGTTTTTCTATAAGAGGTAAACAAAAAGTGGAAAAACTTGCGGAAAAACTACTGTATTGGTTGTTGTTTATTAAAATACTAAAATAACTGCTTCAAACAACTGTTAAAAAATACAGTATTTTTCTTCAGTTTTTTTTTTAATAACTGTGTGTTACTTGTTGTTTTGTATTATTTCATAGAAAAACAACGGCAATTGAAGTTAAAAGCTCCTACTACTGATTACTACACAAACAGTGTCATGTAGTAACTGTAAAACTTTTTTGAGTGTAGTCAATATAAATTTTTAATGCAATCAAAAGTTTTTTTTTAAAAAAAAGCTTTAAAACGTCGAAAAAATGACAACAATAACAGTATGTAGTTTTTACCAATTTTGTCAGTTATTCAAAATTCTCACAGAAAAAATTTCAGTTTTATTAACGACATCGTTAGTTATTTTTACTGCATTTGTTAGTTGTTTTTCAACAGTTAAAAATAGATACATTTTTAGTTATTTTAAAGGTGAATACGTACAGCATTAACCTTTGTTGTAATTTTCAGTAAATTCTGCCGACAAACTTTTACGCCCGTATCCATAAAAAGTTTTAATTCAGATTTCAAATACATGGTATGCCTTAAAACTGTGTTCATAAACGAACATTAGCTTAAAATACATATTTTAAAACTTGTGTTTATGAATAGAGTTTTAAGTATAAAATTTGTGTGTTAACTTCAATGTGTTTGAAATGCTGTTTAATATTTTTATGAATACGGGGGTTAGTGTTTAAGACTTATCTTTGATCAGCTACATTGTGCTCTTGTCCTCTCATAATCGCCAACTAATTTCACAGATTATTTCTCCAATTAAATTAAGACCAGGTTTAATTGTGTAGTTCCTTTAATAACACACATAGTTTCATATATAAATGTGATAAATTGTATAAGAGATTATAAATACACAATTCAAAAATTCATACAGAATTCTGAAGTATAAGCCAAAATAAAAGAAAATCCTACATATAAAAACCACTATAGAATTATTATAGATTAATAAAATAATCATTATTTCTCAGAATTAGCTAGCTATATACCATAACAGGGACGAATTTTACAAACATCATCAGATTTTGACGCAAAAATGTGGCAAATTGTTGTTTACTGCAAAAGCAAATCAGTTTCCAGAGCATTTGTCGCCATCAAATCATTTTCCAATGGTGTTTTTGTTATGACCGGCGCTGTTGCAAAAGATTGGTTTAGAAGTTGTGACGACGACGATGCCGAAGTTTGATTTAGAAATAAATCAAAATCATAACAACCATTAGGTGATGCAACTTTATTTATAGATGAAGAAGAAGAAATTGGATTTATTGAGGGCGTTGAGTTTAAATCAATACCTAATAGACCTAAATCTTTTAAAAGTTGATCATTTTCTTTTGATGTGTCCGCTAAATGATTATCTGATGAATTGTCTGTTAAAGATAAAATATCCTGTTCTTTAACGGGTACATTAAGTATAGGAGCTGGATTTTCGACTGCCTCTAAACCGCAAATAACATCACCTCTATTCACATGAGTTGAATTTGTTCGGCATTGTTGTTTTGCCAGTTCCTCTTCTTCATTATCATCTAGTTTTTGTGGATCTAGAATTTTCGATTTATATTGAAAATCGGTGTCTTTAAAATCTACTTCAATGGGAAATAGATTTGGCAATGCTTCCATTCTATCATTTATGGTTTTATTCATCTGAGCCAAACTGTCCAAGAGACTTCTTAATTGTTTTGATAAATCATTGGCATGTTTACACTCTAGTAATTCCATCTTCTCCAAAACATCTGTTCTTAATTTGGCAAATTTTCCTCGAGCATCTTGACGACATCTAAGTATTAAACGATATTCATAATTTCCAGTTTCTACACGATATAGAGGTTCCTGTATAGAAGCAAAACTGTGTTCTTCATCATCCATTTCCTTGACTTTTAAACAATAGGATAAATAGGTAAATTTGGCATCCATATAACGTCTTACAGTTAATTTTGTATCGGGTATAGCTTTATGAAGATATGTTCCCAAATCATCTAATATGGGCTTAATTTTCTTAATAACTTCTAAACCATCTTTCTCCAAATTACGATGTAATTCGCCAAACGTACGAAATGCTTCGGAAGCTCTCAATTGTGGTTCTCTGGTACTGATGCGCATAAAACAATCTCCAAATGAACGATAGGTTTGTAAAACATCATAGTAGGCTTTAAGCATGCGTCGTGCATGTTCTACTAACCCCTTATACATCATTTCTGTTCCTTCCAGCTCTTCTAAACGTTTCACTAAGGAATCATTACATAATATGGCTCGGGATAAACCCAGTGTGTCTGCCGTATTACTTGACATATTATCCACTATACGATGTTTCAGTTTTTTCAATATAATATCTAAAGATTTTCCTCTTTCCGGATCGGCATGCAATTTATTGTAGTGTATAACAACTTCTTGTGTAGCTGTTTGGATCATTTTTGCCACTTGTACTTTTGTTTTTCCCTTAACACTGATATTATTTATGGCCAAAAGTTCATCACCACTCTCTAATGAACCTTCTCTGGCTGCTGGTGTACCATCAAAAACCTGCAAATAGTCAAGTCTTTAAAATTGATTCTTCAATATTTGTTCTTAATAATATCAAATACCTGTACGATGTATAAACATGGACATAGTGGTGCTCCTCCACCAATGCTTATGCCTATAAGATTGGTATCATCTTTGATTATGACCACCGATTTGGTACTAACCGTCATACCCCTAGGGATATAGAAAATGTAAATTAATACAAATCATTTCTAATTAGTTAAGCGATTGACATCTAATAATGAAGAACAAGCAGGAATTGTGCGTAATTAACATAAAATTGTATATTAATTTAATTAAATCTTATTAAAATACCAATTATATATATATATATATAAATCTAAAATTTAACACATTATACTAATTCGTTAACGCCTTAAGATATTTAGCAATTAAGTAATCTGGTATAGCCCAGATTTTAACATTTGCTGATAAATAATTAAAATGTGAAAAGGAAAGAAGGAGTTGTGTTTCGAAATTTGATTTATATTTATCTACAATCTAAATACCAGGGAATATATATGCAGGAAGTTTGTTTCACATACTCCTAGAGCTACTCATAAATGGATTCTCTTTGAAATAATGGATTCTCAAACTGATGAAATCTATTTTAAAAGCGAGCACATTCCGAAAATCAACTGCAAATGACAGTTAAAATAACTGAATTTTCATTTAAAAATGTGTACACTACAGAGAACGGTTTGAGTGCCTTATTTCATGCTTTTGAATGCAATCACAAAAAGTGAGTACATTGTTGTCAACTCACATCATTTCAATAAAGCAACAATCGACAGAATTGAGAAAAGTGAGTGTAACGAAAACCATGCATTGCATTGCTTGTCTAGTGTCAACCTCACTTAACACTCACGAAAACGACGAATACACAACGATTGGTATGAATGGTCTCAATGTTATTGAGTAAAACGTTAACAAATTTTTTTGTGAAACATATTACTGTATTAAGAAAATTAAAAAATTTTATACATATTTCATGTTTTATAAAATTAAACTAAAATTTATACATATTTCATGTTTAATAAAAATAAAAAAATTATTATTATTGCTACAGGTCAACGAATACTACGCGAATGTTGTGATTGATTTCATGTTATTCATGTGTCATCATTTCATTTCATTGCTTGACATGTAACGGCATTCGACAAAAACAATAAATGGAATAAACAGCATAAGCTGTTGTTGTTGAATAAAAGCAATGCAAAAGCAATGAATGTATGAATGGACAACAACAACGAATGGTCTCATTCTGTTCTCTGGTACACTACATTTTCAATTAAATCAACTGCCAACATGTAGTTAGTATTAACTATTAAAAATTTACTGTCAAATATAGTAAAAACAATTGCAAATGTAATTATTAAAATAACATTAAGAGCAATTATTTCATAAAATCATTAAAAAATAAAATAAAAATAAACTACACAATCTGGAAATATTATATACGACTGGAAACATTTAAAATCAACCACTCGATTTTCTCCACCCATTCTAATTTCAACCAAACCTGGTATAGAAGATGTACACTGAAAGAATTATCCTTCATAATATTAAGGTAACAATTTCATAGAATTTTTTTTTTTAATAAATGTAAGATAAGATGAAAAAAATCTTGTGAGGATCAGCGACTAGGCCATCTTCAGCCTCATTCTAATCCAACAACCACAAGAAACTCAAGGTTTGATCAGAAATTCAATTATGTTAATTGATTACCCGAACAACATGAGTTATTTTTGTCTTTTCTTACAAGCTTACCCAACAACATTTAAATATTAAAGCTTTTTTTAATTGGCAAGTTTTGCCAGTCCAACTGCTAATGTTACTGGGAACGAATTGGGAATCCGGCATGTAGACTAATATGTAAACACAAGCTTTTGTTTATTCTTTGGGTTGTTGCTAATTATGATGAACGGACTTTAATGTAATTAATATTTTTTTTTGCGTTTTTAACCGTACCTTTTCTTTTCGGCTGGGGAGTCAGGAATAAATGATGCATGAATGCATTTTGTTTTTTACACATATATGTATATATTTTTTTTATAGTATGTGTAGTTCTTCAATTAGATTTTAAGATCTTCTTCAGGAATATATAGTAGTTTTCCGATTTAACGAACCATCGGTTTAAAGAATTCGTTATTTAACGAACTCATAAAAATTTTGAATTGAGTACCTTATATTACGAACACCGTAACTTTGTACCGTAATTTTGTACTCGATATAACGAACAAATACAAAATTAGAGTCTTAAGTATAGAATGAGATCCAAATACAAAGATTTCCGCAAACAATATGCAAAAGCAATAGACATATAGAGAAAGGTGATTCCCCAACGATGTTCTGGCTGCGTTTTCTGTGTTTACTTGTGGAGTTTTTAGCATTCTTGTACGATCGTTTGTGGTGTAAACATTATAAAACATGGGAAATAAATAAATAGTACTCGGTTTAACGAATTTTTCAATTTAACGAACAGGGCTGACATTATATAGTTCGTTAAATCGATAAACAACTGTATTGCTATATAATACGTTTTTTGGCTTAGATGGCTTTTTGTATTACAAAATGTAGAAATAAATAAATAAAACAGTATTTTTTGCAGTAAACAGTTAATTTTTGTTTAGTTATTAAAATATAGAAGATAACGTCGAGTTTTTAAAAATTCCCATTTAGTTTATATTTCTTATTATTGTTATGTTTATAGTTTGCTAATAATAATTAGAAAGTTTCATTGCATATACAATGCATAAAAACGTCATAAGTGGAATACCGTTTGGAATTTTGACTTTGCATTTTAAATAGGACGTAGGAAATACAAATTTTTATTGTAATTAAGAGAAAAAATATATTTGTTCATTAAAAATATGTTTGATATACCGAAAAAATAACTGTTAAAACAGTAGTTTTTACAACTTTTCAATTATTACAATTTGTAATAATTGTTCCCTGAAGAAGTCACCCAATGTGGAGACGAAATATTGGAAATAAATAATTAATAAATAAATGATCTTAAGCTCGTTTAAACTAAGAAGAATGTTTTCTCAATAGTTAAAAATGACTACATGGTTAGTAATTTTTATGACTAATGCAGTCATAGCCTATTTGACTAAATTTGTAGTCATTTAAGGTAATTTCTACCTTCTTAATTTCTTGAGTGTCGTTCTATTATATTAAGTAAAAAAAAACGCGATTCCCAAAATATGGTCTGTATATCCTTATTCGCCTAAACTCCTCAATTGTGATATAGTAACTTTGAAACTTTTTTTTTTAAGTGTACCTTATTTTAAAGCTAGCACTAGTACCTATATTCTAAAATAAACTATATATTAAATTTACGTTGACTAGCAATAAAAAAATGCATATTTTGCGAACTATATATTTATATATGCTGACTGCATCATCACTTACAATCTTTCTAATTCGAATTTTTGTTTAGAGAATTCATTAAACCTGTCCGATTCGTAAGCTGTTGCAGTATAAACTACGGTAGCAGTGACATCATTTGAAATTAAATTTTCATCAACAAGCTCACAAACAGATGGAGTAGATTCCACATCTTCCAATGTTAAAGAAGATTCTTCCGTATTGGCATTAATTGGGTCAATTAACGGTGAAGATAATAAATCACCCATTTTGGGTTCACATGGATCCGTACAAATCGGTGTAATGTCAAAGCTTTTAAAAAGGGAAAGAAAACACAATTAAGGTTAAATACCAGAGTCCTTACTCTTAGTTTGAATTACTTACGATAAGGCCTCAATGGATAATAACGGTATATTATTGTCTTCCATTGCAGATTTTGAACTTTGTTTTTTTAAACTTAGGTTTTTTATATAATATAATTACAAAATATTTAACGTTTTTAAATAATTTTTAATAAATAAAATATAAAAAAGTATAAACAATTTATTGGTGAGTTTTGCAAATGAAATTTAGAACAAAAATATTGATTTGTAACAGAAGAAACCAACAATAATGTGTGAAGTAGAAAAAAAAACAGACTCAAACAACATACATTTTACAATCAACCACCATCACAATTATCATAATAACACCATAACAACATACATTCAACATATGTTGAATAATTTTTCTAATAAAAATCTTCAGAACTTACATTTTATCTTCTTCAAAAAAGAAATCATCATCTAAATCCGTTAACATTTTGTAAAATTTATTGAAATATTGTTAGATTTCAATAATTAACCGTTAATATTTAAATATTATATTTTTTTTTCGAGGATTATTAAAGTTATTGGCAAAAAATAAAGTATACTTTTCAGGAGCTAAAAACTGATAAGGATAAAGAAAAAAAATGTTCATTCACAATAGCTAAAAATGACAGTTGACTGTCAATAACAGAGTTGGCAATTAAAAACATCTGTGTTTTTATTTAATAATACACATAGCGATGCCACCTAGTTGATTATACTGTTTAGGACTGAATTTTTGTTTAATATGGCTTAAACCCCAAACAACTTGTTGCTATAGAAACTTGTTATTGGTAAAACACCACAAACAAAAAAATTGTTAGTAACATCCTTAAGAAAATTTAAGAAAAAGCGTTTTAAACATGGATTGGGCTGAAGAATTAAAAATGTCTATACGAAAGGTGAGATTTTTAATATATTTTAAAGAAATAACCGTTATTTAATATATATATATATATTGTAATATTGAGAGTATTCACGATGTTCATTTGCTCACGATGCAAATATGCACACACACTATGCAAACTGTGCATATTTGCAGTGTATGCAAATCACCATCGTTATTGTTTTCTAGACCACGGCACGCAAAGGTCGTCGCTCAAAGAGTCGTGATGTACTTAAGGACTCACCATCAGCCGCACAAACTTCAGCGAGTGTTAATTCCAATTCTACTGGTTTTCTTAGCGGTACCAATAATCCGGAATTATCTATTGATATAACATTGGATATGCAATCGCAACAACAGCAACATACGCCGTCTACCAGCAATAATATATCAACAGCTGGTAGTTTGGCTGGAGCAGGAGGAGCGGGTGATATTTCAAGTATATTAAATACAGCATCATCCTCCGATTCAAAACTTCCAGCAGCTATAAGAAGAATATCAGGTGGTTGGGCTGATTCAGCAGTTGGTAATAAATTAAAGTAAGTAGAATCATTTTGATTATTGACCTTTTAATAGTACTAGTACTTAAAAGCAAGTTTTAAATAATGTCAGGATTGTCATGGACAATAATAAAAAAAGTTCAAAAACCACGAAATTATTCCCAAACATTTTAAAAAGGCGGTTACCTCAAAACCCGATGGAAAAAAACTCAGATATAGGTATATATAGTCATATATATAATTCTATATCACATCAATGATAATTTAAAAACCCGCGTAAAAAGACCCAGGTAGAAAAATATAAACAGTTTGCCTAAAAACGGAATTTTCTGTTTTGTGCCCAGGAATCCTGCGGTTTGTTACAATGGCATTATCCAAGATCATAACTATAATTAACCCTCTAACGCCTGACGATGACATTTGTCATCGTTTATAAAATTGAACCCAAATGCTTCGAATGAGTGTTTTATACTTAGAAATTGATATAGTTCGATATAAAAGTGAATTAGCTAAAAGTTTTGCGAAGAAACTGTTCGTATTCAGTGCACTGTTAAAACGCGAGAAAGCTTTAAAGTTCAAATTTTGTAATAATTCAGAAAATAATTATTTTTTAATTAACTGAGATTTCCAACAACTAAAACACTTATTTAAGTTGATTTAAAACTCTTGAAAATTAAGTATAAGTAAGATTGAAGTATTACCTTTAATAATCAGTCCTTATTTTTCATCAAGGACGAACAGGATTTTATCAGGATATCTCTAAAGGACATTGTCTTAACTTATAAAGTAATGGACGGATCGTTTTGAAATTTGGTATAGAGAAGACAATCAGTAATAGTAGCAAAAGTCTAAAGTTTGAACAAAAACTATTGAAGTTAAGATACTTTTTCGCCCTATTTCGCATTTTGCAAAAATCGAAAATCGCCATATCTTCTTAAAAAGAAACACAAAAAAGTTTATTTTTGGATTGTGGTTATGTCTTGGTAAGAGCAATAATTTTCGGTACAAACTTTTGTTTTACTTGCATTAGTTTTCGAGATAAATTTTAAATTATTTTTGCTCATATCGCCGAAAGTAGTCAGCGAAAAACATTTTTTTAAGAGAAATTATTATTTTTTTTGCGAGACGAATACATGGTATGAACTTCATTGCAAAACAAAATTCGGGCATTAGAGGGTTAATAATAAACACCTCGTGAGGTATAATGAAGTTATATTAGTTTCCTCCTTTAAATCTCTTTATCTCAAATTTTGATATCATTATCAGATCCAAACTGATTTTCTTACATGTCTACAAATGGTCCGCCAAATTGAATCATGTTTAAAGGAATTAATTTTTCTGTGAGTATTCTGCAGGAGAGTACCTTTATCCGATATCAAGTAGCACTACCATTTTTTTTTTTTACTGAATTTTTGAAAAATCAGTTCGATCAGAGTTTATACCATTTTTAATACCTGTTTTGGACGTTTAACGATTTGGGAATGTCATATTTTGAAGCTCATTTTTAAATTTTTTGTTTTTTTTTTTTTAAACCGTCAAGAAATAAATTTTGTTCACCTTTTTTTATCCGAGTACACTAAATATCTTATCACAATAGTCACTAATTAAACGCTTTAATACATGTTTTGGACGTTTAACGATTTAGGAATGTCATATTTTGAAATTAATTTTTTGTTTTTTTTTTTTTTTCAAAAATCGCCAAAAAATTTATTTTTTTATTTTTATTTATAAGAGAAAACTTACAAGTGAAAAACCATGTTATACTTAATTTGGTCTCTGTCTAAAGCACAAAATATGTTTTGTTCAAGCTTCCATTTGCTGTGGTAAAAACTAGAGGTATCACACTAAAAGATAATATTTTCAAATTCCGTACAGAATCCTGAAAACATCCTTAAACCTTAAAAAAACATTACACTCCGATCAAAGTTTGACTTACGAACATTTCAAACCCATAAATAGTTTTTTATGATTTTAAGTTCAATTTCACGGTATTGCGCAGAAACAGTTCAAAACACAGTGTTCAATAAAAAGCATTTTGAGCAGAGTTCGAATTTAAACACTATCAAACGTTTTTCTATCGTTCTGTTTTGCTTTTTGCTGAAACTCAACACAATCATTTTGTTGTGCACAGTAAACATAAACAGAACATTTCTTTATTTTCATTTTGATTTCTAAACAGAACACAAACACTTTCACAAACCAGTTTTCGATGAGAGACCGAACTAAACGATTTTGTTCTGTTTGGCCAATATTTCAAACAGTTTGATTTTGTTGTGTTTATGGAATGGAACAAAACTATTCGTAAACCGTTCTTAGTGTTTATGTCATATTACAAGTGAAAAAAATTTCCTTTAATTTTATGAATAATTGCATTAGTTTAATAAAAAGTTTCAACGGAGGAGTTCCAGTGAAATTTTTATAAAACTAATGCAAAAAAACATTGATAACATGCAGAAAAATCATTTCTTTATTCTGCCAACCACAACGTTAAAAACGCGTTTTAATGTTTAAGTTGAATGAACACAAAAAAATAACCACTACGAAATAATAATGTTTGACGAAAGAAACATTTTCGTTTTGTTCCGTTTGTTACATTACAAACAACGATTTGAGAACTTGTGTTGTGTTTATAAATACGAACGAAACAATAGAGATCGTTGTATTGGTTTTTTTGATAGCAACGTTATGTTAGTGGTACATACATCTTCGAACTCTGATTTTGAGCATTCTAAGGTTATGTTCAGCGTTCCAAAATTAAAATTTGTCTAATAGTGTAATTATATATAAAAGTAATCGATTTTTTTTTTGTTAATTCGTTTATAATAATTTATATAAGATATCAAATTAAAATATTTTTTCCAACTGACTTGAAAGATGAAATATTACAAATCAAAGATTTCGTAGTCTTTGTTGGATTTGTTTTGCGCGCCACTGTATATACTTATATATAACTATACATGGATATATATATGATCTCATACATAGCTATATCAATTATATATGATGATATCCAAAAGATAAACTTATATATAACATCTGATATATTTATAGATTATGATATATAGCGCTATATTAGAAATTTTTGTAAAATGAAAAGTATGAGATGTAAACATATATCGTTGCATATGGCCACATATATAATTACATCAAGTTATATAGCTCGATATATGACTGTATATAAACTTTTTTCGTCGGGATATAATTTAATAATTTAATTTAAAAGTTCATAAATAAGGTAATTCGAATCTTTAAATTAAGACTTGAGGTACTTGCCTTTGATGCTAAAAATTTAATTTTATTATTTTTTGCATTTTTAGATCCAAAAAGGTTCCTTCGATGAGTAAGTATTTTGAAAAAAGAAAAAAACTCTTTAATATGCAATAGATTTTTAATTTTAAATTATATTTTTAGTGATCGTTTTGGTTTAAAATCATCAGCAAATAACTCACCAACAGATGATATACCAATAATACCAGATTTAGATGATATTAAAGATGATATATTAATGAATGAAATTGCCGAGCCACCATCGTAAGTTTTACTTAAATTCGATATTCATTTAACACAAATCTTAAATTTGATTTGCTTAGAGTTGCGGTTAATCGTGTTGTAACTTTAAAAGAACTTAATTCAGATTTATTGGCACAAAATGCATTCTCGGCCATTGAAGATGTTGATTTATCCATATTAACAAAATGCCTACAAACACAAGAGTCATTGGATGAAGCAGATGAGGTATGGGAGTGGGAAAAACTATTTACCGATGTGGTGGCTGAGATAAATGTCGATAAACCTTTGGAGAGTAAAATGAAAAATTTGGAATTAAGACCCGATGAATTGCCCAAAACAAATGATTAAGATAATGTTCCGGAATACGTTTTGCCTCAGAGGAAGGAAAATACATGAAATAGCTCATTCGTTTAGCGACGAAGCATTAATTTCTTGTTATTTTGAGATAATTAAACGGACTCAACAATATTAGCAAGAAAAAACTTAAAAGAATTGTTGTTTTTCTTTAATTTATTTAAATAAGTTTAATATTAAAACCTCCCGTACTATAGTAGTTGATGATCTCGGTGTTTTTTTGCAATATATAATTCTATAAACTATTTTAAATGTTATTTATAAATGTTTGTCATAAGTCTATAACACTTTTAGTCAAATTAGAAAAACTCCCAAAATAAAATCACAATAAAATAAATTACAGTAATCAGCTACAATCTAACATCAACCGGCGTTGCTGCCTGTACAGGTGATTCATCGCTACCAGTTGTCGTAGCTGAACCATCTTTCTCTTGTAAAACTTTAAGTAACTTCACGTCATCGATTAAACCATATTCATCGGTATAGCCCATTAGCATACAAACCATAGGTGACTCAAATACTAAAATGTATTGACAGGTTTTTGGTTCTAGCAAATACATGGAAACAGCTGTGGGATTCATTGAACCTAAACCACTACAAGTTAGTTTAACATCAACTTCACGTGGTAGACCGGTACGATCGCATCTAGAGCCCTTTTCGTAATGATGCCATATCGATGATGATTGTGTTTGGGGTCTTTTATCGGGATTCATTTGTAACCACTGACGATGTGATTGTGCATTGAAATGTCCCAAGAATAGTTCAGTTTCGGATTTTTTATCTTTGTGAAATTGTCGTACATAGTTGCCATAGCAAAATTCATATTTCCACCAACCAGATCCCTGAAATAATATAAAATTAAGTTGAATTAAAATAAATAATAAAAAGGATTTTTCCCTATAGGAATACTCTCAAATTCTAAGCAATATTTTCGTTTTTTTATTTTTTTTATAGAAACATTTTTAGATTTCAAGGTCTTTATTCTGTAGAGAAGTTCTAAAAATATAATAAAAACATTCTTAGGTTATAAGGAATTTGTTCTATAGAGAAATTTATATAAATTAATTTGAAAAAATTTTCAGATTTTGAGTACTTTTTCTTGAAAATTCTGTCAGATTCTAACTTATTTTTCTCCATATAAATATTGCCATATTCAGAAATCTTTTTTTTAAGAAAAAAAATTATATTCCTTTACTGTAAAAAATACTATTTTCTGAGGATTATTTTTTATCAAAAAAGTTTTCAAATAAAAATACTCATATTCTGAGAACTTTTTCGAATATAAAATTTTTCGGATTCTATGAATTTTTTTTATAGTGATAATGTCGGATTTTGAGTATTTTTTTGAACAGAAAAAAATTTCTGATTCTAACTACTTCTTTCATATTATACTGCCAAATATGGTTCGTATTCTACAACAAATTTTTACAAAAAGTAATAAAATAAATTTATATATATAAAAAAAATGCCTAAATAAATTAAATTATAACTAAAGTTTAATAGTCCAAATTAAGTTTAATAATTTCAAATTAAGTATAATTAAAAACAAAAAATATGAAAAATAATCGTAAATAATTTATAATAGTGATTATAATAGTGAGTGATTAAAACACTGCCCTAGTTTGCGCTTTAAACGTGGCACTTACAACAACAAAGCTTTTAAAATGTCTAGGTAGCGAATTTCGGACTCTAGTTAACCTCTCATTAAAGGATGTCTCGGATATAGAAGAATTTATACGATGAAAAACTATCTGAGGGTTTATACTCTATTTTGTAAATCTAAAGTTTTCAACAACGTAACCAGGACATTTCACTATAATTAGCTTGTAAAACAATAACAAGATTCTCAGCTTTATAAAATTCTCAAAAGAAAAACCAAGAGACTCCAAATCAAACGGAGAGACATGTTTTCTGATCCTCAAACTGTGAACATATCTTACTATACGGTGAAATGTAAGATGAAGACGTCTAAGAATGTTACTGTTAGTACCCGTAAATACATCCAAAGCATAAATTACTTGGTGCATAAGAAGATCGTTAGCAACACGTTTCCTTACATGTAGAGGTAAAAATATATCAATAGACCATAATCGCCTCAACGTAGCATTCACACGAGCAGACGCGTAATCAACGTGTTTCGAAAAACGTAACTTATCATCTACAAAAACACCAAAACATTTCATTTCAGAAACAAAGTTGATACTAACACCTCTTAATGATACACTTAAATCACGGAAATCAAAACAGAAGCACATAGCCTTTGTTTTGCTAGGATTAATGTCAAACCCATTATGCTATCTGAACAAGGTAAAATTCTATGTTTACCTCCAAAACTTCAAAGAATTGTCTTTCTCCAGCAAATGAAATCTGTACATCAAATGCATATACAAAAGTTTCAAAACAGTTATTATCAATTACATAAATAAAATCATTCAAATACATCGTAAATAAAATAAGACTAATTACCGATCCCTGCGGAACACTACTGGTAACCTCCATAGTACAATAGTTCCTCTCTCCAATCGAGACGAATTGCGACCATTTCCAAGATATGAGATTAGAAGTTTGCAAGCAGATTTAAAAAAATTAAAATAACTACATAATTTTGTTATCAATTTTGAATGCACTACATTATCAAAAGCCTAAGATAAATCCAAGGACAGCAACACACCACACTTTTTCTCATTAAGCTTACATCTTATGGAATCAGTCTGCCCAACAAGAAGAGTTGTAGTACCATGATTCCGCCAAAAACCAGATTGGTTTGAATGAAGCAGCTTATTGCCATCAATTTAACACATCATTTAATCCTTAATAATGTGTTCAACAATCTTTGAAAGGATGGGAATAGCGTAAATTTTCTAACAAATTTGAATTGCTATCCTTCTTAATCGGTACAACAAGTGATATCTTCCAATCATCAGGAAACTTGGAAGTCATAAAAATTGTGTTCAGAATATGAGTAAAAGGTACACAAATATAAGGATAAATAGTCCTAATAAATTTTGGGGGTATACAATCATAACCCGCTGCATTTGAATGTATTCTACTAAGAGCATAAAATACATCATCCGTCACTACAAGTTGAAAACAGAACGATTTTTCACCTAGAAAATTAAGTTCATCAAAAATTATGAAAACGTTGGTGTTTCAGACGACTGACTGGAAATAAAAAAAATCATTAACAATATCAGGGTCGACATCCCCAACCGTATCACCCGAATTAGTTTCATTTAAAAACTTAAATTTTGAGAATTGTTTGCCAAAAAAAAAACTTATCAAATTGTGGGAAGTTTAACCATAGCACAACTTTTAGATTATAGGGATTTTATTTTTCTGTAAAATCTGGAATTTAAGAAATTATACATTCTTTCACTTACCCCCGTTAAACATGTTGTACCCTTAACAAAATCCAATAGAGGGGAAATATCTGATACAACTGGTGTAGTTGGCGGTTGTTTTGCTGCACTTGTCTCTTCAGCGCTGCCATCCTGCGATGTTAAACCGCCATCTTTGGTCAATCTAAAACTAACTTATCAACATCATCACCTAAACGATTCATAAAAACAAAACGTTGATCGGTGCTAGCAGTTTGAGACAATGTGGAGGTAACATCATTAACTTCTTTCGATAAGGGGAAATCTTCTAATGACATTTGCATTTCATTCAACTCCTGGCGTAACATACTCAATGGCTTGTGTGGCTCTATGGGAGAATTGAAACATTTTATGGAAATTTCTTTATATTCCTCTGGGTGAAAGGCGGGTATGACACACAAGGCTGAAGTAAGAATAATAGCTTCATAGGTACACGAGGAAGTTTCTTTAAAGGAGTAGATTTCATTTTTGCCATGTGGATAACAAACATAACGTATGGTTGTAGTACGGGGTGCATTAATAATATCACAGGTGGTACCGTCAGTTAATTCCATTTCGAAATAGGGATAATTAATATTATCGATTTTAGTTGTTTTATATTTCATACCAGCCTTACGACTTTCTTCCCATTCTTTTACTAGTTTTTCCGATTTTTCATCATTCCATTTACCCAAATAATATTCTTGGAATTTTATAGATTTTCCTTCACGTTCCTCATGATATTGGCGTACATGATGACCATGACAAATTTCATAAGACCAGTAGGCTTCGATGCGATAGGAACAACTGGGTGTGTTGAAAATAGGTTTCAATAAAGCAAAGGGAGCTAATAATAAATATACACAAAAATAAATAAATCCATAACTTGTTTTGTAAAATATATGCAACTAATTACATAGTTCCGGTTCATTCGATTTTGATTCCTCTTTATTTTCCTGTACATTGGGTATAACACAATCATACTTTTCCTGTTCGTGGGTATAAAAAGTTCTTACATGTTCTTTGAGTTCCTTGAAATGTTAAAACAATAAAATATAATTTAGCAATAACTTCCTCCTAATATTTATTTATTTCCTTACTGGATGTTGGCCAAAATCGGGCATTTCAAAATCAATTTTGTACAGAATGGTGTCGTCAAAGTCTTTGGCTTCATGGGCCAGAGTCGTCCGTCCACAATCCCATATTAGCACAATTAACCATATTAATTGCAAGGCAAATTGTTTACTTATCCTTAATTTTGTCATTTTTAGAGAAATTTTATTAAATTTCCTAATAAATTAACAAATATTTTGTGGCCAATCAATAAATATTTCTTTTTTCGGCTACGTGTTTTATGGTATTTTTCTTAAACTGTCAAACTATTGTGAATGTTTTTTTTAGTGTTTGTGTTTTTATTGTTGTACTGTATAAATAAGATCTTGTTAACAGCTGTTGAATTTGTTCAGTTGATGGTGAAATTATTGAACTCTCTACAGTTTTCATTGTTTGTTATTCTGATATTCAGTAATTTTTTGCGTTATGTCACTCCCATCAATTAAAAAAAGACAAAAAAAAAAAAAAAAAATTAAAAAATAAAAAAAGTGTTTGATATAAATTTGTTTTTATTGATTTGCAAATATTATAATGTGTATGTAAGTGTAAATATCTATTTTGTCTATAATTTAATCATTTATATATATTTTTATTGATGAAAAGCTAATAGCCAAAATCTTGCAGCTTTCAACTTTTCTTGACTTAGGCGCAGGCTACTTGATCACATACTAAGGGGCAATCGACAAGCTACCAATTTCTGCTATTTCCCATTATTGGTGATACGAATGGGAAATAGCAGATATGGGGGATTTGGGTAGATAGCACCCAAATATACTATTCCCCTGTATTTTGTCATATTCAAAAGAGAATTTACGATAATTTGACAATTCCTATCACCAATAATGGGAAATAGCAGAAATTGGTAGCTTGTCGATTGGTAGCTTAACTCTGGGTCGTAAGCCCAAACCAGAAAGTATAAGAGCCAGTGGACAGTTCTGTTGCGAAATTGAAGGTCAAATTTGTATGCAACTGACACACTTAACTAACTGGCAATATGAGTAGCTCAAACCAGATAGTAAAACTGTCGGTGGCAGTATTGTCAATAGGTCTGTTCGACGTCGTTACCGCGGATTCCCGCCGGAAACCCAATTTACTCGTATCAACCTTTTACACACAAATGCTTTATGGTGAAAATTTTCACTATTTTGTAATTAAAGAATGCTTACGACAAAAGTTTTACATTTTGTATTCATCATAATTTTATTAAATAAAAACTTTCAAACAAGATTT
Organism: Delia radicum; assembly: GCA_021234595.1. Lineage (NCBI taxonomy): Eukaryota > Metazoa > Arthropoda > Insecta > Diptera > Anthomyiidae > Delia > Delia radicum. The sequence goes on from CM037854.1 coordinate 140,980,932, forward strand.
TTACACCAAATTAAACACAAAAATCTACAAAATTGAAAAATTATAAAATATTTGCAATTCGTTGTGATACTTGGCGAATTTTTGCTTTTTCGTTGAAAGGGACCGTTCTTAGTTTTGCACACTATATTTTTATTGTTGTTTTTTTTCCCATATATATCTGAAAACTAATATCGTTTTTGTAATATTTCGTTACTTTTAACCCTTTGTAGCCCATGAACTTAAAAAAAAACGTATTACTTAGAGGCAATTTACACGAGGCAATGTTGCGTGCAATTATTGTTTGTAGGCAAACGGGGGTAGCAAAAATTGCACGGTTTTCGTTTTTCAAGATATTTTTTGTCATTTCTTTTTGCTATCGTTCGTATTCTTCTAAAGTGTTGTGTATCGAAAATATTTCGTAAAATAAAAAATAAATAATGTGGAATAAAGAACTATTCATACATTATTTTAAATTACAAAAATGGAGCAAAATTGATGATTAATAGGTTTTTTGTTCAAGTTCTGCCTATTATGGAGGCTCTAGCTTTTCTTAAACTTCGGATTCTGATGAGATCTTTAGCCAGATCGACATACTAGTATCAACCTAATATACGGAGGTTGAAAGCTCGTTATAAATTGAAAATTTAAATTATATTATTTTATATTATATATTATTAAATTATATTATTTTAAATTATTACGAATAAATTAAATTTCAACGAATGAACAATTAAAGAAGTTGGCAAAATAAACGTCAAAAAAATTGCATGCAAAAACTCCTCGTGTAAATGTTCATGATTTTTAGAAGCAACTTTAAAAGAGAATTAAAAATTGCCTGCAATTAATTTGTTCGTTAAAATTGCCTCTTAGAAATTAAAAAATATCCTTTATTTATTATTTATTTGATTTGACATTTTAGGGATTGTGACATTCTTCGTGTAAATTGCCACTTAGAAATTAAAAAATATCCTTTATTTATTATTTATTTGACATTTTAGGGATTGTGACATTACTGTTACATAACATAAAAATATAATTTTTTCATGTAAAAATGTAAAAATATGCATTGTATACAATAAGTAAAAAATATTATTCACAGGTTTTCATAAAAACAACCCAATTTTTTGCACTTTTGTATTTTTTTTAAAAAATTTAAATTTACACGTGTTCAAACTTGTCACTATTCGAATTATGCAAACTTCAAACAGACGGAAGTAAAAAAAAATTACGCCATCTATGATATTTGTACTAATTTGATCAGTGGTATGTCACAGTTGGGTGACACAAATTTGAAGCGAGCTAAATAAATTCAGTATGTATTATTTCCGTTTTTTTTGGGGTTTGTTACAGTAATGTTACATGAGGCTATAAAGGGTTAATACTTTTTTATGAATTTCAATTAATTAAACTCAACATTTTATGTCCATTGTAGTTCAAGGAGGTTTTAGTGTTTTAAACTCAGTTTAATCCTATTTCATAGTAATTTTAAAAATCTTTATATTTTCTTGTTACAATATCGAATCAAGCCGAAAATGAGAAATAATAATACAGTCATAATGTATTTCTTAGTTACAGACAAAGAATGTGTTGTAAACATTCTTAGTTTGAATTATTGTCTGTCGTACGTAGGTGGCACGGCACATACGGCGACTCTTTAAATCCACCACTACTACTGTTTCATGGTCAGGGCAAATTTGTTTATTAACTTCTCAAAATTGTTGTCTATATTTAGCACAATACTCCATAATCTTAGTGGAAATCTGATTTTACGAATGTTTCATGAGTATTAAAATTGCTCCTTTAAAAATTACAAATTTTGTAACACACTTGGGACGAGTTATATGCAATATCTTCTTCGATGTGTATCTTAAATTAATAAGACTTTCATTAAAATTTAAATTTTGTGTATTTTTAATCGATGTAATCATTTTTATTTAAGATTTCACTGCTAACGTGGAACATTTTGATTTTGAAATCTTTTTCATTTTCGTCGCTGGTTTGCTTGCGGTCAAATATTCAAATATTCTTGTTAGTTCTTTGGGTTCTGCCGTTTTATTTTTATACACCTAAAAGAAACTAGTGATTTTTGTTAAAAGTGTTCAAAACTGATTGGCTCCCTTTAAGCAAAAAAGCAAAAATTCGCTACATTTCGTTTCGAATTACAAAATTTTGTTTGATATTACAAATTTTTACATTATTTTGAGATACTTGATGTATAAATCTTGTTTTCAACTTTTCATTACATAAAGTTGTGATGTAAATAATATATAAAAATTTTTCTGTAAGCTTTCTTTAAATATCATTTAATAAATTATTTTGCATAAATGCCACATGATGCAACAATACGAGGTGTTATTATTAGAAAATGACTTTTTAAATTAACAATTCCTAAACAATAAAACAAGAAATTTCAAATTAAATGTATTTGTAGGGTTTCGAATTTTAATGTTATTATTATCGCCACCAAACGGGGGAAACAAAATCTCTTTTTTCAATAATTGAACAGTTCATGCGAATAAAGACGAATATACCATTTGTAGAATTTTACGGGGTACAATAAAAACGCAGGAAACGGTTAAAAAATAATATTTTTGCCAACTTTTTGGTATTAGCTTAAAGATTTAAGTCACATCTACCTATATACAAAATTTTAGTAAGGTACTCGAAGAGAACTTGCCAAAAATTGGACTTCAATTTTTGCTTAAATGGAAAAAGGGCGAATATGTATTGAAATTTGAATAAAAATGTGTTATTTTGCAGCAGATTTTGACTACATTTTCATGAGACTTGACGAACTATGGTTGGTATTTGTTTGTAACACTTTAAGGACTTCAAGGATACACTTTTTAAGGATTGCAAGGACATGCAAAAAAAATTTTTTTGTTAATTTTGTTTTAATATTACTGCCATTTGATGCAGTAGTAATTCTTTATGACACTAAATACATTTTTAGGAATTATAATATTAACCCTTGACTGCATATTACGACGTAACATAAAAGGACATGAAAAAATTTTTGTTTTTTATTCCTGACATTGGATGCAGTATTAACACTAAATGACACAAAAATTAATTTTTAAGAATTATAATATTATATTATTATTAATTGTATGTGCTAAGATTGTTTTTTTTTTTGTACAATTTCAAATTTTAGCTAATATCAATTTTAAACTCGCAGCTAAATAATTTTTTATATAATATTTTGTTAAGGATGGATATTCGCCCTTTTTGCTTTCCACACTTTAAAGTCTTATAACTCAAGAACGGTAAAATTTTTTTGCCAATATAGTAAGTGTGGTTTGTTCCTCGTAATGTTCTTTTAACACATTGTTACCGAAAGTAAAATTTTTGTAAGTTTTTGTGTTGTATTTAATCAAAATTGTGCGTTACTTCACTCCCAATTTAAACAAAACTATACGAATTATTGCACTTTCAAAGTCATTTTTTTAGCCTTAAAAGTCAAAATTTCCCCAAATTTCTGCATAGGATTGTAGGGCTCTGCTAATAAAATGCATTTATGCAAAAAAAACTTGTTTGCGAAAAAGTGGTCTATTCGTCCTATTCGCATGAACTGTTCAATTGTTGTTTTTTACAAGAAGTTTTTAAATAGTCAGCGAAATTTTAATAGACGTATTTATTATGCATTATTTATTTAATATGCATTATTTTTTTAATATGGTGGTAATTTTTTTAATATAATATATTAATACTACTATTACTATGTGTTATATAATATTAATCATTGAAAAGAAATAATAAAAGGCAATTTTTTTATATTGTTTTAATTCTTTAAAAAATTAAATTAAGGCACGTCACCTATTTCTATGTATTTGAAGACAAGGTTGCATTTGTTTTAAATCGATGTCACAAAACTGTCAATTTACAAATTAATTCTGTAGGAATGCGACTTCTTCTTTCCACTCCAAAGAACATTTTTTTATAATCGATTACCAACCATAAGAATTTTCCCATTAATTTATCCAGTTCGAAACGTACCTGTTCTACTTCGTAACAGTTAAACGGTTGAGTTTGGAATAATTAGAACGGGTTGTTAAAAAGAAAAATAATATGTTCTACAAGCACTCTTTGAAACTCGTATGTTTTGAAAATGATTACACTTGTAGATTCTTAGGTATTTAAGAAAAAACTGTGTCACTCTAAGGATTCATTTTCACTGAATATATCTGATAACAAGGAAAATTTTAAAATGACAAAAAAGTTCAAAACGAAAGAAAGAAAAGAAGAAAGCAAAATTGGAACGAAAAAAAAAGCCAAAAATGATATGAAAATTCCAAAACCTGCTTGAAATATCAATTGACTTAAGGTTTTTTTTTATAATATTTTTAATAAAATACAATAATGAAGAAAATTTACACTTAGCCTCATGTTCACAATGTCCCGTTAACTACTAACTGGGACTTTAACTGACACATTTGTTGTTGTTTCCTATATACATTTTTAATTTAACAGTTTGT